>CAHIKZ030005563.1:777500-1160000 GCA_903632075.3 Acanthosepion pharaonis | reverse complement strand
ATTTTCTGGACAAGCCAATATGTCTACCTTTCTTTTATTGGTTCATTAAATTCTTCGTTTTTCTACACTAGTTGTCTGCATCCTCAAAAATCAAGGGAGAAATGATATATCCGATAGCAAATGATTTTTTTCTGAGGTTCTAAGATGCTTATTTTTGCTTGATAATTCAGCTTAGTGACAGAATTTAAATTTGTGTGCAAATTAAACTAAGTTCAACTTTTAAAATCTTGTCAAATGTATTTTTTCTTTTTGCTATCTTTTCTCATGCCTTAAAGAAAAAAAAAAAATGTCATCAAAGAAAGATCCAACGTGAAAACTCTGAAGACACTTAAGAAAATAAAAATAGTGATTGTCTTCCAGATGATAGTCTGAATCCACTCCTAGAGTATATAAAAAGAATTAACAGACCAATAATTTTAGGTTGATTAATTAGTAATTGATTAATTTTCTTTACTTAAGCATAAAATACAATTCATATTTTACAAAGTTCTATAAATAGAGAGCAATGTTAGTTTGAGTTTTAGTTAATGCCAAAATGATATAAACTTTATGTCAAGAAATATTTCAACCATCTACAAAATCCTTTGTCAAAGGTTTGGGGGAAAAAAAAAGTTTTTTTTTCCACTACCTATTAAATATTCTTGAATTAACTCTTAACTTTAGTAAAATATATGTTGCAAGGATACTGTTATGATTTAAAGCTAATGAAATGCTAGATAATTGATTTGTGATAAAACATGATTTACTAAAATGTTAAATAGTGATTGAAGATGATGTACAAATGCACCAGACAGCAACTTAGTTATATAGGATTTGACATATATTAAAAATAAATAGTACAAACTTTGTCACGTGTATATGCATTCATGTGTCTCCTGTTAAATGGATTAATTAGCATTGACAATTATTTTATGGAGAATACTAACAAGCATACATTGACTCATGGTTTGCTAGGTTTGTTTTTAAAACCCTTTAAAATTTTTTTTTTTTTTAAATTATGATTTCAACTCAAGAGGAAGATAGGAGAAAACCCAAATAGGTTTGAGAGGAAAAGAGGACAGGTGGTCAAAGAAGCCACTAATGAACCATCAGTAATTGGCAAGTTACATGTCAATGTATACAAACACTGTCAAACACAGCAAGTTGAGCTAACTATATATTTTATCTTTGTATATACCATTTTTCAAGAGAGAGAAAAAAAAAAAAAAAAAAAAAGATAGTGGACCCAACTGAAGTGAATATCAGAGATGAGTCATGTAACTCAGCTGAGATAGAGACAAGAGTCATGCAGAATACATACACAGGCAGACGTATTTGTGTATGCCTATGCACATTATATAACATTAGTAAAGAGAAAGATGAGAGGAAGGCAAGTCGAATGTATACTAATTAACATACAGCCATTACCAAATGCTACAACATGCAGATCAATTATTGGAAACAATCCTTTAAAAGGGAATATTCTGGTTAGTCATCTACAAACAAGTTATGTAACAATTCAGAGTAAAACAAAGAATTAATATTTTGATATCCAGAATCTTATTTGAATTAATGTAATTATTTCCAAGAATTTTAAGATTAATGAAGATGGAAATAATTTTAGTTGTTTTTACACATATATTTTTTTAATTAAATAGCTAATATTAATATTGCATTTTATAAATATGATTGATTCATGCTATTGATCAGGATTTTTGAGTTGCTGAAAGAAGATAATCATGGGTCTTAACAAGATGATCCAAGTGGGCATTAGTGTTCTACAAGTAGCTCTCTTGCCATACATGTTCAGCAAACAGTGCGACTAATATAGTTAGTCACACATCCTTCAGCAAAGTGTAGTAAGAAAAAAAAAAAAAGGTTTTGCATTTCAAGAAAAATTCACAGCAATCTGACAGAGAATGATAATGAAACCAGCCAAATGTAGAATTCATTATGATCAGGTAAATTGTCTGGTCATCAAATATACAAGTGGTAATAGAGAAGATTGGTAGAATAAGAAAATTCTTAAATTGCATCAATATTAATTCACTTAAAAAATTGGGATATTAATAGAAGTGAAATTAGAAATACTAAAAAATTAATGACCAACTCAGCAATGGACTATTTACACAATTGTACACAAAACCATTTGTTTTAATTTTCTCACTTAAATGTCTAATTCAAAACATAAAAAAAATCATTTACATATGACATTATTTTACAATTAGAAAATATTGTCATTAAAACGAGTCCCTGAAACACAAAATATATTCATAATTGATTAGTAAATTTCCAATCTTTACTATGATTAAGGATTCCTAGTGAAAGTAAAGATTTATGCATGGGTGCATAACTTATTTTCTTCAATTGAGTGTTATGACCTTCAATAAAAAGGGTAAATTTAGCAAGGAAAGCATAACAAGTTTCCACAGTCACTGAATACTACCCTTATTTAGTGTTTGCTATGTTTGATCATTTCTCATTATAATTATAGTAAATTAGTAGCTTAAAAAGTTAATATTCATATGTTCAGGTTACAAGAACACCTACAAAAGAAAAAAATTAGATAACATTCTAATTTTTTTCTGGAGATAAAAATATAAAAATAAAATTCATAAAATGATCTGTTTTTGAATTATGACAAAATAAAAAAGTTGTATATTTGATATTTTGGAAAAATATTAAAATATAATTAAATAACTCAAACATGAAGCTGCATTTGAAGATAAATTATCCAGGAAACCAGAATATAACCTTATTGCCAAGAACATGAAGACACCAGAAATAAAAACCACCATTGATAGAAAAATATCTTACCTCTTTTTTCACCTGAAGTTAATAGAGTAAATAGACTTAGAATATTGAAATATACAGCTGGAACAAATAAGGTTTATTTATTTAATGCAGAATTTTAGTGCATATTAAAAAAAACAAAATTATAAAAGCAAAAAACAAAATACATTAAGTTTCTTATATACTTTTATTCTTCATAAAGCATTTACCTCATGTCTAAAATAGCTTGATTAATTTTATTCGCCTCAATCAACTTTGAATGATATTGTGTAAACAACCTATAAGATATAAAATAGTTGCTTTGGAGTCCACCTTTATCAAATAGTTTTTTTTTTTTTTTTTTTTAAAAGTATGTGTTAAGTAGGAAAAATCTTAATCCCTAAACAAACAAAACCTAATTCATATGTAAAAGATATAATATGCATGTAACTAAGTTATTTGAATGATTATAAAACTTTACTAATTTCTTTAGTCTATATTCAACTCATTTAAAAGGATTAAATTAAATTCCCTTTGAAATAAATGGTGCTGGAAAAAATGTATCAAAAATATCAAATTATAGATGTCTTTTAGTGCCACCATTTTTCTAAAACATAAATTAGATAATTATTATAGAATATAATGGGATAGTGGTTTAATTGGTTTCATTTTTGGTAAATGCTGATTAGACAATCTCTCTACCTGGATAATTACTTTAATCTTGGCAAGGAGGCATATAACAAATAGACATATATTCATTTGCCTGTAAGTTACAATGGTAAGAAACATAAGAGATAATTAAATGAGGAATTGGATTTGTAAAATATATAGTTTCTTTTGTTTTATAAATCCCATTGCCTTATGGGTGGTATCTTTGGGAAAAGAGAAAGGTAAGTAAACTCTATACAAAGATGAGAGCCTAAGAAAATTGAATGTGATCCTGTGTCACCTTCTGGCAACTCATGCAGCTGTGATGGTACCAGATTGTATTGCTTTATCATTTCTTTTGGACTCTACTGACAATGCCAAATGAATGGGGGTCTCAACATGGATAGGGCAAGATTTCAATGGCTCTCAACCAGTAGTGTTCTGTGTGCATCAAGTCCTGAGATGGATAGATATCAATTCTGCACAACATTTTAATACATTTGTAGTAGTCTAAAAAATTAAAATTTCTTTAAAAAAATGTCTATGATATATAAGGAATAAGAAAATACAAAAGCAGACTACACAACCTTTAAGAGAGTGATCAAATCTTGTTTATTTAGTGGTATGAACCTGTAAAATAGTGTACTTATTTTCCCTTTCCTATATAACTCCAAACAGATTGGGTCCTATAGCCTTGGGTGGCAACCAGTCTAGAAAGAAAAATTGAATTCAAAACCTCCAACTATGGATAAATAATAGGGCAGTTTGGGCTCTGTAGCCATGGTTGGCAACAAGACTAGGAGAAGGACAACTCTGAATTCAAGTCCAGAGCCAGAGTCCCTAAGACAGTCTGATGTCATGTTTAATTTTGTTCTGGCATTTCCTGTGACAACATTAGTGCCAAACTATATTGGCCTTTTTCTTGGACAACATTGGTGGAATTGAGACACACTGCATGGGCAACTGCTGATCTCTCATAATAAGAAAACCCAGCCCAGGCCTGCACTCTGGAGAGGGTATAACTCTTCAGGCACAGATCTATGGTTTCATGAGATGACTGGATACATTAATTATATGTTAGTTACCAACTTGGAAAATGATATAAATTTTTTTTATTGTAATGGCTCTAGTAAAACCCAACTTCAATAACAAAAATATTGCCCAACAATGGGGGAAAAAGAAGTTACTTAGGATTGTGTACTTGCAAACAAAATCAAACCTGAAGTTATGATGAGTTTTTAATATAAGTAGTTGAAAGTAAACAAAAACCTTAAAGTTTATTTGTCACAAAGCTTTTAATACCTACTTTGCATTTCTAGTTACACAACATGTTTTTTTAAATTTAACCCTTTGAGCCCTGTGTTCCTGAACAATTTTTTTTAACCCTTCTGCCTGAACTCATGAGTTAAAATTCGCAAATAATTGGTATGTAATGTTTCACTGTAGATATAAAAAGTTACAAATGTTTACTCACCCTTCAACCGGTAGTTGGACATTAAATCATTTTTCTCTACCACTGTTCAACCAGTCACTGGGCATTACATTATTTTTCTCTACCACTGGTAAAGTGATGGTCAGGGCTCAAAGGGTTAAAAATAGGGCTAATGAACAAATTGGGTAGATTTTTTCAGTTGGGAGGTCACCTGCAAGTTAGTGGGTTATTTGTGTGTGTGTGTATATATATATATATATATATATATATATATATATATATATATATATATATATATATCACTCAATAACAACTTTTATCCTTTAACTATAAAATAATGGCACTAGTGTTGTTACAGGAGTTGTCAGAACAAAATAATTAAATAAAAATATAAAATGGCGAGAATTTACCCATAATACACTATATTGTTGCCATTTTATATTTTCAATTTCGTGCATGTGCATTGTTTGTTTTTGATTCTGTTGATTGCACAGTATAGTAAGGTCAGTTGGGCACCATCTGTGAGAAAAAGAGCACCATGAAGCAATTCACTCTACCAGAAATTTTGAAACAGCATGCTGTACTGCTTGGCATTTGCACCAAAAACTCCAATACAAACATTTCAGAGTGTTTTGGTGTCAATCTGAGGACAGTGAAGAGAATTTGGAAAGAGTTAGATGAGTAATCGTGATTATGAAGGTATGGCAGCTTGAAAAACTCACTGATTGTTCTGATAAGAACTACTGAATTTATTGAGGGCCAATTTCTGCAACTCCATCACTCCTTACATTCAGCTACCTAACTCCCCAGACTGCAACTCCCTTGATTATTATGTGTGAGGCACAGTTGAGAAAGATACCAACAAAACTGAAGATGAACTGAAGGCAAGGATTATGGCAGCATTCACCAACTTAAGCATCCAGAAGAGTTTGTAGAAGATTCCAAAATTGTCAGGAGGTTGTGGCTGAAGCCAATGGTGATTTTTATTGAATAAATTTACTCTTTAGCATTTAAAGATATTTTTGTGTAATTTTAGTAAACATATCTGTTAAAATAACATGTCAGTGTTATTTTTATTTTTATGTAATTTAGATAATTTATCCATCAGACACTATATATATATATATATATATATATATATATATATATATATATATTTCATTCTGATTCTGCATGTTCCAATGAATATTTTGATAAACTATTTATTTCTGTACTCTTTATATAAGCAAAGATATTTGTAAATAAAAACATAGTATTTGAAACTGTACCAAAAAAGCATCACAATATTTTAGTTTTCAATTTATTCAATTATCTTTTTAAAAAATATTGGCACAGCTAATGAATAAATTGTAGAATATTCAGTACTTTTTGTTTGATAAAGAATGTTCTTTAAAATTATTGTTAATTATCTATTTTATATAAAAACAAATATAAAAAAGCTAAACTTAAAAATATAGAACAAGTTTATATTTATTTACATACAAACTTTACATGACTCAATCATTTTTTAAATAAATAAACAATGTCAAAAAATTAAAATGAAAATATTAAAACAATACACAGGCAATAATTTTATTTAAAAAAGGTCTTACTTGTTTTAAAAGTTACATTTTTCTGTGAAAGACAATAGACTCTTTTGGATTACAAAAATAAAAGTTAATATTCTTCTAATGGATAAAAAGTTAAGTTAAAAGAAAAAAAATAATAATTTAATTAAAAAGAAAAAAAGCATTAATTTACAAGTATCTTCACATTTTTCAATGTCATGACCTTTCAAGACATAGGCAAGCATGGCTCTATGCAGCTTGCTTGTAATATACATTAAATTATCGCAGCTTTTGGGGAAAGTGGAATATTTCCTACTGTCTTTTTCATGGTTTAGAGTTTTTCTTCTTTTAGATCGAGTGTCAACCAAGGTTAGATAGCCCAATCTACTCTAATTGAGGAAACCACTTTGAGAATCCCTAAAGTTCAGGTTGAGATAGAAGGTAAGACAGGTATTGGAGAAAGCCAAGCTTCCTAAATTGAACAGAAGAGAAGAGAAATGGCTATAAAAACACTGGAGAGTGATACCAAAATCATCATACTATCAGCACTTTACTTTAGATTACAAAAGATAAATTTTGTGCAAAATAGGTTCTCCACTGTAAGGTTAAGAGTTACTAATATTGGTTTAAAAAGTGAATCAATGGAATGGGGTTAATAGATTAATGTGATAAGCCTAGATGGCCAATCTAGATAATTTGTTTTTTACTGGTAGATCTGAAGTATATTGGCATCTGTTTTTCTATTTAAAGTGAAATTTTCTATTTTGAATTAGAAGCCTGGAGTAAGAGAAACCAATGTTGACAAGAAAGAAACGAAGAGCTTGGATGTTTACCTTAAGCAAAAAATGCAGAGGAAAATAACTGCCTAAAGAAAAATAGAACTGGTTTAAAAAGCAATGGTAACATTTCTTAATTGGTCATGTGTAGTCAGAAGAGCAGGAAGATTAAAAGATTAAGAATAACTGAAAAGTGCTTTCCTGGTATTTTGTTATATAATGAAAATTTTGCCAGAGATGCCAAGAGTGAAACTAGATAACTAAGCCAAACAACATTGGATCATTGTATACTGATCATTAATTTTTCATCCATGGGCTAGGAAAGTTATTTCTAAAAATAAATTGAAAATATGGTAATGTTTGAAATTATATGAATGGCTAGAAAAAAGGATATTGAGGAAATTATAATCCAACCAGGTCAAAAGGAGATTTGTTTGATGTCAGAATCAGTATGGATCCCCCCCTTAAGAATGGCACCGAGAGGTTCTTCAACCAAAGAAGATTTGGACGGTCAAAATTTAGAAAAAATAATTAAGGTTTTTAATAATCAATATTAACACCTAGCCCATCTGAATTACTTCAATAAAAGCAAACTGATTTTAGGTCTTAGGGTAGTTGCTGTCCAGTTGCCAAGGAAAACACTACATGATGACATTACCATTTTCTTCACCACACTTTGCAAAGTTCCCTGTTTGATTTGTTGAAGCTACAACTAGTCATGAATATGAGCATTGTTGCTTTTATAATGTTATGAATGATATCGTATCCTAAGAACTTACCAATTCACTGTAGTTAATTCCCACCAAATAGAGGAACATTAATTTAGAAATTATAACCCACATCAAATAAACATTGTTTCTACAATCAAGAGTTACTTATTCATCATGAAGTCACTTTCATTTTATTTTTCTTAGAATTCTCGCTCCCTTCACTTCTTAGGAACCAGCTTCATGTAAGACTGCTTCAAATCAAAATTTAACACATGGGATGGGGAAGATCAACTGGTGGAGGGAGAACTATCAGTGGGTAATAAGATGTAGAGTTGTGCAGCTTCCAACAACTGATATCTACATGAAAACCACACTGCTATAATCTAACTTATGCAATGAACCAAGTATGTTGCTTCTTTTAATTTTTTCCCTTCTCTTCAGTATTCCCCGTCAATCATCTGGCCTCCTCCCAGATGTATCCTTCTCTCCCCAGATATAGTTTGCCATAAAATTCTTCCAGCTTCCCTTTGCTCCTCAACTCAGACTTTAAGGGACGACTAGTCTTTCTTTTATATTTCTTTGCTACAAAAAGGTTATAAATGCAATCTCTTGTTTAAGTTTTCTTAAGTATAGGACCAACTTGAGCATGATTGTGAGGAGTATTTTTACTATTGAAAACCATTTTGATCTACAAATTCTTTATGTTCATTCATCTGCACCTCTTGTATATGATATGCTTGCTATCACTACATAGTTGTTCTCTCTGAGGTTTGAGCCCCCTCCCCACTATTTGCTATCCTAGAGAAAACAGGATGGATGGTTGTTACTGAAAGAAGAATTAAGAGATATAATGTATCACAAGATGACTGCTGATGATCTTTGCTTGTTTTTCAAAGCAATGAAATAACCCTTAACACTGGAGGGAATTTTATAACTAAAATTAAGATAACACTGTGTGCATTGTTGTTTATTGTTGTGTTTGCACAAGTCCAGGATAACCCTAAAAGATGTTATCCTCCTCCATAAGGAACTATATGGATGGTCTAATTGTGTTCAGATGATCCAGCAGAATCTGTACAATCAATCTAGTAGGACCAGAAGATAAACCAGAGAATTTAATGGAGTGGCACATAGGCAAGATGTATAAAGAAAAGAAAAAAATCCATATATATGTTATAAATCACTGGGGAATGTGGTGACCCCATAACTAGTAGACCTCATTGATATTTATATCAGGTTCAAACTGAAACATAGCAACCATAAAGAAAATGTTAACATACCCATTATTAATATAGATAATGTTACAATAATATGAGAAAATATCCCCTGATGAAAATTCTATAAATATTTATAACCTGTAGCCCCCACACAAAAAAACAAAAAAAACAAAAACACACACACACACACACAGTACCCTACATAAATCCATTGTGGAATAATATAAGATTTTATTACAACATATATTGGAGGCAATGTCTGAAGAAATGGATGCAGAAGGTTACCTTGATAGATTGCACAAAAAGCTTTAAGTTTTGTAGTTTCATAAAATAAATATTAAAATAGTGGATATATTAAAAAAGAAAACCAAATTATAAGAAAACTGAATTTAAAAAAAAAATTCTGAAAACCACTAAATTCATCAACCAAAATTAAATGGATTCCATCAATTTCTGTTTTAGCTAAAACATACAAACTTGGTGAACATTTAAAATGTTACTAAAGTATAATGTGCAATAGAAATAACTCCTATATCTCCCACATAATGAATGGTAAGACATTAGTGGTAATGATGTCTTCATCTAGCTAATGCCTTACCATAAAGAGGGAGGTATTTTTGCTGGAGCCTGTGTAAAAAAAAAAAAAAAGTAATTTCAAGTGATCAAATTAATTTTTTTCAAATAGATAATAATTTTGCTTTGGTCAAAATTAGTCATGAAATTTTTTAAAAGAACAAAATATTTGCAGCTCAAAGAGAAACATGACTAAATTGGCACAAGTAAAAAGATGTAAATTAATTAGTCAGCTGCAATTTTTGTTCAAAAAAAATAGGCAAGGAGTTTTCTCTTATTTCACATAGCATTTAAGTGAGCGCACATGAAAACGATATAGTATTTGATATAAGTAAATTTAGAAAACAAGATATTTTTAGCATATTCAAGTAATGAAACCACAACTATGAAAAATGATACCATTTACATAAAATAAAATAAAATAAATGTGAAAATATAAAAATGTAAAGTATAAAAAATTTATTAAAATTTGATAAAAATGTATGAAAAATTCACATCTCCAGATGCACAAAACGTCACAAATAGGCTGGAAGCAAAAGCTTTAAAAATATTTGCTTCATGCAAACATACAACTATCAAGATGATGACAAAACAAACAAAAGAACCTGCAGCAAGAAAGAAACATTTCTTACCTGTTTTGGCACTGATGGCTTTGGCTGTACCCATTCACGAGCAATGTAACGCTTGTGTTCATATTTTGCACGGATGAAGGCCTCCAAAGCACTACCACCATGTAGTCAAGGAAAAACAAATGTTATGCAAGATGTAGGTGAAAGACAGCTGTAAGTGTAGGGAGAAGTAAGCTATGATACAATATAGATGTATCATTTTCAAACTTGTGAGTGGAGTTACACAAGAAAACAGTCACTGATAATCTTGTGTTTCAAATCAACATAAAAAGGATACGAATCTGTTTGTGGTCTGCGGAAATTATCAGGCATATTGGCTTCATAAACTGCTCTTGCACGACTATTTCCCATCTCCATTAACATCTAAAATGAAAGGGAAAGAATAATTAATGATATAAATCTTTAATAAAATGTCAAAATTTAAAAGTTTTGCTCATATTGCAATATTAATTATTACTTAGATTCATGTCTGGTTTGACAGAGAACCCAACATAAAATCAGTCAATCAAAATACCCTAGTTTATCCTGAGACACCTCTTCATGATGTAATTGTCAGCAAGATGGACTTGTAGATTATTAGAGTTTGATCCTCATTAGAGTTTCTATAGTTACGACCTCTAAACTAAGCTATGTTTAGTAAATAACAGTCTTCAACCTGCTGAAATACTTATGACCACAAACAATATTGAATCGAAAATTATCACCTTCCAGTGAAAATGCACACATTGTATTTGATTTCAGAAGTTTGATTTTCTTTTTTTTGTCAAAATTGTTTTCGTTCATAAATTTTGAGTATTGAATAAGAAACTAATATTAACCATTGCTTCTAAAGTAGGTGCTTTCATCAGTGTTTACGCATGCCTAAATGTCAATAAACCTAATGAGATTTGGGGGTGCAAATACCATGTCCGACACAGATTTTTTTCAAATTTGCTACACTTATAGATCTCCATGAAAGGAATTGAATGGCACCTGTTACACATCTCAAGGTCAAGAGGTTCCTGAGATATGACCTCTGACCTTTTTATGAAAATGTGAAGTAATCAACTTTAAAAGATGATATCTCAGTTGTTTATGGACCTACAAAGTTCATTCAGATATCATTCTAAAGTACTTGGATAGATCTACAATTTTATCTGGGGATTTTTTTTTTTTTTAATTTTGACAAAAGATTTGACTATCTTATGACAGTATATATTCCAAATTTCATGATGGGCATTCCACTAGAACTGTTGCTACAAGTGTTTTATAGAACTGGGCAAAATTCAAAATGGCGGAATGTAGTATCTGCTACTTCATATAAAAACATTTTGATATTTCACAATATGGTCAAGTTGTATATCTTTGTAAAGCTATTTTAATGCTGATTAATATTCACATAAGGGCCATGGTCATGAAATCAATAAAAAATCAACAGTAAAAAGCAACAGTTCTAGTGGAATGCCCATCATGAAATTTGGAATATATACTGTCATAAGATAGTCAAATCTTTTGTCAAAATTAAAAAAAAAAAAAATCCCCAGATAAAATTGTAGATCTATCCAAGTACTTTAGAATGATATCTGAATGAACTTTGTAGGTCCATAAACAACTGAGATATCATCTTTTAAAGTTGATTACTTCACATTTTCATAAAAAGGTCAGAGGTCATATCTCAGGAACCTCTTGACCTTGAGATGTGTAACAGGTGCCATTCAATTCCTTTCATGGAGATCTATAAGTGTAGCAAATTTGAAAAAAATCCGTGTTGGACATGGTTTAACCCCTTGTTGATTTGACACGGAATGAGCCATATGATTAAACTAAATGGTTAATTTTTTAAAAAATATTTAATGATTCAAAAGTATTGTAAAGTTTGAAAGCCTCAAACCTGAAGTGACTGTGCCCATTAGATTTACCCGAGAGAGAAACAAATAGGCACTATATAATCATAAAAAATAGTCTTGACTAACAAATATTTCCCAAATATATGACAGAATGGAAAGCAACTTTTTATCTTATCTTATCTTACTTATTATAAAACGCAGATTGTGTGTGTGTCTGTAACGTTTATATGTTGGATCGAATTTCCTACATTTTTTAGCCGATTTCAACAAAACTTCACAGGACTACATAAAATTACCTTCTGGTGGTTTTAATGGGGCTGAAAATGGGAAAAACACAGTTGTTTTTTAATAAAATCATTTTGAAAACACGATTAAGACACATCGTGAGAATGAAAGGGGGACAACTCACCGACGAAAATGTAAACAAAAGAGTATAGCATGATGAAAAAGACGCCGAACTTGAAAACAAAATTTTATCGTGTAATGACATTAGATGATAAAATTATTTCATATTATTATTAAAGAGGAAAGATCAAAGTATTTTGGGGGTATTTTTTTTTACATTTTTTAATCGTTCCTAGCACGTCTAAAATTTTTGTTAAAAATATTGTTTTTTTTTTGGTCAAAAAAAAAAAAAAAAAAAAAAAAAAAAAAAAAAAAGACAGAATCATTTTCAATCATTTTTTCAATTTGATAAAAAAGATTAAAATCTTACTTTGATATTCTTTTAAAAATCAATTATCATTTTTTCAAAACTGATTTTAATAAAAACAGAAATTATACTGTTTATTTAAAATATTTTGAACCAAGCTTAACTTAGCTTCTGTGCGAAAAAAAATGTAATTTGAAAATAAAACAAAGCAGGTCATAACCTTTTCGCCCACTTGACGAAAGGCACATTCATGACGTTTAGATAACTTACGGGAGGAGAATTCTTTCTACGGATGGAAGGAAGTGAAATTATTTAAGTGAACAAATTATTTACCTTGTTACTTTTAAGGAAAACTTTCAGCGCTCTAATTTTTATTTTTTTATTAAATTTTTTTTTACTTAGCTTTCATTTTTACGTTTACGATGCTTTATGAAAAAAAAAAAAAAATAAGACTGTTAATAGTGAGATTAAATTTCATAAGAAAAAGGTATCTAATTAATTTAGGTACCTTTCTTATGAAATTTTATCAAAGTATATACATAAAATACTATAATTTTATGTACATTTATTACATTTTACTGTGTTATTTGTATTTCCATTCATTTTATTATTAATTTTGATATTTCATTTATGGAAAAATGTCATAAATGAGATTAATATAAAAATAAGATCATATAAATTAAAGTTTAGCAGTAGTTAAATTTCATAAGATGATACTGTTACTTGTAGGTACCCTTCTCAGTTGAAATTGAAAACTCAAATTAACTTCTCCATATGTGTTTCGCAAAAAAAAGCGGAGAACAATGCTGAACTCAAATAATGCAACTAAATTGTATTCTGGTTGCTCTTCCGTACTTGATAATTACTGTCCGACTATAAACACAAAAATTACATTTCTTAATTACTATGGCTAATCTGATTGGTCCAAATTATACAATTTTCAAAGCGCTAGACAATGACAATCTCACACGGACATTTTGAAAAGGTTGATGTTGCTTTTAACTAATGTTAAAATATTTTTAAAAATTCAATTTAAACATTTTTTAAAAATCTTTTTAAAATTAAAGAAATAAGAATTGTATTAAAAATTCAATTTTCATTGAAAAAATTTTTTGCTTTCAGAAAATATTGTCCATATTCATAAAAACAAATTAAAACAAATAAAAGCATTTGAAACTAAATAATATATTTGTTTTATTGAGTTTTGTATGTTACAATTCACAGCTGATTTTCAGGTACGTTGACAAAAAAACAAAACAAAAAAAACAAAAAAAAAACAAAAAAACATGATTTGCATTCTTCAAAGCCTTGTGCTTTTAACTACTGTAATCACTAAAACCGATGGTCTCGAATTTCTAGAGTTTTTCATAAAATTAGTTATGGGGGTGTTAATAAATATAAAAAAAAATATTTCTGCCATGACTTTAATAAAAAAGAAAAAAACAATTTCAATCATCTGTGAATAGTTTCTGAAAGTTTCATTAACATCTGACAATTATTTTTATTTTTGCAAGATTTTCCAAATTAATGTGTGTAAATACAAAAAAAACGTGCTAAAAATTATCTATGTTATTTACTACCCTTGTTGCGACAAAGAGAAACAAGGTTTTTTTTTAAATCAAAATTTAGAATATTCTAAAAAGATGGAAAAAATTTTAAAAAAATAATTAAAAAAAATTAGTCTATCCTCTTCATAAAAACATAAGCATTTTGACGATAAAATTGTTTTCATCAGACTATGCTCTATGTTTTAGCGATTCCGTGGAGTGACTTAGGTTAAAAAACCCAGGTTGTGTGTGTGTGTGTGTGTTCCTTTATATATGGGATCGGATTTCTTACATTTTCAGCCGATAAAACAAATATCCTCTTTTTTTTCGGCAGGTAGTATTTCTTATTGTCTTGCACACTTTTTCTTTATTTACATTCAGAATGCTTTAAAAATTCCATTTACAAGACAATTGTTTATAATAAAATTCTATTCAATCGGTAGACTCATGACGATTGAAAAAAATGTTTTTTTCAATTTGGGTTTGACCAATTCGTAAAAAAAAAAAAAAAAAAAATAATTAAGACATGCGTGTCCGTCAACCTTAAACAATAATCTTTGTCAATTTTATTTTTCAGTCTTTATGATGGTCGATACTTGATCTATCTCTTACTGTTACATCCCCGGGCAACGCCGGGCTCTACTGCTAGTCTTTTAAAATCTAATCTGCGTATGTTCATTAACAAAATTTTAATGACAAAAAGACAAATCACAAATATAAGAGTTACTTTCCTTAAGAGTTCATGTCAACAGAAAACATTCTTAGAAGCAGACATACAAGGCTAGCAAAGATTAAAAAGAGCTAAGTTGGGTAAACTAACAATCATCTCATTAAAACTTATCAAGGTCTACAAAAATACTTATGTTTTACAATCGTGAATTAGGTTATCAACTGTTAAGACTTAAAAATAAATTAGTGGGTTTCCAAAACCTTTAATAATTTAAATCCATGCAGCTTTTTCATCATATTTAATACATTGTTAAAAAGGCTGAATTGTTTTTTTACAATTAAGTAATACACACACATATTTTACAATTAAGTAATACACACATGTATTTTCAATGCCCACAGCTGTGATGATAGCCTTAGCTGGAGACTGAGTGACATCTTTTTCATAAGCAGAGCACACAGAATTACTTGAAATTTGGCACAAATGTCCCCTTCATGAGTTAGGAAAGCGTGCAAATTATTTTGTGCTAGACTTTACCGTTCCAATTTTAAGGGGAGGTGTATAATTTTTCTATTTTGCCTCTAAATTAAAATGTGCAATGTCGCCAATTTTTTTTGTGTTTTTATACATTCAATATTTCTGAAATTTGGTATGTAGGGCAAATAAGAAGTGTAGAATCCGAATATTTAACTATTTTAAACCTTAATAGAAAACTATTTTAAACACTTAATAGAAAATTTTATTTTACTCACCCAAATACATGACCCCAAAATCAACACCTTTTCACCTATGTAGTTTACAGTCAATCGAAAATACGTCCTCTTCAATTTTCATAATATTTTTTGTTTAACATCTACAATGCCTGCTCAAGTTCACCAAAAAATTTTGTGAGGATTTTAATTCTACTTTAGAAGATATGACCTTGCCAAGTTTAGAGTTTTTTCCTATGTATGTAAAGGATTTCCGAGAAAGATTATAAAAAAAGACAATCATCCTAATGCTCCATGACCTCTAAAATGTTGATATTGCACTAAGTAACTTCTTAAGCTATTCAATAAATCATTATTAATTATTATTAATTTTTTTTTTTTAAATAATAATTTAAATATATTTTGCAGATATTACTTTTTGTACAGATAGATTGTTTTTAAAAAGCGGTAAACATTGCCTCATGTATGATAATCAATAGTGCATAGAAAATTTGTAAATGGCACTTAACAAATGAAGTTAAAAAAAATTCTTTGTTTTTTTTTTTTTTTAATTTTATTTTGGTTAATTATTTTCATGAAACAAAAAAACATTTGATTTTTTTTCATTCTCAAAAAATGTCATAAGATAAATGTGAATCTTTATAAAATAATTTTTTTTTGTAGTTGGCACTTAACATATTTATATAGTTAAAAAATGCTTTCATTACTTTTTTTAAAATTTTTATTTTTCAAATAATTTTTCAAAATTATTTTCATGAAACAAAAATATCTGATTTTGTTTTAATCAGAAGAAAGTCATAATAAAAATGAATATAAAAAAAGTCTTTAAAAAGATCAATTTTAAATTACACTATGCACTGTCTGGTCCTGAAACATCTGTCACTTACCATCCAGTATCCAAGGAGAAAGGTGGTATTTTTCTAATTACTTGGATTTTTTTACTTGCACACTGGATTTGAAGTACAGTAGTTTCTTTTTTCAGTTAAAGATGAATTGTTCTATTTATACTGAGCTAATAGTTGAAACATGTCATGGTTTATTCAGTGATAAACAGGTTGGATTGATTCCAGTTGATCAGTTGGATGCAATGGATGTAAAGCTTATTGCTTATAGAACAGGACTTGATGAGGATATAATACACTGTTACCATCACAAGCAGACCCTATGAATAGCTTGAAAAGAGATGTTGTAATCCATTTAAAACTCATAAAAAGTAATTCAAAGGTGGTTTGATAACAATTTCAGTGGAGATGGCAGACAAGGCAAAGGCTAAGTTGGTATTAATCCCAGGCAACAAACTCTGCCCTAATTTCTGAATACAAATCCACAAACTACTTCCTGGTGAAGAAGCAAGCTTGAAGCAGGTACTTCTGCAGAATCAGAAAAATAGTAGTAATAATGAAGAACCAAGATGTGTATCAGATGAGGAAATGAAAGAGTTTGATACAAGTACAACTGCAGAAGAAATATCAAATGTTTCTCTGCTATTGGAATTTCTCCACTGAAAACAAAAGGGATTCATTACTCAGGAAAAGCTACTTTAGGTAAGAGAAAAATTTTTTCTGCAATGTGTAAAGACCAAAGTAGCCAAGTCATTAAAGGTTGACTATGAGCTGTTGAATGATGAGGCTTTAAAAATCAAAAGGAAATTTTAGATAAAACTAAGTGCTTTGATAAAATGATAGAGCTTAAAAGTAAAAAGTGAAGACAGTGGAATCAACTAAAATACAGACCCTGACACTTGCCCCTACTGACTGATTCACACACAAAAAATTATGGATATGTTTGGTGTTTCAGAACACCTTGTATGCAAGGCTTGCAAATTGTGTTTGGAAAGAGGTATTTAAGCTGAACCAAAAAGGGCAAGTCTTTTGCCTGCTGATATTGCACATTTAGTGGAAGCATTTTACCAAGATGATGAATATACCAGACAAGAAAGACTACGTTACTATTAAACGTAATATTCATCAGCAGAAAAGGCTCATCTTGGGCAACCTAAATAAGCTCTTCAGAGCATTCAAGGAAGAGAACCCAACAGTACCTTTCGGATTTTCAAAATTTTGTAGTCTAAGGCTGAAATGGTGTGTCCTTGTTGGTAGTGCAGGTACGCATGTTGTATGCATATGCACTATCCACCAAAATATGAATTACTGGAACCACTGAATGTATCATATAAAGATCTCTGCAAATATATTGTCTGTAATACCAGTAGCAGAGAGTGTATGATTCATAGGTACCCAAATTGTCCTAAATCATCAGGACAGCTTGAAAAATTTCTTTATGACACCATGGAAGGATATATTGATAATGCTGAATCAATAGAGTTCTCCCCAATGGGCAACAACTGACCGATCGACTTTGACAACACAAAAGGAATCCTGTCAAGCTTACATTGTTTTAGTTTTGCAACTGAATAAATTAGCACCTCATTCTTACTTGGCTAAATCACAATCAAGGTACTTAAAGCAAAGAAAAGAGGAGATTAGTGATAATGAAATTTTTGTTTCTTGGAGATTTTGCTGAGAACTACAAATTTATAGTTCAAGATGAGATCCAGAGTTATCATTGGAATACTTCACAATGTACTTTACATCTAGTGGTACTCTACTTTAAGCTTGAAAATGCAATGCAAAGTGAATGTTTCTGTAACAACTCACATGATGTAGCATTTGTTTATATGGTACAAAAAAAAAATTATTGAGGTAATCAAAGCTACCTTGCCAAACACAAAAATATTGAGTATTTTACTGATGGATGTGCAGCGCAATACAAAATTATAAGAACTTTGCCAATTTGTGCAACCATCAGAAAGATTTTGGGCTCAATGCAAAATGGAATTTCTTGCCAACAAGTCATGGAAAACAACCGTGTGATAGCATAGGTGGGACAGTGAAAAGGATAGTGTCAAAAAAAAAAAAAAAAAAAAAAAAAAAAAGTCTCTGAAGACCAACTACCAAACAAATCCTTTTCACAGAATCTATGTTTGAATATTGTAAATATGCAATTGAAGGTATCAAATTCATTCTGGTTGAAAAGGAAGAAGTTGAGGAAGTGAGGAGGAGTCTCACCATGAGATTCGAAAATGCATCCACAGTCCCAGGAACAAGAAGTTTTCATCAATTTATTCCACTCACCAGAGATAAAATAGCTATGAAACAATGTAGCGAAGATGAAACTATGATCTAATATATGACTTTTCTATTCGGGCTGAAGAAAAACCAGTAAATGTTTTTGTTTCAGGATATGTTTGTTGCAAGTGCAACAATAAAATTTGGATTGGATTGGTCCTGGAAATTGATATGGAGAATAAGGAATTGTTGATTAAGTTCCTGCACCCAGCTTTTCCATCACATACATTTTAATGGAAAGAAGATTTCAAGGATATATGTTTTGTACCATTAATGAATATTCTGTGCACTGTTGATGTTCCTACAACAACAAATGGTAGAGTTTATCATTTGTCCAAGATGGATAAATTATCTTTGCAAAAAATTATATCCAAAACAATTTAGTCTATATGCACAACAAAATTTAGTGCATAGTATAGTTTAAAATGTAATCTTTTAAAGACTCTTTGTATATTCATTTTTATTATGATTTTCTCCTGAATGAAACAAAATTCAAATATTTGTGTTTCATGAAAATAATTTTGAAAAATTATTTAAAAAATAAAAATTTAAAAAGTAATGAAAGCATTTCCTTTAACTATATAAATATGTTAAGTGCCAACTACAAAAATTATTTTATAAAGATTCACATTTATCTTATGACATTTTTTGAGAATGAAAAAAAAATCAAATGTTTTTTTTGTTTCATGAAAATAATTAACCAAAATAAAATTAAAAAACAAAAAAAAAAAACACAAAGAATTTCTTTTAACTTCATTTGTTAAGTGCCATTTACAAATTTTCTATGCACTATTGATTATCATACATGAGGCAATGTTTACCGCTTTTTAAAAACAATCTATCTGTACAAAAAAGTAATATCTGCAAAATATATTTAAATTATTATTTAAAAAAAAAAAAAAAAAAAAAAAAAAAAAATTAATAATAATTAATAATGATTTATTGAATAGCTTAAGAAGTTACTTAGTGCAATATCAACATTTTAGAGGTCATGGAGCATTAGGATGATTGTCTTTTATTATAATCTTTCTCGGAAATCCTTTACATACATAGGAAAAAACTCTAAACTTGGCAAGGTCATATCTTCTAAAGTAGAATTAAAACCCTCACAAAATTTTTTGGTGAACTTGAGCAGGCATCGTAGATGTTAAACAAAAAATATTATGAAAATTGAAGAGGACGTATTTTCGATTGACTGTAAACTACATAGGTGAAAAGGTGTTGATTTTGGGGTCATGTATTTGGGTGAGTAAAATAAAATTTTCTATTAAGTGTTTAAAATAGTTAAATATTCGGATTCTACACTTCTTATTTGCCCTACATACCAAATTTCAGAAATATTGAATGTATAGAAGTATTTTTCTTTAACTTTTAAAAACACTGAAATTCCAGCGACGTTACACAGCCTTAATTTAGAGGCAAAATAGGAAAATTATACACCTCCCCTTAAAATTGGAAACCTGAAGTCTAGCACAAAATAATTTGGCACGCTTTCCTAACTCATGAAGGGGACATTTGTGCCAAATTTCAAGTAATTCGGTGTCGGTGGGTGCAGATTTCCACTTTTTGCTTGGTGTTTTGACATGGAATGATATTCTTTTCAATTTTGCATTTCATTTCAACAATTACTATAGCACATCCAGGAAATAGCTTAGTACAGAAATTTACATGATTTTAAACTATTATAATTAAAATTTAGAAAAAAAAAAAAAAAAAAATTGTAAAAATTCATTATTTATCAGTAACATTTTATTTCTTCAGACAATAGTGTTCTTAATACATTTATTTACAAAAGCAATAAAAAGCTTTTCTAATTAAATTTAATGTCATAGTTTTATTGCATTTATTATTTTTCAATTCAGAGATTTTTTAATTACAATACTGCAAGTTTGAAAAAAAAAAAAAAAAAAAAAAAAAAAGGTAATTTACATTCTCCAAGGAGTCCTAGTTTAACAAATAAAAAATAAAAATTTCAAAAAAATAATTTTATTCATTTCTGAATAAGTCTTAAAAAATTTCATTAAAATCAGACAATTATTTAAATTTTACAAGATTTTCCAAATCAATGTGTTTTCAAAAGAAAAAAAAGTGCAAAAAAGTCAATGTAATTATTATGCCACTACAATGACATAAACAAAACAAGATTTTAATCAAAATTTTAAATGTGTTAGAAAGGATTAAAAAATTCCCAAAAATAATCAAAAAAATACTTTGGTCTTTCATCTTAATAATAACAAACATTTTGACAATAAAAATTTATTTTTATTAAGGTTGTGGCCTTTTTCATTATGCTATGCTATTTTCTGCAAAAAAGTAGAAAATATGTATGCCCAAATTAATGGGTTAATAGTTTCTTTTCATCATAATTTTTTTTTTTTTTTTTTTTTAATCAAATTTAGTATCTTATCTTATTTATTATAAAACGCAGATTGTGTGTGTGTCTGTACGTTTATATACTGGATTGGATTTCCTACATTTTTCAACCGATTTCAACAAAACTTCACACAGGACTATGTAAAATTACCTTGCAGTGGTTCTGACAGCGCCAAAAATTGGAAAAACAATTGTTTTTGCATGAAATCAATTTGAAAACACGATTAAGAGGCATTAATGAAAGGGGGACAACTCATATCGAGTTATACTTATTAATATCAAGTTACACTTATTATAAAACCCAGGTTGGTTGGTTGTGTGTGTGTGTGTGTGTGTGTTCATTTATATATGGGATCAAATTTCCTACATTTTTCAACCGATTTCAACAAAACTTCACTTTTTTTGGCAGGCAGTGTTTCTTATTGTCTTGCACACTTTTTTTCTTTATTTTTACATTCAGAATGCTTTAAAAATTCCATTTACAAGACAATTGTTAATAATAAAATTCTATTCAATCGATAGACTCATGACGATTGAAAACAATGTTTTTGTTTGGGTTTGACCAATTCATAAAAAAAATAAAAATAAAAAATAATTAAGACATGCGTGTCCGTCAACCTTAAACACAGGTCATCTTTGTCAATTTTATTTTTCAGTCTTTATGATGGTCGATACTTGATCTATCTCTTACTGTTACATCCCCGGGCAACGCCGGGCTCTACTGCTAGTAGCTTATAAAAGTAGAGATACCATACCATGGAGTCTTTAAATACTTAATGCAGTTATAAGTGGGTGCTGAAAAATTCCCAAGACTGTCCCATTCCCAAAATTTGATCAAGTAATCAAAATTTATTTTGGAATTAATTCTTGGCTGGACAGAGAAAATTTCAGCATCCTTTTGTACTTTTCCTAAAAAGAGAATGGGTATTTATTCTCCTGCTGTACTGTCTGTGGTCAAAGTCCTCTCCATATTTTATTGTCAGGATTTAAAAAAAAAAAAAAAAAAAAAAAAAAAAAAAAAAAAGATATTTTAAGTTATAATCAGTATAATATTTACTTTAAAAAACAAACTAACAAAATGCTTAGAAAATTTGTCCATTTTCAATAGTTATCAACTGTGAAAATGAGAACAAGAAACAAATCAAGAAAGAAGCCTAATAACTAATTGATGCAGCAACTAAAAAAAAAAAAAAAAAAAAAAATCCCTGGTGACTTCTGGCAGCTTGCTAGACAAAATATATGGGAATTGTGGTTGAATATGGCAGCTTGGTAATTTAAAGTTGCTGTTTGCTGCAGAGAATTTCAAATAGATGAAGAAAATTTAAAAA
Source organism: Acanthosepion pharaonis (assembly GCA_903632075.3). Taxonomy (NCBI): domain Eukaryota; kingdom Metazoa; phylum Mollusca; class Cephalopoda; order Sepiida; family Sepiidae; genus Acanthosepion; species Acanthosepion pharaonis. Next base: position 1,137,483 of record CAHIKZ030005563.1, on the reverse strand, counting down.
CATCCAAAGGAAAAGAGAATACCAAGAAACAAGAAAGAGTGAAAAAGTTAAATACAAAGCATTATTTACATTATTTTAAAAAAAAAACAAATAAAGTGATTATGTGAGATTAAAACATGAACAAAGAGTGGTTAAATTCTTTTAAATTTTGCTTAAAGCAGTATGCTTCTGGAAACATGATTCTTATTAAACTGATAAGATTTAACAATGATGAATCCATTTTGTAGAGGGTACAATTTGAGAAAATATAGTAAATAGATTTTCTGAGAAAAAAGAAACCTACTAAAATAGATCTAAATATTTCAAGAAAATAAATTTTTTTTTTCTCTACTTAGTATAGCACCTAATACCAAATCCGATTTGTTCAAAACCAGATTTGGTATTAGGTGCTATATAAAGAAAAAAAAAAAAAAAAAAAAAAAAAAAAAATTAATTTTCTTGAAATATTGCCTTTATGAAATTTTAAAGAAATACTTACTGCTAACTGTTCAGCGGTCCAGGTATCTAAGTTTACAGATTTCACCTTGGATATATGTACTCCAAGATTACGATGAATACCCGCACAGCGGATACATAGAAATATGCCTAAGTTCCAAGATGCCCATCGTGGACCTGTAAAAGAAAAGATATATTTTTACATAATTGCCAACAATACAAGATGTTGCTATTGCTATCTGCCTAACAATTAAAATAGTTTCTTAAGTATTAAAAATTTAGAGAGCTTCAAATTATAATAGACTGAGCATTTACTCATAACTGAAGAGTAAATAGTATCATTGGAAACAAAAAGACCTAAATAACATCATCAGAAACATAATTGACACATTTTTAATTTTACCTTAACAGACATGTTAACTTTTACTGATGATAGTGCAATTTCATAAAAACAAAATATAATAACTATCAAAATTGATATTTGACATTTTGTAGACTTGTTCTTGCTTAAGATATTGCTTGATAAGGCTTAGGAACAGGTCCAATATTACTATGAAGATGTGGTATTTGCTATCCTCCAGGTGTGTAGGGTAAAATAACAACTTTTGGTAAAAACTTGAAATTACAGAGTTGATGAAAAAAAAAAAAAAAAAAAAAAATTGTGTTTAATTCATAAAAAAAAAAAAAAAAATATCTTAGCTTCTTACCAAGAAAAGAAACTTTCTTTTTTTCGTGGAATGGACTTCAAAGAGGATGCTTCCTTGAGCACTACAATCTTAACTTGTTCAAGTCTATGATAAACTGTTTCTTCCCTAAATATTTTCATAAAATGTACCTCTTCTACAGTTCTTTTACAGGTTGAATAATATTGTAAAAAAGATTTGCGAATTAAAAGAATTGCTAAGTCGAGACATTATTATTGACATTATTTATATTTGGGCTATTTGTCTTCATCTTTGTTGTTATCACGTTTCAGCTGTTGTGATAGCAAAGATAAGGACAATAGTCTGAATACAAATAATGTAAATAAATTTATTGAATTGCTATAAAAATAACCTACCATAATTTCAGTAATTGTTAATAAAATAGTAAATTTTTTTCCATGTCCTGAATATATGTATCATCTATAAAAAAATATTTATTATCCATAAAAAAAAAAAAAAAAAAAAAAAAGGTTTAAACTGAAGATGCTATTTTCTGATCTACAGTAATTGGTAAAATACAAAAAAGTAAAAGGCTTTAAAAACTGTTTGCACATAGATTGTAAATGTTGACTTATTAAACTGACTTAAAGATATTTTTCTTAAAATGAACAATCAGCACCAAAGTTCGATAGGAGAAAAAACAGGTCACTTCAGCAAGATGGGTTTTTTTTAGGTGAAGAGATCAAGAAAGGGGGGGGATTATATTTTTTATTACATAAAAATAAATAGAATGAATATTGAGGCAGAATTATTTCAAGTAGGTGTGCCTAAAAGGGCTTGGTAACCTAAACAAGAAGTGAATAACTTAGATCCATCAAACATACATGCTATCTCACATTTTCACTTCACAGTTCAATACACTTTAAATTTAAAAAAAAAAAAAAAATTCTGATGTTTGATCACTCAAATATTGCTTTGCTATTAATGCAATCACCTCTGAACCAAGTGAAAATTTCCTCTTCCCTTCAAACTCTTGTTTAAAAAACAGATGGAGCAAGAGTTGATTTGTGGGGTATACGGTCTGCACAGTCAAACTTCAAATTCTTCAAAACATGCATTGTCTTTGTGAGTTCTTTGAGCAAATTCATTGTCCTTCAGAAAGAAAACTCAGCAACTCCCTCACTATTTTTATTTCATTGCAGAATATTACTAACTTAGTGCGCATATGAAATTTACACACTGAGTAGTATTCTGCTTTAATTGTTTGACCTTTTGGAAGATAATATACTTTCCTGACACCACCAAAATGTGGCTATAATCTTTGGGGTTTTGAATTTCTTTGGCTGTTTTGAATAGCAGCTATTGCAGGGAATGTTGTTTGGTTTTTGGATCATAAACTAACAGAACATTAACTTTTATATTATTATAGATAGTAGTGCGAATGAATTTATAAATACCTAAGATACACTTATTGAGATTTAAAAGTTATCATTTGCATATGGACAAGAGACACACTTGAGTAGTCATGAGAGGGGGGTTTGGTGAGTAGCAACTGTTAGGAACTTGTAAATACTACTACTACACATTACAACAATGTGTTGCTTATAGGATGCTGTTAGCCATAGATAACCCCAATTTTGGAGAAAACATGGTTAAGGAACTTTAATGCAAGTACTAGAACCAAAAAGTTGAAAGATAACAAAACTAAAGGGAGAGAAAACAAAGTAATAAAGGTTCTGTAGTGACTGTGGGAGTCAAATCTATCAAAGAAGTTTCAATAATGGCCCAACTCCTGAAATTAGGCTTAACTTTCCAAGAAATAAGTAAAATAATATTAAGGAATGTGTGATCAAAAAAGAGGCTGGCCATGGCAGAATAGATGAGATTTATGTTCATGAAACAAAAATCTGGAGATCCAGTTATTAAATATCAACACTAAGAGATGAGCTCGTACAGTGATATTTTTTAAAAGTTTGGGAATGAAGAACAGACTATAGAAGAGTTGATGCAGATAAGAATTATCAAAAGATTTTACACATTGAAAAGTATTGATACAAAATACTTGCGCAGCTTTAATTAGGAAGCATGTCTGAATACTTCTGTGGAATTTATACTACAGCTGAAAATGATTGAGAAATTCAACAAGCCTAAGATTTAGAAATAGCCAATTAATACTTATTAAAGGGAACAAAGGACAAATGCCAATACATTGTGGATATATGCATAAGAGAAAGAATGACATAATAAAATGCACAAAAAAAGAACCATTTCCAAGCAGTATGCAGAGCAAAAAAGATGATGTTGAGTCACTCACTCAAAAGCAATGTGGAAATGAAAATATGAGAGAGAAATATTGTCATTGAAATACAAGTTAAAATAAAAAATACCAATTTTGATATGCAAATGGATACAGGTAGTGAAGTAACACTCATTCTTGGGAATCTTTAGGAACAACTAGGAAAGCCAAAATTACAAAAGCTTTGACAATTTGATATTTCAATTACACAAACTCAGAAGCTTTGAAGGATCCTTAAATTAGACATAAAATTTGAAATAGCCAGAATTGTTGCAGACTGTAATAAGCATCATGGACTTATTGGAAATGACATACTTAAAATTAATTCCACAATATTAATTACTGCTATACTGAAAAAACTGAAATGCTAAAAAATTATAAAGTAAGTGTCAAGATAAATGAAAATGTTGTCTCTTCTGAAGTTGCTGGTACAGTTAGTTCCATTAGTAACAGTGAAACAAAGAAAATTACTGCAACAATGACCATTTCAATGAAGTAATGTCAATCAACACACCAGTAGGTTTACTGAGGTGGATAAAAATGCCATATGGAATAAAAATGGCTATTTTCAAATAAAAAAAAAAAAAAAAGTGTTAGAACAAGTCATTGGGGATTGATATAGAAGATATTGTGTGCTATCAAGATGATATTTGCATAGGGGCCAGAAATAAAACAGAAGTAAAGAAAACTTTATAAGGAGTTAAATGAGAATACATATGAGAAATTTGAAGATACATTTCTAGATTGGGTAGAGACTGAAATTTTATCATTAAAGAAAATAGCTGAGGAAACTAAACTAGAACCAGTATTAAGTAGAATAAAATGTAGAATTAGAAAGAACAAATGGAGTGATTGTTATCGAGCTGAAAAACCCTAGAAGGAAGTAAGACACAAACTTATGGTAGAGAAGGGAGTTATTTGCAATTGAGATATGATGGTATCCCCAGAAACACAAAGGAAGGTTTTAATAAAATGTGTTCATGATGATATACATTGTGAAATAGTGGCCGATGACATTGGTATTCAAGAGATATGGAAGAATATGTAAAAAAAGATATCCCAAATATAAAGAAATAAGAAATCTGACACAAAGGAAGTTACATTCATAGCCTAAAGAGTTAGAGCCATAGATCAGAGTTCACATGGATCATGCATACATCAGTGAAGCAGGACTTTTTTAAATATTAGTAGATTCCTTTTCAGGATGGCTTGAATTAATTTATATATCAGACAAAGGAAGTTGTACAATGAAACATATTAAGAATCATATTTTCACGAAATAGAATCATCAAAACTTTGGTATCCAAGAATGTGCAAGATTTTTTGATAAAGAACTCAACTTATAGCTATGACAGGATGCAAGCATTACAAGACACCTCCATATCACTCTCAATCAAATGGTATAGCAGAAAGGATAGTACAAACAATAAAAATGAGCCTAAAAGCATGTTCATAAGAAAAAATAGAAATCTTTCTAGAACTGCTTTTAAGTTACAGAACCATACTGCATGCTGGAAGAGTAGAGATTCCATCTGCCCTGATAGGAAGATAAATCAGAGCTTCCCTATTATATCATTCTATGAACAAAATGTAGCTCAAAAAGAATGAGGAGTCAAATCCATAAAAGGCAAATTTTCTAATGCAAAAAAGCCATAATAGAAAAACAAGGGAGATTATACAAATGTAAACAGATGAAAATGATGGGGACAAAATCTTCAAAACAGTTATGAAGGACCTGACAAAGATCAATTGAAGGAAGATAGCCATGAATATGGAAGTGTAAGACAGATCAAGGTCTTGCAGAAATAGAAATACAATTTATAGGAGAGGGAGAAATAAAGGAAATCCTGGAAATGGAACAGTTTGTAAAAGAAGCAAAGGGCAAAACCATTCTATTTCAGGGAAATATAATATGTAATTTGCATATGGATAAGACAAGCTTAATTAGTCATAAGGCAGGGATGCTGGTGAGTAGTGATTGTGAATGATTTGTGAATCCTACTACTACACATCATAACAGTTAAAAAAAAATACTATAGAATATAATGTAGTAAAAAGAAAGAAAAAAAAAAAAACCATGAACATTATCATATACTTTAGGATATTTAATGACAACCCATGCTGCAATATGAAATTGGAAATAATCTTAAATCTTAAATGAAGTGAATTTAATTTCTAAAATAATGTAATGGTGTAAAATGTAGGAGTTGTAATAGTGGTAAGTAAAATGAACCACTATTAATCATACCAAAGGCCAACACTATTCCAAAGGTGACAGTATATATGGTAGGATTGAGAGTGGTTTCTTTGTGCTCTTTCTAGAGGACTAAACAATTTATTCAAAAATACTATTAGACCAAATCAAGGCAGTAATCAATGTAAAGCATTCAGAATTAGAAAGGGCATAATATTCCATTTGGATAACACTTGATTGTATATCTTTTTGGTGGCCAAGCAAAAATTATTAGTTTGGATGGGAAGTTTTTTGTCATCTGCTGACTAAACTAGATTCCACCAATTTGGATTACTATTCATTCCATTTAAAAACAGAAAAACAAAACAGAAAAACAAAACAGAAAAACAAAACAGAAAAACAAAACAGAAAAAAAACAAAAAACAAAAAAACAAAACAGAAAAACAAAACAGAAAAAACAAAACAGAAAAACAAAACAGAAAAACAAAACAGAAAAACAAAACAGAAAAACAAAACAGAAAACAAATGCAAAAAACAAAACAGAAAACAAATGCAAAAAACAAAACAGAAAACAAATGCAAAAAACAAAACAGAAAACAAATGCAAAAAACAAAACAGAAAACAAATGCAAAAAACAAAACAGAAAAACAAAACAAAACAGAAAAACAAAACAAAACAGAAAAACAAAAAAAACAAAACAAAAAACAAAACAGAAAAAAAATAAAAACAAAAAGAAAAACAAAACAAAAAAAAACAAAACAACAAAAAAAAACAAAACAGAAAAAAACAAAACAGAAAAAAACAGAAAAACAAAAAAACAGAAAAAAAAACAAAAAAAAAAAAAAAAAAAAAACAAAAACAAAAACAAAAAAAAACAAAACAAAAAAAAAAAAACAGAAAAAAAAAACAGAAAAAAAACAGAAAAAAAAAAAAAAACAAAACAGAAAAACAAAACAAAAAAAAAAAAAAAAAAAAAAAAAAAACAGAAAAACAAAACAAAAAGAAAAAACAAAACAGAAAAAAACAAAAACAGAAAAAAAACAAAACAGAAAAAAAACAAAAAACAAAAACAAAACAGAAAAAACAAAAAAAGAAAAACAAAAAAAAAAAAACAAAAAACAAAAAACAGAAAAACAAACAGAAAAACAAAACAGAAAAACAAAACAAAAAACAAAAAAGAAAACAAAACAGAAAAACAAAACAAAAAAACAAAACAGAAAAAAAACAAAAAACAAAACAGAAAAACAAAAAAAAAAAAACAGAAAAACAAAACAGAAAAACAAAACAGAAAAACAAAACAGAAAAACAAAACAGAAAAACAAAACAGAAAAACAAAACAGAAAAACAAAACAGAAAAACAAAACAGAAAAACAAAACAGAAAAACAAAACAGAAAAACAAAACAGAAAAAAAACAAAAACAAAACAGAAAAACAAAACAGAAAAACAAAACAGAAAAACAAAACAGAAAAACAAAACAGAAAAACAAAACAGAAAAACAAAACAGAAAAACAAAACAGAAAAAATTCTCTTAATGAAAAAATACTTCAATTTCCTTAAACCAGTTCTTTGCTGACAAATGAAGTTCTGGGAAGATCAAATTATAATGTCTGTAGAAGATACTGAAATATAATGTGTTGTTTGAAAACTTAAAAAATTATTTCGCTTAAACTGAATAAATGTTTGATCATTCAATAAACTGTCAACTTTTATATGTTAACTAATAAACAAGACTAGCCGAACTGAAAATAACATTGTTATCACATAATGGAGATTTATTATATTTTGTTAATGACTACTATTTTGTTTTTCAACATAATAAAATGTTGGCAGATAGAGCATGATTTTTATTGATTTCTACAAGAAAATTTTTTTATCAGTATTATTCAGTATCCTTGTTTATTTTATTTTTTTCATTAAATGGAAATATATTATTTATTTCTTAAAAGACCTTTGTCTCTAAAGGATTTTTATGTTGGCCATGAATTTCAAGGGTCATTATTTTGAGGTTTCCTGGTTAGAATTTTATATACATTATTCCACACCCCTTGTACCTGTTGACATAATGTAGCAAGAGTTGTAGGTTCACTTTCATCAAAGATACTAGACTTTATATATAACATTTATATGTTACAAGACAAACATTAGCAAAACATGAAGGAATTTAACTAAAAGAATATATAAATACAAAAGTGATCTTTTATGAAACAATGCTCTCAATGCATTAGTCATTCATCACAATGAATCTTAACATAATTTTAACTTAAAGAATGCAGTTTTAATTAAAAGAAAAGTAACTTAAGGCAAAATGTAACCTCTCTCCATCAATACATATAGATAAAATTAAAAAAACATGCTGGGTTTTATAAGCAGAAATTGGTATTACTAATGACCTTGCCTCTTAGTGGTGTTTTAGCTTGTCTTTTCTAGAGACGGGTCTATTTTAAAACATTACCTAAATAATCAACATATTTCTGATATATCCCTACAAAACAATATTGCTTATAAATAAAATAAACATTGAATGAACAACAGAACTTCTTATGAAACAGAAACAAACATTACCTTTGCCAAATACCATGTTAAACTGTACTAAATATTTATTGTAAATCTAATAAAAATGATTTCAAATATCTATTCACGCTATAACAAAATAAAATCCAGAATAATTGTTGGCTTCTATTTAAGAGCAGTTGAATTTGAAGCTGTCAATATTTACATGATGAAGAGAAATATATTGAAATTACTCTTAAACTCCAATATCCCACTTATATATAATGTTAAAAGGAAAGATCATCAGATTTATGCATTTAGAAAATAAAGAATATAATTAATCATAATTAATATGGAATATGATTAAGAAAAGTTTTATTATAGAAGGTTTTTCCTTTGTTTTTCATTATTTAAAAAAAAAAAAAAATTTTTACTATATGTTAAATGCAATCACAATGTTTACAGCAAAAATTGAATTAGTACATAATACTAAGCAAAATCAAATATTTGATAAATTTTCAAATAATTATCTAAACATTTCATGGCAAACTTTGAGGTAATTTTAGAAAATACAGATCTAAGCAATTTTTATAACAATATTCTGTCAAGAGGAAAAGTTTTAGAATCAAAAATATCTGTCAACGCCACATGCAGTATGAAGCAATCAGGAACTTCATATTCTCTTCTATTATTCTAGTTAAAAGAAAAAAAAAAAAAAAAAACTTATTTAAGGACAACCATGAGTCAAGAAAAAGAGCATGACTGATTGCAAACTTAATTACATAAGCTAGAAATAAGTAATAGAGGCAGGCAGCCAGAACAAATGCCTACTATACTTTGCTTATGTGCTGCACTGTAAAAATTTGAAAATATCACTAGGTATATTATTAATATTTACTGATCAACCAAGATATCTTAAAGAATTTACTAACTTTGTAACAAGTTATTTAAAATAGGAAACTAGTAATATTTAAAAAGTCAAATAAATTAAAGTGTTATAATACAAATCTAAATGTATATATGCCAAATGACTAAGATCAATAGTTCACAATGATTGAAAAGTTTAAAAAAGAAAAAAAAAAAAAAAGCTTTACCATTGGAAACTATATTACAAGTTACCTGCATATAGATTTCAGTATTTTTCTATCAATTTTACCAAGTGAGGAAAATATTCTTGATTGTTTGATATAATTATGTAGTTGTAGGTTTTATATATATCATTTTATTTTTTTTCTCTTTATTTTAATTAATCAGTTATCATTAATTTTAATTTTATATTTACTATCATTCATGTGTGTGGATGCAAATCTGTCTAAATGGTCACTATGGTTTTGAGCCGAGTCTTAAGAAAAGGAATTCTCCACTCATGTCCTCGATTTGATAAATCGAAGTTAAAAATAAGATTGTTAAAAATAAGATTTTTAAAATTCATTTTTTGATATGACTATGTGAATGAGCAAATCTACACTTTTTCACTTGCTGCCCCCCCCCCCAATTGCCATAGGCTTGGGAGGCTAATGGGATGTAAACTGATAGATAATTCCACTTAATAGTTGCTTTTTTTCAATTTAAGGAGACAATGCAACTTAAACTATGTTAAAATCTAAACAAGTAAAAATTCATTAAGCAATGGTAGTTACATAATTAACTGTGTCTCTACCTGAAATACATGAATTTGAATCAGAATCATACTTAGCTTAGCTCTATATTTCTGTTTTCAACCCAAACTACAATTTTTCTATTCTTTATTCTCTTATTTTTCTTAATTTCTGCTTATTTTATTAATTTTTTCAATATGAGCACACTCCTTAATCTATTGGGCAGTAGTAGAGGTTTATCTCTTGTTTGCTATTTAGGACTGAGTTTCTTCTAAAATCTCTTCATTCTCTTCTCCTGTGTGGAGTGAAATAATAAAAAAAAATTTTTCAAACATGCAAGCTTCAATTTTTTTTTTTAATAAATAAATGTATATTTAAATACGTAATTAAATAGTTGTTCATAAGAAACCAAACTATTATAATTACATTAGCAATCATTAGTTTTAAATTAATAAAATCCTATGTGATTTAATAGTTTTATTATCAGAATAGTAATGATTAAATGTAAGAAATTACATAAAAAAAAATTAAAAAAAATAAAAAAAAATAAGTGCAGTTGATATAAATTTAGCAAATTTTTATAGCTTGCCAAGTTAATGAAATTCTTGCACCTGATTTAGGCAGAAAAGAGTGTTTTGTAGGTGCATAATTGAATAACTTAAATAAGTTTGACTGGTTAGTAAGCCCAGTTTTAGTTTCACTACTTGAGCATGATGGTTGCCATATGGAATTGACAAATATGTATCATTCTAAGATCAATTTACAAATCATGTGCTTTAATGCAACTGCTAACTCTTATTTTAGTTTAAAACTAATGTATACATTTATATATTTTATTATAGAAACTTTAAGACACCATTTTGCTCAGTTTTCAAAGTTATAAACAACTAATTATTATTCAAAATGGCTGCTAAATTATGTTAATTAGGTAATTTCAATTTTGTTTCTTTGAAAATAAAAATCATATACAATTTTTTGTTATAAGTTCTAAATTTAATATGCAAGAGGTTTCAGCTATAAGTGAAAAATTCTGAAAAAATTAGTACTTAAAGGCAAAGAAAATCATACAGATTTGATGAAACAGATTGTGACATGCTATTTTGTTGTTTTAAGTGTATTTGCAATTTGGTAGTAAATGTCAAAATAGCAAATTATTTTTCTTCAGTGGATAGTAAAACGGTTCTCCGTAATTTTCTAGTTATCATTTAAGACAACTTAAAGAAGGTGTTTATTATCAAAGTTATTTGATGCATCAAAAACATTTTTAGGGTCATATCAAATAAATAATTACAAGTATTCAGATAATGTTCTCTGAAGAACTCCTCTTTTTTCAAATTTTGAACACAAAAAAAAAAAAAAAAAAAAAAAAATCAAATATGATAAATAAAAGTACAAAATTCATAACTGTCACTGATACTTCAACCACTGGAGCTTTTGATGCTTTAGAAGATATGAATTAGTTGAGAAGTATTCGAATTGTTAGCATACAGAGACAAATCAAGAAATTATTTTCATTTGAAAAGTCAATGTTTGTCCAAATTTCTGAGATGATGAGATATCATTATTTACATTTGGACTAATGTCCTCATTGTTGTTATCACAATATTTCATTCATTGTACACTCAGGTCAATCTGTCAATCTGTTAACCTTCAGAGATTTCCATATTGGACAATAGCCTAGTGGATTAAAGCATTGGTTCATGATTTTGGTGACAGTAATTATAAGTTCAAGATTGTACAAACTTAGACTCTGTGGAAACAGGGCAAGCAATAGCTGAGCAGTACTATATAAGAAAAAGTCATGGATCTCACTGGACATAGACAAGCAGAATGAAAACAATATATCCCTGCAGATTAAATAAAGGGTTCAGTTTAAGTTACTTAGATCAATAAAGTCAAATAAATTAAAGTGTTATAATACAAATCTAAATGTATATATGCCAAATGACTAAGATCAATAGTTCACAATAATTGAAAAGTTTAAAAAAGAAAAAAAAAAAGCTTTACCATTGGAAACTATATTACAAGTTACCTGCATATAGATTTCAGTATTTTTCTATCAATTTTACCAAGTGAGGAAAATATTCTTGATTGATATAATTATGTAGTTGTAGGTTTTATATATATCATTTTATTTTTTTTCTCTTTATTTTAATTAATCAGTTATCATTAATTTTAATTTTATATTTACTATCATTCATGTGTGTGGATGCAAATCTGTCTAAATGGTCACTATGGTTTTGAGCCGAGTCTTAAGAAAAGGAATTCTCCACTCATGTCCTCGATTTGATAAATCAAAGTTAAAAATAAGATTGTTAAAAATAAGATTTTTAAAATTCATTTTTTGATATAACTATGTGAATGAGCAAATCTACACTTTTTCACTTGCTGCCCCCCCCCAATTGCCATAGGCTTGGGAGGCTAATGGGATGTAAACTGATAGATAATTCCACTTAATAGTTGCTGATCTACCAAAAGTTGCTTTTTTCAATTTAAGGAGACAATGCAACTTAAACTATGTTAAAATCTAAACAAGTAAAAATTCATTAAGCAATGGTAGTTACATAATTAACTGTGTCCCTACCTGAAATACATGAACTTGAATCAGAATCATACTTAGCTTAGCTCGATATTTCTGTTTTTTTTTCTGGGCATAATGGTCAAAATGTTGCAATGATAATAAAGATGAGTCTGAATATTAGTCTGAATGTAAATAATGAAGAGTCAAATCATTCAAATGAATTGTTCTGACCATTTATGTATATCTGGTGAAGTAGTCGAATAATAGTGGAACAGAATTTTTTTTTATAAGCTTGAAAAATCAAAATGGAAATCAGTTCTGTAATAGAGCTTATTGCCACAATATCAAGAGAATAAATTTGTTGCTTGCAACATTCATTGATAGCCTTAGTCATTTAAGTGAGTAGTTATGTTTACAGAACATAATAATTAACTACTAAAAATATAGTAATAGAAAAAAAAAACAATGATACAATGATTTATTCAACCATAGAGTCTGTATATTTAAAATCAAATAAGTGTAATTTTTAGTTATTGAAATAAGTATTTACAAGTGTGATAACTCAATCATTATAACGAACACTGGAAGCCAGAAAATTAAAGATTCAAAGACTAATGTTAAAAGATGAATCTAGAGAAAAAAAATTGCCAATAAAAAGAAATGAAAGATTGTTTATAGTGTTTGATTAATTGTGGCATTGCTGCTGTTGTAGTTTCAGCTAATAAAAGACTTAAATACTGGATTGGCTAAAAAGTGTTCACTTATTAAGTAGAAAATTTACTTAATAAGAACCTTTGGCCAACCCAATACTTTGGAGAAACACTGAGCCAACATCATGACATTTGTAGTAAGAACTGAAACTATTATAGTTGAGATTGTTTGATTTTTATGACATTTTAAATTTTATTTGAGGCACTCAGTGAAGATTGAACTCACTATTCATTAGAATAATCAACCAGACTAGTCTCATTGTTAAGGCACCTGAAACCAGTACAGGACCTCAATGAAAACTTTAAGTACTATTTTAATGCCCAAGATAAACAATTTGAAAAGGTACCACATAGCTATTAAATATTTTTACAATCTAAAGTCAGATACTTGAATAATACTATGCAGAGTTACTTCAGGATTTGGATGAGCCTGATTCTTCACAGCTTCTGGTCTTTTGTTGATTGCAGCAATTAGTTTCTCCTTTGACTCCTTTCTTTTTGTGGTACTTGTTTCTCTATCCATTCACATCAAATAGGTTACTTGAGATTTTCTTCGGCTTCTCTTTATTATGTGCAAAGTTAAATTCTCCAAGCTTTCTCTTCTCATATGCTTCAAGAATTTTAGTTATCTTTTTCTTAATGTTATGAAGTTTCTTTATAGATTCTTTATAGTTCCTATTCTCCTTAGAACTTCATTTGTCATTCCAAACATTAGTAGAACCATAACTCAATTGATTTTAAGTCTTTTCTTTTTAGAAAGTTTTTTGTACTACAAAAAAGAAAAGATAAAAAACAAAATATTGATCTAAAGTCACTTTTAATCAAATGAAACTAAGAAAAAGCCCATGTTGCTTTTTAATCTAAACCATTTTACAAGTACTCAAAATTGTTTGCCAGAAATTTTAGTCAATCAATAATTTTGATTTGTGGACAGAAAATGTCTTAAGAAAAAAAAAAAGCCTTTATTTGACATATCTTGATTATTTTACACAAGAAAAATGTCACTGTTTTTCAATATTACTTGATCAAAATCTTTCCAGGAAGTGAAATTATTATTAACAACCTTTATCTAAACTTCAAATGTATTTCTAAATTTCTGGTAAAAATACAATTCAACTTATTTTAGAGATACTCATTTACAAAAAGAATTTATTAAAGTGAAAAATATTTTGAATGTAGCTTAATCATAAATATACAATTATTTTATCACATTTTCATGAAATTTTTCAATAAACTGTATTTGAATAAAGTTTCAAAAAATATTTTTATTCATATAATTATTTATTTCAGATACACATTAAGATACAGAATATTAAAACCAACTTAATAACATTTTTCAATACAACTAACATCCTAAGAATATTTTAGTACACTTAGATATAAATAACAAAAGATTTATAAAAGTCAAAGAGCTAAAACTCATTTCCTCATCCAAAATAATTTCCTTTGAAGAATAATATAAAACAAACTTCTCAATAATGGGTACCCTAATTACATAGTTGACAAGCAAATCAAATTTCATTTAAACAACAATTTTAATAATAAAGACCAGTCATGAACATAATATTAACATAAATTACCAAAATCAAATGTACTACAGTTACAATAAAGACAAAACAGCAATAAAAATCCATTATAGATATATAAAACCAGTCTATAAAAATAAATACATTAGATTTATTATTTACTACAAAAAAATTCAAACTAGCAGCTTATTTATTAAAAATAATATATCCCAAACTCACAACCCCCTAGATAAGACCAATTTGTGCATGAATATACTTGCCCACTCAAGGTTTCTTTGTAAATAAAAAACACAAAACATCTTATCACAATCACACTTTCATGAAGATTCACTTGCCAACTATCAAACCATAGTACCATCAGACATCACATTGATAAGCAAACTAAGGAACACAGTAAGATTAAACCACTACTCACAATTCCAAAATACTAGCAAAATCAAATGGACATATTTGAAGCAATACTCCGAGAACAAAAACAACTATCAATAAATAAAAACAATTATAAGTGACTGCATCCTTAAAAAGCTACAACACTTAGTTCTACAATTTTAGATCTCAAGATAAACACACTCTAGCAGGAACCTCTATCCCTCTGCGCAGAACAAAACTATTGTTAGATCTGGTGTGCTTTAACTGTCTTGGCCATGGAGTAGCATCACCAATCAAGTAAAGTTTGCAGCGTGTCTTTAAGCGAAATCCTTCTCATATTTAATTGCTCAAAATTTTCATATCTGCTCAGTTTTGTATCCATATGTTTAAAGTGATAACAAAATTACCTTGTTTATTTAAGTATGATTTGTCTAGAATGAAAGTCCTATAGGGTATTTGGAAATAATTGAAAAAGCTTACTCAAACTTTAAGTGTGAAAATACTTTTTACTACTATATTGTTTAGTTTTCATTTCAAAATACTTAGTTGTTTCACAAACTGCATCTTGGCATTTAAATTTACACATTGTATAAAATGGAGAAACTTCAAATGAGTATAACCAATTTTTTTTCAATATTTAAGTTCATAAACAAAGGTTTATTAAAAAAGTGAACATACATACAGGCATCACAGAATCAAAGCTAATATGATATAACAGACAATTTTTCATTTATTTTATTTTTCCAAAACTGAAATCCCACCCCCAAGAAAAAAAATTATTTAAATGTTACTATTATAACAAAATTCAAATCAAATGACAACATGTTCTGTACCATCCTCAGCTAAGCTTAGTAAATAATTACAAAGAATTTTACAACATGGGGCAAAAATGCACAGATACACATCTTTATACTTCATAACAAATACATTTATATTTTGTAATAGACTACTGTTGAAAAAAAGATTAGACTAATATCTATAAAAGTTTACAGTCTTTGTAAAAGCACTCAAGCTGTAAACAGTATTTGCTGATAAACTGAAAACCTTAGTCTATTGGTAGAAGAATCTAAATTCATTATGATGTTGACACTAAAAAGTAGAAATTGATAACTATGATTTTGAGGAGTGTTTTAGGATGTTACTAAGTGTGGCAATATTTACATTTGATCCAAAACGAGTTCTTTTAAAATGAGAAGCGGTTGTACTAGCATATTAAAGAAAGGAACAAGTTTAGCATACTGTGATTATAACAGTGTATAGTTTTGAAAATATTCATATAAAATATGTTATTGTTAAAACTAATTTATCCCGAAATTTCATGATATACTATTAAAATTTAATTTGCTCCAAATTAGTTATTTTAGTGACAGTTCATGATTATCACTCAAAAATCATTGCTTCCCACTCCTAGGATTGAAAATTGACAGAGAGGAACTTGCATATTCAATAATATAATCTAAACTAATGTTGAATAATCTAAGTATAAATAAAAAAAAAAAAAAAAAAAAAAAATTATATTTAAGAAATTTGCAAAAAAATAAGAGTACTAAAAGATTTATATTTGAAATAATAAATTTAAAAGGTATTCTAAGCTTTGACTGATGTTTACCAGAAAGAAATATCTATTAAGAAGGCAAGTAAACAAACACTATATACAATTATAATATTCAGCAAATTATATAAATGCAAATTAATATGTACAAGGGGATACAGAAAGTTTTTTGCTTTGATCAAAACCCACCTAAAAAAAAAAAAAAAAAAAAAAAAAAAAAAAAAAAAGTAGATTTGTGAGATATGCGGAAAGCTGGTGAGGTTGAAAAATTTTCAGCACATTCTCATAACATAAATGAAGTAAAGTGAATTTTCTTTTGCTGTCAATATTTTAAAAATCTTTCATTCAATATCATGCCATTAATTGACAACTGATAGTTTACCAATGCCTGTTCAAAATTTGAGAGAGAGTATTTAATATTCTTATAACTTACAACTAATTCACATAAAATGCTATTGTTAAATTGTAGCTTCTTTTGCTGATATGTAACAGCTTATGAAAGAGAAACAAGTGTCATGTTAAACACCTGTCAATATCAACTCAATAGTAAATTGAACTGTTAGAAAAAGTTTGCAAGTGTATCTACATACATAAGTTGTTTGACCATATATTGCATTAGCTTAAATACAATATAAGTAAATAAAAAAATTAAAGGAATAAAATTTTGAAAGAAGGCTCTTCCTTTATCTTAAAAAAAAAAAAAAAAAAAAAAAAAAAAAAAAAAAGCTGTTTGGATAAATGGGAACAAGAACAAACAACAGGAAATTCAACCCAACTTGGCTACTCTGTAATAAAAGGCATATTGGTTATAATCACTAATAAAAAATTTTGGAAGGACAGATTTTATATAAATTGAATAAAAAGAGTATCCCATGATGAAAAAAAAAAAAAAAAAAAAAAAAACTCGATAGAAAAACAAAATTTTGCTATCAAAATGTTTATTAATAATAAGAAGAAGATAAGAAGAACCAAAGTATTTTTTATGAAATTAACCCTTTCTCGTATGTTCAAAATTTTAGTTAAAAATCTTATTCTTGTGTCAGAAGATGGGCCAAAGAAGATTTAGTGTCTTTTTTGCAGGTAAAAAAGTTTCCAAAATCCTTGCAAAAATCAAATAATTGTTGGATTTTAATGAAATTTTTTACAAATGAATTAAATTACTTTTGAAATCCTTTTTTTTTTCTTCTTACATCTGTTACTACCAGTTAATTTTATGAAATTTTGAGAAATTAAAATTTCAACCTCTTCATATTTATATTAGTTAAAAGCAGGTCTCCTCAGAGAATTTAAATTGTCAATTTGTTTTTGTCAAACAGAAACACCATTTACCGAAAATCTGCTCTTAATTCTAAAATAAAAAATGCAATATGACATTTAAATAGAAAAACTTAATTGCTTTTATAAATAAGATGTAATAAGGATACTATTATCTTAAAAAGTAATTTTCTTTGAGGAATAATGAATTTTTAGCAGAATTGTTTTCATTTAAATTTTAATTAGAAAAATTTATTAAGTTTGAAATCTAAATTCTGTATTAATTTCAATTTTTTTTAGATGATATTATTAAGTGAAAACTATTTCATAATCATAAATGGAAAAGCTTAATACAAATTATCAGACATCAAAGAATTTGGAAATTTTTTTGCATGCCAATTTTTGAGTACAGGTGACCATACAAGACATCATCAGAATATAAGACTATAGTAAATTTCAAGCCAAAATTTCTAAAATTCAATAAAACATTAGATTGTGGAGAATATTTTCATAAATTTAAGATTACTGAGTATTTAAGAATTATATAAAAAACATGCTCACATCATTTTCTTCAATTGTGTTTTGCACAAAGTCTCTATAGAACAACCTTAGATCTGTCATCACTGTCAAACATGACAACACAGCTACTGTCAGGTTAAAAACACAGCCACAGTTTTAAATCAGATTAAAAATACTTTAAATTAGTTAATATTCTGCAAATAAAGTTTCAGAAAAGTATTTTATTTTTGGAAAATTTCTTAAGAGAATTACATTGCGATGAAAGACGAGTATATATAAAAAAAAAAAAAAAAGGGGGCGGGGGGTGCTAATCAGCTATTTTAGAGAGAGAGAGAGAGAGAGAGAAAGAGGGGAAAAAAATTCTTTACAGTCAATTTAAATTAGTTTTTGAAATACAGCAATGTTTTGCACTTATTGGAAATATTAAATTTAATCTATTAGTTTGAAATTAAAACTAAAAAACTTTAAGATCTTTCATTTTTAAAAAATGAATTTTAAACCTTAGGTATAGTGTTTTTTTGTGAAGGTTCTTAGTTTTAACAGATTAATAAAATAAATAAAAATATACAGAAGTACTTCATAGTTTACTATCTTTTAATGCAAATATATTATTTTGAAATTTTAAATCTGAAGATATGAAAATGTCAAAACTGATGAGATATTTTAATACATATGAGAAATGAATGCGATGTATAACATTGTTCTGGACATTTACTTCTAAATGGGACACAATATTATGGCATATAAACAAAGTTCAAATCAAATATCTTCAGTTGGACAGCTATAATTATGCAATAAAAAGATAAAATTTAAAATAGGCCCAATTAACTACCAACACAGGTAGTTATAGTTAATCATTAATTAACAATAAGTAAAAAAGGAAAAGAAAGCAATAGGAAATCATTTGAAATTTTATTTTTATACCATTATGTTGTGTACTAATATTACTTTTACATTTAGCAAACATTTTTGAAATCTGTGTTTTACTCACTTTTACATGTATTTGTTTTTATGATATATTTTTATTAAATATAATAACTTTTGAGACTTAAATTTGTCAGTAGGTTTATACCATTCCTAGCAGCTAAGTTTGATTTTAGCCATTACTGTAACTTTTACACTAAGCCAAACAGGCACAACATACATACCTTAAAAGAGCTACTTTGTTTTTTTCAAATAAGATGAAAATTACATGGGATACAGTTATAAACTTATTTCAGTATTTACTCCCTTGTAAGCTTTATCACTTGTCCATTTGATAATATAATAGGGAATGATTAGGAGAGAATGAAATACTTTATCAGGCTATACTATACCAGAAATCATTATGCAATGAGTCATTAAGCTAATTTTAAAAGACGACATCAATAGGTCATGACAACTACTTTGAGGCTTATTTGGTAAATGTACAATTTCTTTAATCATATGTTGTGTTTGAGAATAAAATCCCTTTTTGTTCAAATGTTTTCAATTAATTATCTTTGTAAAGATTTTCAATGTTTGTGTTAAGAATTTATTCTTTATGAATATTTTTGATAAAGTTATATAAAAATTATTTCAAAATTATGGGACTTTATTGTTGAAAAGTATATGTAAGCATAGGTACCTCCACGAGATCGCTAAAAAAAGAGCATAGCATGATGAAAAAGACACCAAACTTGACAAAAACAAAATTTTATCGTCTAAATGTTTGTGATTATTAAGAGGAAAGGTCAAAGTATTTTTGGGGTATTTTTTTCCATTTTTTAATCGTTCCTAGCACGTCCGAAATTTTCGTTAAAAATCTAGTTTTTTTTTGAGTCAGCAAAATTGACCATTTTTTCCATTTTAAAAAAACTGGAAATCTGACTTTGAAATTTTTTTAAATATCAATTATCATTTTTTCAAAACTTATTTTAAGAAAATCAGAAATTATGTTTATTTAAAATATTTTGAACCAAACTTAACTTAGCTTAGCTTTTGTGCCAAAAAGATGTAATTTGAAAATAAAACAAAGCAGGTCATAAACTTTCGCGTCTCTTGACATGTGATGAATGATATATTTACGAATTCCATGAGGCTAATTTGTTCTACGGAAGGAGAAAAGTGAAATAATTTACATTTACGTGAACAAATTATTTACCCCGTTATTTTTAACGAAAACTTTCAGCGGTCTAATTTTTTTTTTTTACGTTTTTTTTTCACCTTTACGTTTATGATGCTTTATGGGAAATATATTGTAAAGAAATTAAAATAAAACTGTTAAGAGTGACATTAAATTTCATATTTCTTAAGAAAAGGTATCTAATTTATAGGTACCTTTTTTATGAAATTTTATCAGAATTGTACATAAAATACTATAATTTTATGTACATTTATTACATTCTACTGTTATTTGTATTTGCATTCATTTTATTATTAATTTTGATATTTCATTTATGGAAAAATGTCGTAACTGAGATTAATATAAAAATAAGATGATACTGATACTTGTAGGTACCCTTCTCAGTTGAAATTGAAAAATCAAATTAACTTCTCCACACGTGTTTCGCAAAAGTAAAGGCCTTAACAGCGGAGAACAATGCTTAACTCAAATAACGCAACTTAATTATATTCTGGTTGGTCTTCTGTATTTTTAATTACAGCTCGATTATAAGCACAAAATTACATTTCTTAATTACTGGGTATCTTCTGATTAGTCAAAATGATACAATTTACAATGCGCTAAAAAAAGATCTATCTCATAAGGACACTTATGAAAGCCGATGCAGCTTTTAACTAATTTTATAATATTTTAACAACTTAAATGTAAAATCTATTATAATTAATGAAATAACAAATAATTGTATTAAAAATTCATTTTTCATTGAAAAAATTTTTTTGCTTTCAGAAAATATTGTCCATATTCATAAAAACAACTAAAAGCAAATAAAAGCATTTGAAATTAAATAATATATTTGTTTTATTGAGTTTTGTATGTTACAATTCAGAGCTGATTTTCAGGTACTGCGTATCCAATTAAAAACAAAAAAAAAAACATGATTTGCATTCCTCAAAGCCCTGTGCTTTTAATTATTGTAATCACTAAAACCGATGCGATCGAATTTCTAGCGTTTTCATAAAATTAGTTATGGGGGGTAATAAATATTTAAAAAAAAAAATATTTCTCCCATGACTTTCATAAAAAAAAAAAAAAAAAACATATTTATAATAATTTCAATCATCTGTGAATAGTTTCTGAAAGTTTCATTAACATCCGATAATTATTTCTATTTTTGCACGATTTTTCAAATTAATGTGTGTCATACCAAAAAAACGTGCTAAAAATTGTCTATGTTATTTACAAGTTCCGCTGATACAAATAGAAAAAAAGGTTTTTTTTTTTTTTTAATCAAAATTTAGAATGTTCTAAAAAGAAGGAAAATTTTTTAAAAATAATTAAAAAAAAACTTTGGTCTTTCCTCTTAATAATAACGTAAGCATTTAGACAATAAAATTTAGTTTTCGGTAAGTTTGGCGTCTTTTTCATCAAGCTATGCTCTTTTTTTAGCGATTTCGTGGAGGTACCTATGTAAGCAGGATGCCAATTTATCAATAGATAAAAAGGAAGATGCTGATGATACTTTCCTGAGTAAAGCATGTAAAATTACACAAACACAAGTCTTGTAAACAAGTAATTTAAACATACTAAATGAAAAAAAAAAAAAAAAAAAAAATTATTTATGGTATTTTTTTCATCTCTTTAAAACACTTAACCACATATGTATGAGGGAAGTGGGTTGGGCCAAGAACTTTTCATCATCCCCGATATTTTTCTAGAAATAAATGTAAAGATTCCTATTTCTATCAAATAACATGTTACGCATGACAGAAAAAAATAAAAACCTTAAACAATGCAAATTTGATAAAATAAGTTGATTTTCATCAACAGATTGAAACAATTTACTTCTGTATTGTATCTGAATATATAAATCTCATCCACAAAAAATGAGTAAAGTATGGTAAAATTCAAACCACAAAGAGCAGATGAAACAAAAAAAAAAAAAAAAAAAAAAAAAAAAAAAAAAAAAAACAGAGGAAATAATAGTTAAAGAGGATTAAGATTCTATTACCAATGTCACACCTTTAAGAATGATAATCAATGTAATTAAGTTCACAGTTCTTGGCAGACAAGCATCGCTACCAAGAAAGAAAAAAAACACAAAAATGTCATTTTAATGAAAAAGATTTTATGTTTTAAATGAATTATAAGGAGGTGCTGAAAAGTTTTCGGCTTGGCCCCCCCAAAAGGATTAATTTCTTGATGAAGTTGAGAACTTTTTAGTACCTCCTTGTAATTCATTTAGAACATTTGATCAGAATGTTGGGAAGTGGGTTGGGCTGAGTACTTTTCAGCACCACTGGGATGATTCTGTAAATTTCTATCATAAAAAATATTACTATGTAATGTATCAACAGGACATGGCATGAATTAGTCAACTCAATGCCAAATCCATATATTTAATTTCAATGAATACATAGAAGATATAACTCAAAGAATTTTAGAAATTAGTAAACAAAGTGTAATCAATTGTTCATAATATGTTAAAAATTACTAAATCTAGATTCTTTTTAATACAGTTTGATTTTGAGAGAATATTCAATTGAATATTTTCCTCATTTTTTAAGACTAAATCACAAAGATGACTTATTGTTATATATGCATATGATGATGTGATACATTATTAATTGAACACTTTTCTGCAATCTTTAAGAAAATAAGTTACATGGAATTTAAATGGATCTTCCAATCAATTTTCATAAATCCAAGTGATTTCCAGTCTGATTCACAACCAACAAACTTCTAATAATGAAAATTAAATTATTAAAGAAAATATATTTCTTTTTGTTCTATATAGTTACAGGGTTTGAAAAAAAAAAAAAAAAAAAAAAAAATGACAAAATTTCATAAATTATAAGTCAGTATAGACATTCCTTTTTATCTAAAGAATAAAAGGAAAATATTCTTCCTTTTAAAAATTGAAATTTTGTAAACAGTAAATATGAGAATCTTAAATAAAATATTGTAACTGCAGTACTGTTAAGAATGCCTGTGGTATCATGGAGAAGAGAGTTCCTTAGAATATAGTAATTGTGAATAGCATAGAAGAATGCACTAGTAGTATCTGATTGAACAATTGAAATTTAACTTCACATTTTTCACACCTAGATGTTAAAAAAAAGATGAAAGTTCTTGTTCATTTCAGCAAACACTAAAAAAGAAATGCTACTATTTATGAAGTTTAAACAAAATTGTTTTTCCCAAACTAAGTAAAACTATGTCAAAAACAATCATTCTGCTGATGAATATTTTTGAAGCTTAGAAATGAGTTATTTAAAATATCAGGAGTTTAACTTTCTGTAGTTATGATGGAAAAATAAAAATCATACATTTCTATCTTCATAAAAATATAAGAAATTCAAAGTATTTTATAAATTTGTATGATACTGAACAATATGGACTTATCAAAATGAAATCCTGTTTCTCGTCCGATCACTGGTCAAGCAATGTTGAGCCTAGATTTTTTTTTATATAATCAGTATCATCCCATGCAAGTCAGTAAAGCCACTAAAACAGAAAAGAGTAATCAGAAGGGCAGTAGATAGCAATTGACATTGCATTTAAATTTTTGTAGATTAAAGTTGATTGGAAAGCATGGAGCTGGAAGGGAGTTCCATAAGCAAGAAAGAAACTGTTAGCATAGAACTTATGGCTACATCTAGCCAGCTTAACAATTGATGAGATCTCAATGCTAGTCTAGTACTGTGCTTAAATTCATGATGCCTAGGTACCATAGTGAAGAGGTCATCCAAACAATTACTATGAAAGTATTTATAAAAAAAGGCACAGATAGGCAATCTTACAGCAGTGGGAAATTGACTGAAGTTGAGCTGCCAGATCAGGACCAATAATATTGCCGATTCTTCTTTGGATCTTATCAAGGAGCTCTAGGTAAATAGCAGGGGTACTGGACCATAAGTGGCAGAAATATTCTAAGCATTGATGATTGGTAGACATAGATATGTAAAATAGATTTGGGAGAGAAAAAAATTGTCTCACACAACACAGCAAACTAACTTTCTTGGCAGCTGACCTAATAATGGATTCAATATAGTCTTTCAACTTCATGTCAGCTGAGAACATTAGCCAGAGACGATGCAATGACTCACTTTCCTGGAGGTTAGCATCAGCCATGCTAATGGGAAGCAGAAAAGAGTCTCACATGTGATTAATGGAGAGAATCTAATGATGGACTGAAGGTTGTTTTGGACATCAGCTGCCATTTTGATCTTGTCAGATTGATCAGCTTTACTATCAAGGCAGGAGTAAATGGTTGCGTGATGCCAAGTTGAGAGTTGAATTTATTAGGAAAGTCATCAATGAAAATTAAAAACAGAGTAGAATCAAGAATGTAGTCATGGGTGACACACATGTTAATACAAAAGGATGTAGATGAGTGTCCATTCAGGACAACTTTCATCTCGCAATTTGATAGGAAAGACTGCCTAGTTCAAAAATGTGTCCAGAGACACCATAACTTTTCAGCTGGTGGAGAAGACCTGTATGCTAAACCCTGTCAAAGGCTTTTGAGATGTCGTCCAAAGCTACAGCTTTGGTGTCACAGTTTTTATGTAGATGTATGGTAGACTCTTTTCACAATTATCATCAGTACATCAGCAGTTGACATGAAGAAATGAAAGCCATATTGCTTGTCTAAGAAAAGACCCTGCGATGAAAGATGCTGAACCAATTCATCATTGATTAGGGCCTCTAAGAGTTTCCCCCAAAAAGGTAGAAGGTGAATGGGCTGATAGCTGGAAGAATCGAACAGTTCACCAGAGTTCTTAAAAACTCTAACAACAGACAATGACTTCCAGTAGGTGGGAGAGCAGGAGGCAGTGAGGCATTTATTATACATATTAGAGAGAATGGGGGCAGCTTGAGAGCACACTGCTTAATGACTACTAGCGGTAGAGCCCGGCATTCCCCAGGGATATAACAGTAAGAGATAGATCAAGTATTGACCATCATAAAGACTGAAAAATAAAATTGACAAAGATTATTGTTTAAGGTTGATGGACACGCATGTCTTAGTTTTTTTTTTTTTACAAATTGGTCAAACTCAAACATTTTTTTCAATCGTTATTAGTCTACTGATTGAATAGAATTTCATTGTCTTGTAAATGGAATTTTTAAAGCATTCTGAATGTAAAAATAAAGAAAAAAGTGTGCAAGACAATAAGAAACACTACCTGCCAAAAAACAGTGAAGTTTTGTTGAAATCGGTTGAAAAATTTAGGAAATCCGATCCCATATATAAATGAACACACACAAACCTGGGTTTTATAATAAGTATAACTCGATATGAGTTGTCCCACTTTCATTCTCGTGATGCCTCGTAATCGTGTTTTCAAATTGATTTCGTGCAAAAACAATTGTGTTTTTCCAATTTTTGGCACTGTCAGAACCACCGCAAGGTAATTTTATGTAGTCCTGTGTAAAGTTTTGTTGAAATCGGTTGAAAAACGTAGGAAATCCGATCCAATATATAAACGTACAGACACACACAATCTGCGTTTTATAATAAGTAAGATTACAGGGATACCATCGGATTCACATGCTTTGTGGGGATCTAGGTTAGTGCTGATTGCAGAAACATGGAAGAGGTTATATGCATATCACTCAACAGAGGTTCAGTTCTAAGTGGGAAGTTAGGCAGGGATACTCTAGATGAGTCAAGGGTAGAGTTTGAGGAGAATTTACTGGCAAAGCATTCAGCTTTATGGGTGACTGCTTAGGTATGCCAGGTGCTGTAAGGATCTATCAACATACATTGGACCAGCACAGAAAAGTAATGGCCTATTCCTCCCCATGAATAGAAAAGAGAAAGATTTTGGAAAGGCCTACGTATATCCAATAAAGGACTTTCACAGGCTGATAAGAACAAAACAAACTCTGGGATAAGACTATTTGTAATTTATGAATAGCAACTGGAAAAGAAAAAATACCAGCTTAAATATAAAATGTTTTACTGAAATTAGTCAACAATACCTCTATTTTGTACATCTGAATTTGACCAGTGAGAAAAGTGAAACTGCAAGTGTGAATATATAATAGATGATCAGAAAGACATGAAGAATTTGCATTTTATAAGACTTGAGAACCATTTAAAAAAAAAAAAAAAAAAAAAAAAAAAGGCTACAGAATTTAAAGTGAAGCAGTGCTTTATTTCCACTTCACATCAGCCAAAAATGAATGTTAATTTAATCAACTGTATTGCTAGTTTTATTGTTACATTACCATACAATAAATTAATCTATATTATTAAAATAAAAAAGGCATAAAAAGGACACTAATAGAAATAAATTTCAGAATTACAATGATACATTTTTTTGTCTAAAAGGAAAAAAAGCTATAAACTATTCTTTCTTAAATTATAATGTTAGAGTAGAGAATAAAAATAGTTGATCCAATTAATTTTTAATATCAGGCATCTGTATTGGATATTTAAAGTCTTTTTACACAATTATCTAAATAAGCTAGTGGCAGCTTCCAAGATTTCTATAATTAGCAATATGTTTAAACAAAACTGCAAGTGTAAATTTATCAAGTAGATTTTTTGTCCATACTTAGAAACTTAGGATGAAAATGGTGATTACTGTTTAACTCTTCAAATTTAGTTATGAAAATAAATAAATAAAAATAAGTTACATTTTCAACATATTCAAAAATTAAAGCGCTGCACAAATATAACAAAGATTACTTTCGTTCATCTGATGAACTCCTTTGAACTGCATATTAGTTTTTTTTAATTTTTTTTTTTTTTTTTAAAAAGGTACCAAATCAAAATAAAAGGAAATAAAGCATGCTCAATTATATGAAAAAAAAATCATTATGATAAAAACGGACAAAATAAAACTTAAAGCGTTAATATATTTTTTCATAAAAGTGCAAAAAAAAAAAATTCATATGCAACAATTAGGTGTTAAATTTTATGAAGCACTGCAGTGATAAATTTATTGTCTTATCTTGATATCATCAGCTCCTTCCTTTCTTCATCAAAACACCATTTTTTTTTTATGCATGCATGAGCATGACTTTTTTAAAATTTTGTTCAATGTAAAACAGATCAGTTGCAATTACTCAAAAAATCTTTCAAGTGGACTAGAGAGTATGCACCTGTACCAGAACAACAAAAAAAAGTGTTTTCATCCAATTAAATAAACATTAATCCAACTCGTTTAACACTGATCTGTTGTTACTTCATCTTTCCAAAGAAAAATGCCAAATTATTAGGAAATAACTATTTTTTTAAAATGTCCCTACTCTATTCTCTAGCTAAAATAAAAATGTACCTGGGCCGGAACAAATTTTTCTTTTGATTATTTGAGTGTATTAGCATTTTCGACTTGGCATGGAAATTTATGAAAATTTATTTAACATTAACAAGCAATAAAAATAAACAATATATTAAAACAATCCTAAGGCGTAACGCAAAAAAAAGGGGAAGCTAAAAAGACAAAAAAGTAAAACTAAGTGTTGAGGAAAGTAAAGTAAAGATAGTTTGTTATTCATTACTGTAAGTTAAAGTACATATTTCCTTTAAATAATAATTATCACACCTGTTGTCTTTTTTTTATAGATGTGTAAAATCTAGAAAAAACAACAACAAACAACTGAATACAAAAGGGTAAAAAGAAAAGTGCTAAAAATAATTCAGAAAACTAAACACTTAAAGTGAAATTTTAAGATTTTTTATCTGTTCAGTTAACAGGATTGTCAATTTTTGAATTTATTCACTCAGCGATTAAAACAAATTGCGCTGAGTAGAACTAAAAAGGAAATTAAATCAAATTCGATTTACTAGCAATGTTTTTACGGTTTACTTTTAAAAATTTTTTTTTTTTATAGGCAATCACATTTTAATTTAAACTTGAGATAATGGCAGTAATCGTAATCATCTCCATAACTTTTCTGTCGCTCTTTATGAATTACTGCTATAAATTTATTTAACGAGGCAGGCATGTTCGTAAATTTAATACATGACATTTCATTTCAATCATAACAGTATCACAGTTCACATATCATCATGAGGCCAAAAAAAAAAAAAAAAAAAAAAAAAAACTATTGACCAAAAATAAGCCAGATCATGTGGCCTTTTTGTGAAGGCAAGAAAATGTAGAAGGTACAAGCATGTACGTAGAGACTAGAGAGAAATAAACTTCTTACAGTTAGCTGTTGTTAGCGCTAAGTCCAAAATTTATTCACAAATACTAACTAAAACACTAAATGAAAAAGACAGTTTTTCTTAAAGTAAAAGTCAGATACAGACTTAACTTATGTTATTCATTTCTCAAGTAAAGTTCGTGTTTAGTTTAAGAAAAGATCAACGAATGTATTTCTTATTTCGTGCATGGGTAATCGGAAACAATTAACTCTTCTTTTGCGTCATTTTACTAAGTAAAAAAAACTAAAAAAATAACTTCAAAATTCAAGTCAACATAAAATTAATATGCCAATGACTTTTGACAAAATATTTATATCATTTATGAATGAGAATAAGTTCAATTCTAGTCTCTAACTAAAAACGATTTAAGAACTGACAACTGGGAATTCAAAATAATTAAAAATTCGATTTTTTATTTAGTTGTTAAAGTTTTAAACTAATTTTAAGTTATTTTTTAATTACCTTTTAAAAGAGTATTAAAAAAAAATAAAAACTTATTTAATTTGATGCAATCTTTTAAATTGTTTCACTGATTTAGTTTATTTTAAATGATTACTTTTTATTTGATTGGAATCGTAAAGTAAAAAACTGATTGGTAAATATTTTACTAATTTCAGGCTTTCCATTCAACTAAGTGAAAAAAAAAAAAAAAAAAAAAGATTCGCCTTTTGAAACTTTTGGAGTTTTTATCAGTTCGTCAGTGTTCAATAGTGTCACTCCAAGTTTAATACTTGAACATTCGGAACAGTCAAATAAATAAATGATTAAAACTGATAAAAAAAAAAAAAAAAAAAAAGTAAAGAGGGGAGGGTGATAAACTCATCCAGGTGAATTGACAAAGAAAAGACAGTATTTTAAAATATTTTAATAAGGTGTAACTAAACGAATGAATCTTTAAAAGATTCATTTTATTTTTCTGTGATTTATAAATGGTCGTAGTATTTAAAAAATAGAAAGTTTTTTTCTTCTTGTGAAGTACCCTAAGAATTCAAGGAGATAAAATAAACCATCAATGAATCAACAAAATGACAGGTGTACGTAACGTGTAACAACCATGAAAGTAAGAAAATATTTAACCGTAACGTGTTTATTGATTACTAAAAAAAAAAAAAAAAAAAAAAAAAAAATGGGTATTTAATTTTTTAATCTTAAAATAAATAATTACAAACCAACATAGAAACGTTAAAATGATCAGATATGAAATGATTATCGTCAGAAAGTAACTGGCGGTAGAGAGAGAACATCCTCTGTAAATCACGTAGAGACACGATGATCACACATGCTATTTTAAAATTTAAATAATTCCTGCATTTAAGGAAGCGCATAAGATTTTCGATAAGTTTTATATAGATGTAGTACACATCTAAATTTTAAAATTTAGATTATTCTTTTATTTTATTTAATTTTTAAAGGGTTATGTGCGTGTAGAAGCCCTAAACGCATTATTTTTACAAAACCAGACAGACAGACGTGGCAACACCGGGAAAAGGGAGAAGAGAAAATGAGTAGCAAAAGGAAAAAATGGTATCGACAAAAATAAAGTTAACTGTGAATTGGAGTAATCATCTAAAAAGTTAGTTTTCTTATAATTTAATTCAAATAAAAGAAACATCTTCATTCAACATGATAAACCCCTTTCTTTAAACAGTAATATCAGAAAGCTTAAACGATCAGTTTTTGATACTACGGATGACTAGAAACTGAAAACTTGATGTATGCACTTATTGTAGTAAATACACAGAAAAATACATTGTGCATTTAGATTGCAAATGAATTGAGAAGAATTTCTCCAAGAACTAAATGAAAAATAACATAATTATATAGACCATAGTAAAGTTTAAGTTTTTCACGTAAAAATGTCACTCACGATCATCCGTAGCATGAAATGTAAATCCATTAGACATTTAGCAAACTCGGATCACATCAGTATTTGCATCCGAGCATTGAGGGGACACAGAAAAATAAAAACAACAAATATATACATGTGCCAATTTTATCATTTGATATTAATAATAAAAACAAGCAAATAAAAGGAATGCCTAAAAGTGGGCGTATACGTAAAATACGGAACCGAAAGGACAGAAGAAGGCTTAATGACAGATATTACAATACACAAACATTTCATGTGTCTCTTTATTTTCTAACCTTTTGCATCGCAATCAACGCAGTATTTGTTGTCTTCGTCCTTGAGTAGCTGTGAAAGAACAGCTTGGTATTTCTCCTGTGCCGCTCTCTGGCGCTCTTTATCATGTCTGGTCGTCATTTTTTTTACTTTTTTTTTGAGGCAGTGAAAGCGGTGGCCGCTACACACAGCACCACTAAACACACTTCCCTCGTTCTTAAATGAAGAGCTTGCACATTGACTGCTGTAAAGACAGAGAAGGGCACCGGTAGGAGGTAACAACTATTGACTGGGTGGGAGGAAATGTAAGGTGTGGGATGATTGCCTCCTCTAACATTTAAGATTATTTCCCTTTATTCAATTTTTTCTTAAAAGTGGAAAATAATTTGAATTAGCAAATTATTTGCAATCATCACCTTTTGCTTTTCTGAAATGTTATAAATGATAGTCGTTCTTTAGTTCATTCTTATATTTAGTAAAATTATGTATTCTCTATGATGAATTGTTTATTAATTGTTGATTAATTAAACAATTTATTTTTCATTGTGTTATCTATCAAAATATTATCTATCTTTTCTGTCCCTTTCTTGGGCTCTATATGAATACATAATTCACAACTTAGAAATAAATTATTTATTTTTCATAAAATTTTATGAAGATATTTAATTAGAATTATTTTAAAATTAGGCTGATAAATTACTTTAATAAGATAAATGCAAAAGTATTCTCAAATGGACATGGTTTTACTTCTGAAGATGAAAAAATAGGTTGATCCTTGTAAAGAAGGGTTAAAACGCTATGATAAAAAGGTCTGGTGTTAGAGAGTTAATAATAGGTTCATAATTTGATCTATTTTAGTTGGAATTTAATTGGTTTCTGTGCTATATATATTTAGCACATCTACAAGATATATAAAGTATGTTTTAATTTAAAAGTGTCTGAATTCCAATGGTTTTCTGTTTAGCTATAATATACAAAATTATATAATAAAAAAGAAATGTAAAATCATATAAAAATAATTAAAGGGTAAATAAGAAACTAATATAATAGACTAGGATTATTTATTACATTTTCTTTTGAGGAGTGTTTTACAAAATCATTTATTAATAGAAATAAGTTTGTGACACATCTTTTAAATAAAAAACAGCTAAAATGAACCCAGATGGTTAGTAAAAAAAGAAAGTTGATGTGTAAAACTTTGTATATGTGAGACTCAAATTGATGTAAAAGAACTGCTTAAATAAAGCCTGACAGTTTATAAAAAAGATACATGGTTTTCAAAACAAAAAAAAGCCTCAAGTCTTATGGTCTCAAAACCTGCCTAAATAAAGTTTGCAAACAGGTGTTGCTTAAAGAGATACATTTTGTAACCTTTTAACCAATGGGAAAAATAAGTTACAACTCCATAATATTAAATTTCTGATTGAATATGGAAACAATTTGTCGGTATTTGCCTGACAGAGAAGGGATTTGGCTTTCACAGGTGAAAGTTGTTGGTAGCTACTGGGAACTGAATTTAGATGAAGAAGAAGAAAAAGAAAGCAGAAGGGTTTCATAGATGAAAGGATGTTAACTTGTTCTGGAACATGGACTTAGATGAAGAAATGATAAAGAAAAAAGAAAACAAGAGTTTCAGCATTCACAAGGAAAATATTGGCTGGTTCTGGTATAGGAAATAAACTATTTTCAACAGAATTACATACCCCACATACATGCTGTATTAAAACATGCCCAAATTTTATTTCTACTCAATAGCAGACAATATTTGTAAACATGTCAAAAAGATTCCATGATACAACACACCATTTTTTTTTCTATTTTTCTCGAGCCTATTTTCAGGAAATATTTCTTATAAAAACCCATAGATTTCAACTTTTAGGATCAGAGATGCCACTCTCTCTATGCCATTTAAACATATGAGAAGATCTGGCTACATAGCTTTTTCCTTCTCCCCTATCATGTGCTGAAAAAACTGTGTTGGCAACTTCAACTACAGTTATGACTGTGAACCAACTACTCAAAAGTTTTTTCTCAACCACATCCTTTTATTGTGGACCAACTACTAAAAGTCTTTTCCAAACCATAACTTTTACTGTGGACCAACTAACCCCAAAACTTTAACTCAACTAAAGGCTATTTTTACAGCTTTTTTATTCTTTTGAATTCATGTATATATGTTTGTAAATGCAAATGTTTCAGTTTACAGGCATACCCATGTTTTCTTTATTTTTATTTTTGTTATTGTTTGGAATTTGGATGTTTAAATTTTTAATATAAAAAACCTGGACAACAGAATTTCTTACACTGGAATCTGAGCAAAAAAAAAACTAAAATCTGAATGACAATTATGGAAAGAAAGAAGATGAGAAAAGGAAGTAACAGAAGAAAAAAAGAAAAAAAGAAAAGAAGAAAATCTACAAATTTAGAGACATTTATGATTATCTTTCTATAGTTATTTGTAAGAGTTTGTCACAAAATGAGATGTATTAACCCCAATTTTCAACTTTTGAAGAAAATATATTTACCTTATTTTTTAATTTCAGTTTGTAAAATTGAGCTATTATCTAACAGAAACCTAGCAATACCTGGGGATTGCTGCCCTTCTCAACTCCTCTCTTTTCTATTCTTCTGAATTGTAGTAAGGGATCATATTGTCGATAATAATTATAATTGTTTTTATGAGTCAAACAGAATTGTGATTACAATTTCTTATATTGTCTGTCTTAGGTGCACAAAGGAAAATTTTGTGCAAGTTTGTTTGTAAATTTTATATTCTGTATTAATATTATTTTTTATATCATTTAATAAATGTAAATTTCTTTCAAGTTTCACATTGAAGTAAGAGTCTTATGTTTTTTTTTCATTTGGATCTTTCATAATACTCAGGATAAGAGCTTTGACATTCTTTCTCGTTCTCCTGTTTAACCTTCATGTTTTTTGATTCCATCATCAATATTTATTGTTTTAAAAAGTGATGATTAGAATTTTAATAAACTCCAAACATATGAAAGTGAATTTATACATTTTCATTATTTTTGATAAACACTGTTCATTTCTTAGATTGCTTATTTACAAAGATAATTTTATATTTACAACAAGATTATAAAAAATATGTGAATCAGCTATAAAGAAATATTTATTATTTACCATTTTACAAAGAAATAAATATGAAAAATTTTTATATCCATAAATTTATAAAAATGTCTGTGAACAAGAAAATTTAAATAAACACATAACAATGAGTAACTGTGATTATAAATTTTGAAAAAATACATTTTTTGGGCTTTTCTTTTATTTGCTCTCGTCACATAAATTCACTAACAACAGGTTGAGACCATCTCTTCTTCTGAACAAAATGTTCTTTTCATTTTAGGTGAGACCACACACACTTAATATTTTAAGTTTGTATCTCCTTATTCATTGATTAGATAATGTTTTCCTTGTGTTTAATTACAGAATTGTCATTAATTTTTATTCTAAATATTGCATTGTCATTGGTTTAGAGATTTTGATAATTTTCTAATTTTTTATAAATTTTTGAATAAAAAGATTTCTTAAGTATGTTCGCAGAATGCTGATATACTCTATGAAGGATCAGAGAGTCATTGCCATGCAAGTTAGAGTTGGTCAGTTTGGCAATTTATGTTTCAGTGTCTGTTTCTGTTTTTTTTTCCTTGATACCTTTGATTTGGTTTTTCAGTTTTTAATTTAGTATTTTGCTTTCTAAGGAAGCCATTGATTTTCTTGATAACACTTCCAGTCGATATATGATTTTGTTTGAGGTTGATAAATTTGCAACTTAGTCTGTTCAACTCACAATACCTTTTGTATTTCTGGCCCAATCTTAAAATATTCATATGGCTGGAAAGAATATAATTTTTCTAAATATGTAATTTGTATGTGCTTTTTCATTGAATTATTTTTTACAGCAAGTTAAAATGGTATTTTGCTTTGAACAGCCGAAAATGCAAAATATGATTTTTTTTCTGAGACTAAATTTTACATGTTACTTTGTTTCGTAAAATAAAAGTGACCAATCCTTAGCAGAGTCTGTCTATATTTCTGAGATGAGGTATTATGTACAGTATTTACATTAGTCAGACTATTGCCCTCATCTTTGTCACCATATTTGTCACAACGTTTCGCCTGTTGTACGCTCTGGCCTTCTTCAGGTGGTTGGAATTTCGAACTGAACCCTTTATTTCGATCACTGGGGTAGACTGTTCTAGTTTCACGTGCCATGTTTGATGGATGTCAGTTATCAGTTATCTCCTGCTAATTTTCCCTCTGAAAGTTCTCCACTGCCTTAACCAAGTATTGAACTCACCTTCTTTGGGTCTGTCACTGGATCTAACCAACGCCTTTATCCACTGTGCCATGTGTCCTTGAGGATTCAGTTCGAAATTCCAACCACCTGAAGAAGGCTGGAGCGTACAATGGCCGAAACGTTGTGACAAATATGGCGACAAAGATGAGGACAATAGTTTGAATAATGTAAATACTGTACAATCCTTAGCAATATTCTTGAAATTGTACACTCAATTAGAAGACACTTTAAACTACAACCAGGAAGATGTTCATTTCTCCTCTGACCCAAGGAAGCGAATTCCTTCAAAAATTACATTAAGTTAAAAAAAAGAAAGAAAAAAAAAGCAACTGATAGTAATAAATGATAAATGTATAAAATATTGAAACTACTGTCTGACACTGACTAGTGGTCAAAAAAGAATAATTTTTACTTTGGGTTTAAAAAAATGACTTGCAGTTTTGAAAATTTACACATTTTAAAACTGAGATTAAAACTTAAATTATTTTTTATAATCTAATTTTAGGTATATTCTCTAGATAGAAAGAAACAATTTTATTTGTAGAAAACAATTTTGCACTAGAGACTTGCAGTGTAAATATGCACATTTTAAAAGTGAAATTAAGAACTATTTTAATTATTCTTAATATCTAATTTAGGTGCATCCCTAGATAAAAACAAAATTATTCATACTTAAAGATCTTCATTCATTTTTCTTGTTTACAACTTTATTTCATGATTGACATACTGGCTTACTTATTAGAAAACGATTTTACCCTTACAAAAAATCTGACTTCATAAAGTTTAACATGAAGACGAAACTAGCAACTACTTTTTTGTTTTTACTTGCTATTTTGTTGTTAACTTAATTTTACCACAAAAAGTTTTTTTTGAAAACTGAAACAAATAGATTTCAGACATCATGTTGTATTTCCTTTTTTTCTTCTTCCTTTCTTTTGTAAACAAATAGATTTCACATTTATTTCCTAAAACTAGTCAATTAAATATTTTAACATATTTTTGCTCAATCTTTTTTTTTTTACAATGGTATAAATGGTTAGCTATCCCTACATCTATGGTACAATCTGACATGACAGAGAATTTGCCTTGTCACCAAGAACTGCACGAAAACTGTGTTGCGAGGTTAATATAAACCCAAGGGTTGTTTTGAAGGACATCACCAAAATTTTGGATATCATGGGTATCAGTGTAAGTACTCACAGAATACAACATTGTTTAAATAGAAATGGGTTGTATGGAAACCACGATGAAACCCTCTTCACAAACCATGTCACATTGTTGCTTGGTTTAATTTTGCCAAAACTTTCTTGGACAAAGAAAATTACTTTTGGGGATAAGTACTATGGAGTGATGAAACAAAAATTGAGCTTTTTGGACATAATGATGTACAGAAGATTTGGTTGCAAGAAAGGTGAGGCCTTATTCCCAAAGAACACATTGGCAACATGGAGGTGACTCGATGATGTTTTGTGGTTGTTTTAGCTCAAGGGGGACTAGACAATTAATTGCAATAAGAGGAATAATGAAATCTGCAGACTATATCAAAATTTTGGATCAAAATCTACTATAATCAGCATAAAATCATCATCTATGTCAGTGATTTACTTTCTAGCAAGATAATGAACCCAAACATATGTCTAAATCAGTGACTATGTGAAAAAGAAAATTACAGTTCTGTCATGGCCTTCAATGAGTCCTGACTTAAATCCTATTGAAAATCTATGATGAGAATTGAAAGTTCGAATAAATCATTGGTCATCAAAAAACCTTCAGGAATTAGAACATGTAACCATTGAAGAATAGAAGAAAATCTCAGAAAAAAACTTGTTCAAAACTTATCAAAAACTTTAGATTGCAGCAAGTTATAAAGATGAGAGGCCATGCTATTGACTATTAATATTGTGAAAATTGTCCAATGTTTTCTATTTTTCATACTGTATGAATAATTTTGTCTTTTCCTATTTTGTATAATTCACCTGTCAAATTTGTATTTAAAATATTGTTCTGAAAACTGAATTTTATATTCCTTTTTTGTGCTTATTAACATATAAAAAATCTGGCATCATATGGGCATTAGATTTTGAGAAATGAATAAAAATATTCAAAATTGATGAGAGTACAAATAATTTTGTTGTTGACTGTATATATATATATATATATATATATATATATATATATACTATTTATTTTTTATTTGTTTTTTAGAGTTATTTTTATTTTTAAAGTTTTGACTTATCATTATTACTCTGTAATTATATCTTAATTAGTGATAATATTCCCCTTTTTTCTTGGACCTTTTTGTTTTTTATCGATTTGATCTATATTTTTCCTCTTATTTTTTTCTATTATTATTATATTTTTTTTTTCTATTTTCATTTTATTCCTATTTATGTGTTAAAGATTCTTAAATGTTTCTTCATATGGGACTTTCCTTTATAGGTTTATTCTTTAAGAGGATATATATATATATTTGTATCTAATTATTATATCTTTCTCATTTATAATTGTTTCTGTATCTTATCTTACTTATTATAAAATGCAGATTGTGTGTGTGTGTCTGTACGTTTATATATTGGATCGGATTTCCTACATTTTTCAACCGATTTCAACAAAACTTCACACAGGACTATGTAAAATTACCTTGCGGTGGTTCTGACAGCACCAAAAATTGGAAAAACACAATTGTTTTTGCACAAAATCAATTTGAAAACACGATTAAGAGGCATTAATGAAAGGGGGACAACTCATATCGACTTATACTTATTAATATCGAGTTATTGAGTTATACTTATTATAAAACCCAGTGTGTGTGTGTGTGTGTGTGTGTGTGTGTGTTCGTTTATATATGGGATCGGATTTCCTACATTTTTCAACCGATTTCAACAAAACTTCACTTTTTTTTTTTGGTAGTGTTTCTTATTGTCTTGCACACTTTTTTCTTTATTTTTTACATTCAGAATGCTTTAAAAATTCCATTTACAAGACAATTGTTTATAATAAAATTCTATTCAATCGGTAGACTCATGACGATTGAAAAAAATGTTTTTGTTTTAGTTTGACCAATTCGTAAAAAAAACAAAAAAAAAACAAAAAAAACTAATTAAGACATGCGTGTCTGTCAACCTTAAACAATAAACTTTGTCAATTTTATTTTTCAGTCTTTATGATGTTCGATACTTGATCTATCTCTTACAGTTACATCCCTGGGCAATGCTGGGCTCTACTGCTAGTAAGTTTATATTAACTTTATGAAAACTTTATTTAGCAAATGAGATAATCCTGAATAAATAACAGGACATCAACTATTTTTACACAAAGATAAATAAATGTTATTGTTGAAATTAATAAATGTACACACACACACACACACACACACACAAGATCTCCTTTTAAATTAGTATTTTAAATTATTAATACTTAATCTTGTCTTTTTTAAACATCTGATAGTGTAACTATTGGTTATAGAGATAAATTACTGAAAAATTCATTTTATGTGACTAACAATAAATGAGACAGAAAATAATAGACATTTTATATTACTTTTGGTAATTTATGTTACAGGTTG
Source organism: Acanthosepion pharaonis (assembly GCA_903632075.3). Classification (NCBI taxonomy): domain Eukaryota; kingdom Metazoa; phylum Mollusca; class Cephalopoda; order Sepiida; family Sepiidae; genus Acanthosepion; species Acanthosepion pharaonis. The sequence continues at coordinate 1,099,113 of CAHIKZ030005563.1, read as the reverse complement.
CCAGTTATATTTTAATAAACAATACAAAAATTACTCATCTATAATAAATGCTATTTACAAAGTTTTTCTTGTGACATATATATGTATTTATTGATATATATGCATGTAAAGTGGTTTGTTGTTTGATTTTCATTCAGGAAGATGAATAACAACCCACTTTACACATTTCCTCCAACAATTCTCTTACTATATCAACCAAATCCCACAATCTGTCAGCCATAGATTATCCACAATTCATTGTCAAATGAAAAAATTTTCAATGAAACCAAAAACGTTATGAAACATCATTTAAAAATGCTGTTTTTTGGGGTGGGGGACTAACATCCACACCAAAAGAACAAAATTGTAACAGAAAAATAATCATTATATATTTTAAACCACCATGTAATCATGTAAAAAAGAAAATAGTTAAAATATATTCATAATACCCTTCAACACTTCTCAATATGAAGCAGACTACAAAATATTCAACGCCAATACTGTAAAATGTAGAAATATTTGGGTTGAAAATACATTACAAATAATAAAAATAAACACAGAAAATATATTACATATCATAAATAGGAAATATATTTCAAATCATAAAAAGGAACAACATAAAAATCACCAGTACACAACAAAAACACTCAAACCTCACAGGATAATATATGCAAATAGCACAACATTTTCAAAAGACATGGAATCTCAGAGACACATACCAAAACACACTAATAATAATAATGGAAATAATTTAAAAAAAATATCAGTAACTTATATCAACACCTCAAAACAGAGAAAATAATAATTACATTTCCAGAACAATATAAATTCCCAAATGAATGATCAAAGCTCATTTTCAAATGCAGACATGAAAACAAATTCCTTCTATGCTACTTACAACCACTTCATGACTCAAAAAACTACATAATTAATAATATAACCTAAATCTAACAAACTTTATTTCAAATACCAAACTTCAGAACTGTGGAAAGTGTACAAAAATACATAAAATGAACAAATAACTAAGCAAAATAATAATAAAAATATAATAAATAAATAACCGATAAATAAAATAAACAAAATAAAAGTGGGTACAATATAAAAATAATCTAAATATAAGTCAAACAAAAAAACTAGGAGAAAAAAACAGTTTTTGTACCTCCCCTTACTTTTTATAAGCCCAGTCACTTACATATAGAGCTCACACAACTTGGAGTAATACATGGTCTGGTAATTGTTTAAGTCTAAAGTTACTATACAGCATTGATTTCTGTTTATACTGTATATATTTACAAATGAACTTCCTCTGAAAGAAGGCCACAAGCATTTTTGTGTTTGATGTACATCTGCTAAGTTTGAGAAATAGGCTCTGTGGCATTGAAACTTTCAGATATTTGTTGTAAAATTAGAAAAAGTTACATTAATATCACAAATTTATTTGCCTACATACATTTTTTTATGGAATTTAAGCAGTTCAATAAAGGGAAATATCGTATTCAAATTCATTTACTAATGTTCCTTTCTTTTGTGTGAAAAGAAAATATATTTTGTATGAATTTGACTGGTAGGATTAAAGCCCTTGAAATTAGATGCTTTCTAAGTTTTCAGATATTTTGAAAGTAGCAAAGAGAAGTAGTGTATATATGAAGGTTTAACTCAAATCATTCTTTCTTATTGTTCTCAGCTCTTGTTTAAATTGGTTTTCTTTGATGTTAGTTAGTATCAGGTTTCTCTTTGCCATTGTGGTAAGGAGAAAATGAAAGGGCATGACTGATGACTTTTGTGGTATTCTAGGTCAATCTATGTATAGCTATGATATTAATTGTCTTTAAATGATCAGCATCTACAAAAGAGGAACATATTGATATATCTGTTTAATTTCTTTTTAAACCATTTCATTAGCCAAAAAGTAATTTATTTATTTTAGGTTTGTATTAAGGTTGAGCCAATTTTGAATGTGTTGAGATGAAAATGATTTCTCTTTTGGGTTTTAACTTCCAGTGTGTTCATAATGAAAACATTTGTAAGTATTTTTTTAAGGGGCTCCAACTCTCATAATACATTTCAGAAAATTTTTATTCAGTACAAGACACAAGTAAATAGTTGTGTCATTAGCATAGATAGGATGGTTGTTGATAAAAAGAAACAAAGTAGGTCCAATAATAGAGAGCCTTGCATTAATGAAAAAAGATCTAGAAAACTGGTCATTCAAAGCAACTTTCATTACATGATTTAATAAGAAAAAATCTCAGCAAGAAAAACCATAACTGTTCAACTGTGAAGAAGACCAGTATGCCAAATACTGTCAAATGGCATTGAGATATCTAAGGTAACAGCCTGATCTCAGCCATTCTTATCTAAAGCTTGACAAACTCTTTAGCAATAGCCAACACATTGGCAGTTGACCTATAGAAGTGAAAGCCATATTTTTTTCCTGAAAAAAAAACCTATGAGGTAAGATGTTTAACCAATCTGGAACCATGAAAAAGAAGAGTATCATGATATATTTTAAAGTAAAATCTGAAAGATTCTACTAAGCATCTTTTTGGAAGACAATCTTTCACTTTCCAACATGATAATGTTCCTACCTAAACACACAAATGCATTAGAAAAATTGGCTTAAAGACAATAGGATCAAGGTCAAATGTTCCATTCTTTGAGAGAAAACTGCTCTATACTAAATTTGAAGATAGCTTTAAATAAACTATAACTTTCAGTTCTTACCAGAATATTTTTTTTATTGAACTCATTGCAGGCAAAGGTAAGAGTTTGATCCTATTTAATGCAAATTTTTAATCCAATTTTGCTTAATTATTATTAGAAATATGGGCTCTTGTGCAATTGGTAAGCATATTTTAATATCTTTATGCAACTGAAAAGTAGCATTGTCTTTGTTTTCAAAAACATTCCAAAATTGAATAGGTTTTGATTATTAAAATTGTGAAATTATTTTTTGGATAAGTACTATTTTTCATACAAGAAAACAATTCTGCTTAAATAAATCATAAAATACCTTCAGAATTTAACTTCACATTTGCTGACATACAAAGCTGTTAACAAAAGAGTTATTCAAAAGGGATAAGAGATTCAGCCAATTTGATTCACTTAATTTAAAGGTAAAATGTAGAATTCTAAAACTTTTAAAACTTTTCATATAGCAGATGTTCTCTGCATATATGAGTTCACTGATATACATACGTTTGTGTAAGATAGAGAGAAAATAATTTTATTTCATTACTGGTTCCCTTTGTAAACCTGATGATGAAAATTCATTTTTCTCATGCCTCAGCTAATTTTATTAATATCATAAAAATAATTAAAGGAAAATGTATATATTTTATAATGATATGAATATTTTTCCTAAGGATATGATATAGCATGGAAAAGAAACAGATCACCATTTATACTTATATACTTTATGGCTTTCCAAAAACATGTAAGTTAAATAAATTTGAGAATATAGTTGTATTTAATTAAATTTTTTTTACAGATTGAAAAATGCTAGCATTTAACCTTCACATTGAACATATTTTTATGTAATACATAGTGTTAGCTTTATAATCATAATAAATATAAAAACTTTAAATTAAAAAAAAAAAAGACACTTGCTTGATTACTTCACTCCTATGATTTTGAAACCACAAGTTGTTTCAACTTACACAGGGATTGGAATCTCATACAAACCTTTGAAATGCAAACTTGATAGTTTTGCTATTATAAGTCATGGTTTCCCATGCTTTTCCTTTTATAATTTTATTTACATAACAGTATATGGATTTGGATCAAATACAGATCAAATATGGATTGGAATCTGGCAGAATATAGAATAAAGAACAAATAGGAAATGTTTATCAAGGTAATGTTTCACTTTTATTAAAGCTTCATCAGAAAATGAGATATGGAGAAAAAAGAAATTCTAACATTTTTATTTTTGTGTTGTTTGATTTTCATTGGCTAAAGCAGGCTTCACATACATTTGACATGTTAAGCAGTATATATATTTATTACCTTTAATTTTCAATATCAATAATATCAATTATTATGCATTAGTGCTGATAGAACCATTTATTTTTGTATCCAGTTTTCTTGAACTATTATAGGTTACATGGTGCACAATTGCCTTTAATATTCGTGTTTGCATTTCTTTATAGAGAAAATCTTTCAAAAAGGTGTCTTACAATTGTCTAAAGAATGATTAATTATTAAAGACATTCAAATTAGGCTTATCAAATTTGGAACACGATCCCTTAACACATTTCCAGAGAACTATTTTTATCATCATCATAGTATTTAAGAATTGGGAAGTGTAATCATTTAAAAATTCCTATTTATCAGTTTTCTGTACATTAGCAATCAACTTCTTTCTTTCTTTTTTTTTTTTATCAGTCTATCAGGTTGTGTTGAACTAGATCAGAACTAGTTATTTAAATTTGTCTTATATAATTCTTCAATATTTTCTAGAAAAGGCAATGTGCTTCCATAAGGAAAAAAAGTAAAAACTTAAGTGTTTCGTTCCCTAAGGGACTTTATTTTTTTCTGTTGTCTTTATTCATGTTTTTTTTTTTTTTTTTACGGATATATATATTTTAAATTTTTACATGCACCCACACACGTAAGATAGACGTGATTGTGTTTGAGTGTATAATACTTGTCACAGAGCACGCAGATAGAAGTGCTGAGGCGTGACATTTTTTTTTACTCGAGGCAGAGCGCATATTCTGCCTTATGAGCAGGAGTGCTGAGTCATATGTAAATAATCGCGTCAATTTTTTATTCGTTAATGATTATTGTAGCTAATGTAAATTTAGTATTTTATTACTGTACAAAAAAGTGGACCCGAGCGTGCCTGTTAAATTTCCTAAATTTTAAACCTTTACATTTTTTGTGATATGTGTGTTTGTCCCACGAACCACACTGTGAAACAGAGTCTGAGATGGTTCCTCGATCACTACAATTTTAACCTGTTCAAGTCTCTAGAGAGTCAACCGTTATCTTTTTCTAAACTACTCCTTAACGTAACCCTCTACCTCGAGTGGTACCCGGGCCCTGTACAGGGTGAAATTTTAATAATTAATAACTATAATTCACTATATTGTGAGAAAGGAGAAGGAAAAATGTTTTCAAAACACTGCGTAAGTGTTGTTCACCAGTACATATGCGCACGTGTCCACTTTTGTTGTTTGTACATTAGTACGGTAAATTTCTCAGTCAAACAAATTTATGTTCAATCAATGATTTGATTAGTAGACTCAAATCAAGAACAAAATGTACAGAAGTCCCAGTTCATTTATTTGTCTTGCTTTCCATCATGAACTATTGAGAAATGTAACAATGTGATTTTTAGAATTTATTTTAACGTAATATTTGCATAGAATAATTACGTGCATAAATTTAAGTATTTTAAATTAAATAGTTTTTTTTTTATTTAACATTAACACTCAACTCGACACTTTGTACATTTTTATTATTTTTAATTGAATTTGAATACAGACATTTTTTTTATCCGAGTTTACTTTTACTCACATGACAATTCCATTTACTCACTTTCCAATTCCATTCAAATGAACATTGTTGAAGAGATATCATATAAAATTTTTATAATAAAAATTAAAAAGTAACTATTTCCATACCTACTGAGTGAAGTGCACGTTTTAGTTAGCTACTGTGCTTTTTTGTTTGTTTGACACAAGGTTATTTATTTGAGAATATTGGGATCGAAACACACTCGATCTTAAAAACGAGCTTGCTAACGATGATACAGTTGTCTTTAAATTTTAAATGCTTCTTACTTTTACATTTGGTATTAAAAATATAACTAAGATTTACATTAAAACTTAAAAGTCTTCGACCGGTGGCTAAACACATTTCCATTCAAAATCAAAATACTTAACAGGATCATACTGCAAAATGGCGATTTATTAAGAAAAGATGTATAAAAAATAAGTTTTTTATGCCATGGACATTATTTGAATTTTTTATGAACAAAAAAGCTTGAACACCAGCAAGTGTAAAAAAAAAAAAAAACGCGTCTGGAAACATCATTTTAAAGTAGCTTATGCTGCATGAACAACGAAAGGCGTTACCTGTAATTACGATATATATCATTATTTTCGAAAAAAAAATTAAGGCAATCATTGAAGAAAAAAAAAAAAAATTACAATTTCGTCCTAGATTTATTGGGGAAATACCAAACCGTTGTACACACCCACCGGCAAGGAAGAAAGTTACTTCCGGTTTTGTTTCACCCGAATGTTCATATAACTTTTTTTTTTTTGAAATTTTGTTTTCTTCACTGAATAGCTGTTTACAGTTGTACTCATTCTTTTTATATAATTGTTTAACGTATAACATTTTAACAATGGTTCATAGAATTATCTAAGGGATATTCTGTAAATAATCTCATTACAAAGATCAAATCGTTTTCGATAAGAGGGCAAAGTTAGAAAAATGAAAGCAAGATTAGACATTTTTTTATTTACACTATTCAATTGTATTGTTCATCCACTTAAGGTTATTGAATGAGGTGGTTTTATGGATGTATTATCAGGATATGTACATGGCTTTTTAACTTAGACTTGAAGATTGTAATGATCAGGAAATCATACTCTCGGAAGTTTGTTCCACAAAACAGCGGCCCTTGGGAAGAAGTTGTTAGTTAGCCGAATTGAACTTCCTTCTTACTACTGGAATAAGAACGGAATGGGAATGGTCCTCGTGTACATGGCATGGTCAGTTGTAGTGTAGTAGTAGTAGTAGTTGAAAAGGTCTGAACTGGTGGAATGAGGGAATGTAGCTCATAAGAACATTAAACAATTACAATTGTACTGTCGCCCTTCTCTTTCATTCATTTATTGAATCTTAAATTATTTTATTCTTCTCTAAAGTAAGAAATTGTTTGTGCATGGGAAGATGTGCTGAATTGAGACAGATGATGAAAGAAAGCTTAGAAATTAACCTGTACTGAATTAAGTTAACAAAATGAGACTGAAAAGAAGTCTTAGTTTTGAGATTTAAGTGATTATTTTTGCTTTTATTTGATATATTTTCTAAAGTTGGGTTTACAGCTATAGCAGAAATTGTAAGGACAGATATTATAGTTCAAGTGATAAATATCCTTTATTCGAATGACCTAAATAATAAATTTGAATTTACAATCATATTTTGAACAATTAAAAAAAAAATAGCAATCACTTAAACCCCCCCCACACACTTCATAAGAAATTAACTTTCCCTCTAATACATCCTTATTGTAGCTCTGCTACTTTTGGGTGGGGATTGTATAATTGATAAAATAAAAAAAACAAAAGAAATACAAAAAAAAAATAAAGAAGAATCCCAAAGGATGCTCCCTGACAGGAAGAACAAATAGTGAATGCGCAAATAAAAAGGGGCTTCTTGGCGCCAAAGACAAATGATGAGAATCGTTCTCTTTTCCCCTGAACTTTCAACGGGTAAACACGTGTCTTTTGCTTGGGAAGACATTTCCCTTCAACACACCATTGTTACTCTGTAATAAAGTTCCTAAATCTATTTCCAGTGTCTCTGTCACCTTCCTTCCTTCAAACATTCTATTTCAGCAATGAGAAGAATTCAACATGGATCTGAAATTCAAACAAAATCACCAGAAACACCCAAAGAGTTATAACTTTTAAAACTCCAAATATTTACTGATTTTATCAAGAATCTCTAAATACATAGAAGTACCAGATTATATATGTCAGCAATATTCAAAGCATGAGCTAATAGTAGACTTATAAATCTGTAAGATAGATTCTGGAGAGAAAAATTGTCTAACCCAACACAGTGAACCAACTTTCCTAGCAGCATACCGAGCAATTGATTCAATATAATCTTTCCACTTCATGTCAGCCTGAGAAGGCACAATGAGCCACTCTCCTGGAGGTTAGCATTATCCATGATGATGGAAGGCAGAAAAAAGGGTTGTTTGAGATGACTAAAAGAGAGTAGTTTCATTTTGGAGGCATTAAAATTAGCAAGCCATTCCTAGTCCTAGTTAAAAACAGATTGTTGGTCATTTTTGAGATTAGCTGCCAATTTGACTTTATTGAACCAATCAGACTTACTATTAAGAGTAAATAGTTGTATCATCACTTCATAGCAAGTTGAGAAGTGATGACATCAGGAAAAGGTTATTGATAAAAATTAGGAACAACATAGATCAGAGGATAGAGACCTGGGAGGACACTGGCATTAATACAAAAAGATTTAGAAGAGTGGCCATTCAGGACAAATTTCATTACATGATTTGATCAGAAAGATTGAATCAGTTCAAAAATTTGTCCAGAAATACAGTAACCTTTCAACTTTTGAAGGAGACAGCATGCCAAACCCTGTCAAATGTCTTTGAGATATCCAAAAGAACAGCCTGAACTTCACTGCTCTTATCTAAAGTTTGATAGGCTCTTTCAGCAATAATCATTAATATATCAGTAGTTGACCAAGAGAAACAAAATCCACGTTGCTTATCTGAAGGAAGACTCTGCAAGTTGAGATGCTTGACCAATTCAGAGTTGATTAAAACCTCTAGTATTTTGCCAAAAAGAGATAGAAGGTTAATATGTTAATAGTTAGAAAGATTAGATGTTTTGCCTGAGTTCGTAAAAACAGGAAATACAGATGTGGATTTCTAACAAGCAGGAAGCAGCAAGTTACTTATTGTAGAGTTTAGAGAAAACAGAAGCCATTTCAGGAGTACATTTCTTAATATATAAGTAATTAATCACATGCACACATAAAGTTTTAGACAATAAAATATAATTGTTTAAATTGCTAAATTTCAATTTCACTTCAAGGAATATAATGTAAGGTCACTAGGGTTTGGGGTGTTAATACATTCAGATTTTTGGGTCTGGAAAGCTGCTTTTATTTCACTCAATTTGTGAATTTTTGGTAGTCCATAGAAATTGCTTGTTTTTGGTACAAAGTTTATTAGGAAATCCTTTTCTTTTTTTTTCTTTTTTAATATCTTATTATGTATTGTGCAGAGTTTTGTAAATTTTGATATAATATTTTTGTTTATGTTGGTGTCGATTAATTTATAGTTATTCTTATCCCCTAGTCCTGTAGAATTTTTGTTTTAAAGTATATTTTGTCCATGATCACTATAGTGCTGCTTTTGTCTGCTTCCTTTATAATAATGTTATTATTTCTTTGGATGCTCTCTAAGGCTAGTCTTTGTATGTAAGTTTGTTGAATAGTTTGGATTATTTCTTGTAGGTTGACAAGCCCATAGCAGGTTTGTGTGTGTGTGTGTGTGTGTGTGTGGTGGGGGTTGGGGGCTTGGCCCCACCACAATTTTTTACCAATTGTAGTATTTTTACAGGGTTTTTTTTTTAACAAGATACAATAAAGAAAGAAATACAAGAAATAAATAAAAAAAAGAATTCTTCTTCTTTAAAGGTGTACAATGATGGTAATTTCCCTTTATTGTATGGGTGTGTTTTTATTTTAATTTTGTTCCAGTGGCTAAATATTTTTTTGTTACCTGCTATGGCCTTGATATATATATGTGTGTGTGTATATATATATATATTGGTCAGTTATGTGCCATGCATGATACATGCTTAGGCGATCATGTATTTTTTGATACATGACTGATGAAGCAGATTTTTTCCCGCAGTAGGTGGCCATTTCTATCTGTGGTAGACCAGTTGCCATCCAAGGCTATAGCACCTGCTCTTTCCTGCTATTTAGCCATAGCTGGGGAGAGAGAAGAGGATTCATAGCTTTCCCAAGAAAGCACATAAGTGAATCCAATGGATAAAGTAAAGTTCAGATTTAATTTTCATGTTTTTAATTTAACTAGTATTGAACAAAATCATATGAACAAACAACATTAATAGTAAAAATGACACAACAAATACAAAAAAATAAGAAAGTCAATTCAATTTCAAAAATGACTCGTAAAAGTCAAAATTAAAAATGTCTTAATGCAGTAATAATGTAAGGGAGATAATTCTTGCACTGCTTATGTCACTTGCTTTTAAAATGTCATTTGTCTTGTAATCTCACGTGGTTGCTGAGGCGCAGCATTGAAGAACGCATCATCAACTGATTCAGTTTCTGGCAGTCGTGGTGAGAGAGGGCCTGGATTTTGACAAAGCTCCTCACTGTGCACTCAGTAATATTGTCTGCCCACTTCTTTTGCTGTTTGCCTTGTCTTATTTTTCCTCTACATTGTTCCTTGAAGTCTTGAAGAGCTCATCAATTTTGTCAAGTGACCATTCCATCCAATTTTGGAATGCTTTTTTTTTTAGAACGGTGGTTAATTCTCTAGCACAAATTCTAGAATTCTACTGCTTGAAAGATGATGTATTGGTTTCTAGTCATTTCTTTTCCTATGTCTAATATAAGTCAGAAATGTCAATGATTTTTATATTATTCAATGTTTGAATGCTGTATATATTTATATTTATAAATTTACATATATATTTATTATTATATACATTGTCATAAATTTCATAAGTAGTATTCTGTTATATTCTATGCTAATAGGAATATATACTTGAAAAACAAGGTGGATAAAATAAGTAAAAGTTTATTGTAAAAAACCAGTACAATAAGAATAAAGGTAACAGTTATGCACAAGGTCGTTGTAAGTCAATCCAGTAGTGAGTGCTACTATTGGAAGGTTGGTAGTTCTTGTGTAAGTCTGAGTCATACTCAACAGCTCCCAGCTAGTAATATTTACCAACCTCCCCACGGGGTAGGATGTGGCCGAATTTAATGTGGGTCAATCTGAGCTCGTAGGCTTGGCCAAAAATTCCCCGTAAACCCTGCATAAACAGGTTCAGGTCAGAGAGGAACCTGGACAAGGCTATGCTGAAGAGCAGAGTCTCATCTGGGTTCCTCTCTGCTCGAAGGCAGAGAGTTTGACAACAGCTAAGAGCTGAGTATCAGATCCCAGCTAGAGTATTTACTAACCTCCCCATGCAATCACAAGGCCGAGTTTAATGTGGGGCATCCAAGCCCATAGGCTCAGCCAAAAATTCCCATAGATCCCATGTAAAACGTGGTCGGGTAGCTGTTTCCTGAATCAAGACTCTGCTCTTCGGCATAGCCTTGTCTGGGGATCCTCTCTGCTCAGAGGCAGAGAGTTTGACCAGCACAGCTGATAAAGATTCCGGCTAGTGTATCTAGCAACTGCCCCACACAGTCACATGTGGAACAAGGCCGAATTTAATGTGGGGTACCCGAGCCCGTAGACCCCGCAGAAATGGGATCGGGTCTATCTACCATCCCTTTGGCATAGCCTTGTCTGGGTTCCTCTCTGTCTTCAGGCAGAGAGTTCGACAGTACAGCTGAAAAAAGATTTCAGCTAGTATATTTAGCCCCCCCCCCAATGAGGGTTGCATGTGGCACAGGCCGGGTTTAACGTGTGTTCTCTGAGCCCATAGGCTTGGCCAAAAAGTGCCCGTAGAACCTGCATAATGGGATCGGGTTGGTCAACCTCCCTGAATGAAACTCTGCCCATCGACTGAGTCTCATCTGGGTTGCTCTCTGCTCAGAGGCAGAGAGTTCAACCGTCTATCTGAAAAGATTTCAGCTAGTCTCTGTAGCCCGTTGATTTAAAGATACTTATAGGTAGTTACTATCTATAGTGTAGCCACTCATGGGGGTGACAGGTTATTCCATTACATCATATTTATTATTGGTATTGTTCAAATGTTCTAATTATTAAAAAAATAAGAGTTTTATTTATAATGTGGTGTTATCATTCTGGTATATCAATTGGTAAATTAGAAAAACTTGTATACAATCTAATCATCTTTAAAAGTATTTTTTCTTGAAGGTATAAACCAATATTTAAATAATATGACTAAAGACTAAGACATCTGAATATTTTTCTTTCTCTTATGACTGTTTTATCATAAGACTAAAAATTAAAAGAGAAAGTCAAGTAAAAATATCATCTTAAATATTATCTTCTTTCACTGTGAAAATGAATTGTTTTCTCACTCTTTCAGCTTGCGAAATACTAAAAGTAATTGAGTAAGATGGTATGGAAGACTGACATGATCACATAATGCAATTTATATTAGTGGAATACTAATTGGTGGTTAGAAAGAAAGTTCGTAATCATGAACAATATTTCAAAATGAAAGACTTTAGAAAAATGATTTCAGAATCATTTGCAAATTGTATAATATCTATAAAATAAAAATATCAAATTAAAAAAAATTCTGTCTGATTTTGTAGGATGTGGAGTTATCATTATTTACATAATTTACATTTGTTGTTATTATTACAACATTTTGGCTACTGTACTCTCCAACCTTCTTCAAGTGTTTGTTGATCTGCAGGACTAGTAGATAAAAGTATTGGTTTATGAATTTAGCATCATGGTAATTGTGAGTTCAATCCTTGGGCCAGATAGTACAGACTTAGTGGAAATAGAGTGAGCAATAACTGAGCAGTACTAAAAAGAAAATGGATGGATATCCCTAGACATGGACAGTGAAATGAAAACAGACTACCTTTGTAGATTAAATTTAGTGTTCAGTCTGAAATTACCTGAAGGTTATCTGGGTTGACAGACACTTGAAGAAGACAGGAAGACATATGGCTGAATGTGTGATAATAACAGCAATGATGCCAACATTAAGCTGAATGTAATTAATGTAAATAAAAAAATGATTTCTTATTAAAGAGGATCTAATTAATGATTTCTGATCTAGATTTGTATTTCTTAGGTACTTTGAAATTTCTTGATTATTTAAGTGAAATGTAGAGAGGCACCTAAACTTGAGATCAGATTATCACCTCTTCTAAATTTCAAGATTACCATATACTGTTTTTTGTTTATACTGTTTTTTTTTTTTAATTCCTTCTTGTTATTGATCTTTTTATTTAAAATATTGTGGATGTGTGGATAGTGTAATGGTTATGAACATGGAAAAGGAAATCAGCAAACAGATTTCAAACATTGATCGATTCTGTTTTGTTTACTTTATGCTAATATCCTTGGAAAAGGTAATAATACATCTTCCAGCTATGGGTTGTCTAGCAGATTTGAATCTAGCTTAAAGAGGAAAGTGTTTTTCAAACTGTCTTGCTCAAAGCATACCACTGTTATGTTTCCAATACATATAGTGCTTCTACAACCCTAATGGGTTATGGCACTTTTGATGTGACATGACTGTGAATATTACTTCACTTTGATCCCCAGTTTCATGTGTAAGCAAATCATTAAATTTAAGGCTAATTGGATCAATAAACAACAAACTCTTCATAAATTTCTTTAATCATACATATGTTCATCACATTTTTATTTTTCAAAAAACTGGAATGGAAAATTATACTGCACTTGAATTACATAGAAAGTTCAATATTAGCCAAGCAAAATGAACAATTAATATTTTGGTTGGAACAACATTTGCTTGTTTTTTTTGTTTTTTTTTACTAATGCCTAATGATAATGAAGTATCACAAGTATAAAATTTTGGACAGTCAGAAAAAGTTTTAATGTATGTTGAATTAATATTTGTATTTACTTCTCTAAATTATTTTTGAAACCAGTAAAATGTAATTTTTTTTCTTAAGCCTATTTATTGCATACTTTATATTTTAGGGAAAACCATGACAAAGTAGAAAAAGTTTTGCCATAATTTTCTCTAAAATTGTTCTTGATATATAAAAATTTATATATTATTTTTTCCATGTTTCATATGAATAATCATACTTTAAGCTAATATATTTTAAGGAAGAGACAATAAAAATAAACCAAAAGTAAAATGTCAACAAGTTTGGGCATGTTGGACATTTTATCTGCTTCAAGTTGCTCCCACCTTATTTCCTGTTCATTTGATTTATGTAAATAAATCAATTTGATTGGCCAAGTTAAAATTAGAATTTAAAAAAATAATGAACAAAGCAAGGGCATAACTGGTAGATGATAACATTTCTTGATTGTGTTTATTATGAAAGGATTCTTTTCTTTTTCTTTTTTTTCAATGTTTTAAAAATTCGATTCGACGATTGGCAGAATGAATATGTCATGTCATTCGTTGTATCTTCTTCAATTGCAAACATGTCTGAAGGTACTGAAAAAATATGAAATAAAAGTGTATTGAAAATATTGACAAATTTCTGGACACTAAATGCATGTTTACATTCCAAAACGTACTTTGGAATGCTTATGTAACAAACAAAGAATATAAATTACCCATTTATTCAACGATGTATTCCTAAAATATTTTAATTGAGATTTACAAATAAGGATGTAAGTTTCATAATCTATGGACGAAATTATCTGGTACTATTTAGAGTTATTCCCCTTATGACATAGATCACTGGCCTTTGAAAGTGATTAAAATTTCATTTTTATATTTAGTAATTTTGTATTGACTAATTGAATTCCTTTATTTTAAGAGTAAATGGCACTTTTTCAATTGTTGAAAATACCGTGGCATTGATAAAGTCATACATATGGATATAAGTCATAACTTAGATACTGGATATGAGGTACGGTACTTGAAAGTAATCATTTTTTTTATCGAAACTTTAAAATAAAAGTTTAATAACTCATAGTAGAAGAGAAAATAAAAAAAATTCTATAATATTATAATTAAAAAAAATAAGAAGCTTATTTCATGGAACAGTCCCTAATAAATAAATGAATGAATATAAGGTTGTCAGGTAGCTAGAATGAAAATGCAAGAGGGCGGACTGCAGTTTCATTCAGTTATAAAGATTTGGGGCGGGGGTAATCATCAATATTAATTTTGTCTATTTAATTTTAATCTCCTATAAATCGAAGAAGTTTCAGTTTTGTGCTTACTTTCAATATTGAATGTTAACGATATAAATAAAAATAAAATAAAAATAGCAACACAATAAAATATTTTTTTTATATTTTTACTTGTATTTCAGATAATAAATATTTTGTTTTGTGCTATTTTGTAGGTAATTTCGATAGAAGTCAATTAGTTTTCGCTGAAGACATCTAAGACGTTTTCATGTAGTCTTTATTTTTGTATGTTAATTTTTTATGTGAATATACACACAAATAATTTTAATAAAAACAAAACTGGATATAAATTTGCTTTATTAGTTTTTGTTTTATTTATGCAATCGTAAAAAATGACTTTAGCTTCAGTATTTTTGAAGTTGTTATTAAATTAAACGCGTTTTCTGTAACTTATTTATTTGGTTTCCTCCTTAAATTTATCAATAATTTGAATTGATTTCTGTGTCTGACTCTGTCTCAGTTATTTTATTTATGTCTCAGCAGTTTGAAGCATCTAAATAAATGCTAACATGTTTTGAGACTAGGGATTGTTATACTACATCGCAATTAGATGATATTTTGATTCATTCTGCACGCTGGTCGGATGTGACCCCCCACGAAGGTAGAAGACGAAATAACAAAAGTCGTTTTCTGCGCATTGGGCTCCACGTACAATATCCAGTCTACAAAGTGAACTCCGGCGGTGGCCAATCGCGAATATTCCCGCCGGTAAAAGAGACGCTTTTTGGGATTACCAGACCTGCTTAAAACCAGCTCTGAGGACGACCAGGGACAGTTGCGGCCCGCCCGCCGACCGTCACGCAGGGCGCTGCTGCTGCTACAGCCGCTATAACCTCGTCACCATGACAACAGAGTTGCGGACGGACCACCGCGCAAAGCACTACTACTGCCACTGTCACCGCTTTCACTGCAACCACTCAACATGACCGCACATTTCAACGAACGTTACCATTTCCTGGCTTGACCTACCACCTCGGCTATCCAGTTCCGACTCAAAACATATCAACCTCGATTCCTCCCAGCTACAAGGCTTCATTGATAACAAACCCGCGCCGTCACCTCGACTCGTTTTACAAGGCATTCCCTTCACAGTCGACGCAGCGACCTTCGCTCCACAGAACCGCTCTACCTTGACTCGTTTACAAGACAGTCTCTTCGCAGTCGACACGGCGACCTCCACTCCACAGAACAGCTCCACCTCAACTCGTTTACAAGAAATTTTCTTCACTGTTGACGCAGCGACCTCCGTTCCACAGAATTGGCCTTCCAACACCTACCGTCACCTCGGCCTACCTCGACTCGTTTTCAAGGCATTCCCTTCGCAGTCGACACCAGCGGTCTCCATTCCACAGAACAGGGCTACCAAGACCACGGTAATCCGACGTCACCTCATTTCAACATAACAGGTCGACCAACCGACAAAACAACCTACAACCGTGACCTCCATCAACCAACGTGTACCAACCATATCCTGTGACCTCGGCCACGCCGACACAAGAAATTGTTCAACTCCCGACGCTACACTTACACCCGATCGCTATTCCTGTAGTCTTTACCAACAATAAACGTTGCTTCACTCTAATCCTTGTTATTCCTTTCTCTCGCTACTATACGCTTAATATAACAGGATTCGTTTTGCTTTTGAAAAAAAAGAAAAGAAAGACTTATCGACGTATTTTTAAGCAGTTGATACTGACATTTTTTCGAATATAAAACATAAGATACTTTTCAGCCGTTGCAAAAAATATCGCATATGCGATGGTGAATCAATACACTCGTAGCCTCACACGTAGTTATTAGTTGGATTTTGATTTGAAATTTTAATTGTATATTGTTCGATCGATGTAATTAATATTTTCTACTAAAATAAGTGCATTGATAAAGGAGGAGAATATGTTGAAAAATAAATATTTCCGAGTAAATTAGATGCATTTTTGCACCATTAGTCTGTAAAGTGTACACATACTCAGAAATATCCCAGGTCATCAGGGTGTTTTAATTCGTATAGGTGTGTGGGCGACTAAAGGGCTTAAAGTCAGAGGACTGCGAGTAAGAATTTGTACCCTAAAAGCATTTTTACGGGGTTGGACAGGCCACCCCTATCCGCAACAGGTACAGAAAACAGACGATGCATTTAATAATTTTGCATTTTTTTTCACCAGTGTTAGATTTACAATAAAAGAGGAGCAGATGTAAAAGAATTTATTGGAAGAATAGGATAAACAAGAACGTTAAATCTCTTATCTCAAGTATGTTGAATGGTGCAAATGCAAACGCAAACGCAAACGCAAAAAAAAAAAAAAAATAATGAAGACTATTACGCCGATTGAAATTTGCAGAATTGCAAAGGTTTATTTGAATGTCAAAAGTATTTTTCGCAATATATAAATTAAAATGTAGGCCTTACACAAAATTACCATCAAATTATCAAGACAGATTAACAGTTCTTTCAAATACAAATCAGTTTTCTCTTACAAAATTACAGTTTGCGTAAAGTAAATATTTTCTTCAACAATAAAGGGATTTTAACTTTCTTTTAGAGCAACTGTTCATATAAATCAAATTCTTAGTCACAAAATAAATTTACTTATTTCGAAAAGTTCTCAATTCAAAATGTCGCTGTTCAAAGGCTGAAGGTTAAAATTCGAAGATGAAGCTTGAAGTAGGTGAAAAAGGTTGACTTATGATGGCGATGCAAATTTTTTGATCCCTTTTGACGAATGTTCAGATTTTTGTAACAGGCGTCCTCAAATTTGGGATAAACTCTCATAAGTCTATGAAAGTCATTCGTATTATGAGAACTTAGACGACTCTTTTCCTTCTATATTCTTTGTCAGTGACAGTAATAGTCTTTTATCATCCCAGATCACCGCGTAGTCTATTTCTTTTCTCAACAGCAGCAAACTTTACGCACCAAGACGGTTAAAACTCTCTGTCTTTAACCTGAGTGGCCTAATTCCTTCTCAACAATAGCAGCCTTTCGTCTGAGTGATTTATTTTACAGTGAAAATTCTCCCTCTTATATAGCAAAAACGTGAATCAAAACCGACTCGTAAACCAATTCCTTAGGGGGCTCGTACTTTTTATCCCAATTGGTAAAAAAAAAAAAAAAAAAAAATAATAATCGAGAATCACCATCCAATCAAACCGTACCCGCTCTCATTTCAAATTTGACTGGTTTTTGCCGGGCCAATCCTGTACAATTTTTGGCTTCATTTTGGCGGATTTTTTATAACATCAATTTGGAGTCTTTTTTTCTTCAAATCTTTATACATTTATTTCATTCATGTTTTTATCTATTTATTTATATAAATCGTTTGACTTTATTTTACCTGTTTCTTTTAAAAAAGCAAACGTGTTAACAACATTCTAATTTTGTTAATACGTTTTTAATACAATTCAATATTGCCTTTTTTTATTAATTTTCTCATACAATTTTTAATTTTTCTAAATTGCGTTCATCCCAAGCAAGACAGTAAAGTCACTAAGACACAAGGGTTATTGGATGTGGAAATATTAGAAAACAGAAACATTACTAAGGAACGAGAACAAAAGGAGTAATCAGGAGGACAGTAGATGGAGATTGACATTGCATTTAAATTTTTGACGATTGAATAGAAACTATGAAGCCGGAAGGGAGTTCCACAAGCGAGAAGTGCGAAAAAAGAAACTGTTAGCATAGAACATAAGGTTACATCTATAGCCAACTGAACTGTAAATTGAGATCTCATCGCCAGTCTAGTACTGTGCTTAAATTAATAAAGTCTAGGTACCAAAGAGGTCATCCGAATAATTACCATGAAAGTATTTATAGAAAAGGCATAGGTAGACAAACTTACGGCAGTGGGGAAGACCGAATCTGAAATGCCATGTTAAGACCAATAATATTGCTGATTCTTCTTTGGATTTCATCAAGGATCTCTAGATATATAGCATAGACGAATGGTAGACTTATAAGATAGATTCTGGAGAGAAAAATTGTCTATCACGACACAGTGATCTAACTTTCTCAGTTTAATAGAATAGAATATCAATTGCTAGCTGACAATGTATTCAATATATCTGTCTATATTTCTGAGATGAGGTATTATTATTTACACTATTTACATTGTTCGGAATGTTGTCCCCATCTTTGTTGTCACATTCATGACGTTTCAGCCGTTGTATGCTCCTGCCTTCGTTAGGTGATTGAAATTTCGAACTGAACCCTTTATTTCGTCCACTGAGGTAGATCGCTCTAGTTCCATATACCATGCCTCTTCCGGATGTTTCAGTATAAATTATCTCCATTTAATTCAACCCTCCAAGTTTTAGTTCACCTCTGCTGTAGCCAGGAATTAAACTCACAACTCTTTGAGTCAAGTCACTGGATTCAAGCAACGCTTTTATACATTGGGCCAGATATCTCTTCCGAATAAGACCCCCCATAGAGGGGAACATGATTAAGGACTGTGCGCACGCCATCCCATGCAGAAATAAAAAAAGAAGAAACAGCCCCTCCATAAGACTGTAGGAACATCGTAAAGCCATAACACAAGGGGAAATAGAAAAAAACAGGCGTAACTAAACATATATAGAGAGGAAAAGGAGATCACCACCCGCCTGTGGGATGAGGTTGAAATAACAGATAGAGAATATCACCGGAAAACATTCAGGTTACTCGTTGGTTCTATTTGGACTAACGTTCTCGACTGACATGAACTGGAAAAACTATATTGAATATACTATTTACATTGTTCGGACTGTTGTCCTCATCTTTGTTGTCATATTCACAACGTTTCGGTCGTTGTACACTCCGGCCTTCTTCAGGTGATTGTAATTTCGAACTGAACCCTTTATTTCGTCCACCGGCGTAGATTATTCACGTTACATGTACCATGCCTCTTCCGGATGTCACAGTATCAGTTATCTCCCTTTAACTCAACTTTTCAAGTTTTTGTTCCCCTCTGCTGTGGCTAGATATTGAACTCACAACTCTTTGAGTCAAGTCACTGGTTTCAAACAACACTTATATCTAATGTACCATGTATCCTTGAGTGTGTGAATTTTTGAGACTTATAAACCTAATGTCTCGGTTATCGATTTTACTAGAGCTCATATTGCAATTTTGTTGTTGTTTTTTTTTCTCTAACACTCCGTATTACTTGTTTATAACACCTTTCGCCGCCGCCTACATGTTGACTGCTTCGGTCCACATCGACTCTGCCATTAGAGTAAATGGTTGTGTCATCAACATAAATACCAAGTTGAAAGCTGATGCCATCAGAAAGGTCGTTAATGAAAATTAAAAACAAAGTAAAATCAAGAATAGAGCACTAGAGACATTTGCATTAGCACAAAAGGACCAAGAGGAGTTGCCATTCAGGATAATTTTCATTTCACAATTTGATAAGAAACACTGAATCAGTTAAAAAATTTGACCGGAAACACCATAACTTTTCAATTTGCGAAGAAGACCTTTATACCAAAACCTGTCGAAAGCTTTCCAGATGTTCAAAGCAACATTCCGATCTTCACCATTCTTATCTAGAGCTTCAATTGTTCTTTCCGCAGTTATCATCAGTACATAAGCAGATGACTTATGGCTTTTGGTTCTCTAAACGAAAACCATATTACTTGTCTGAAAGAAGGCCCTATTTTTCTCGGGCCTACTTTCGGGAAACAAATTCTTATAAAGCTCCACAGAATTCGACTTTTAGGGAGAGAGATGCGTCCCACATCGTTCCAACAACAGCATGGACGGCCAGTCGGCGACTTCAAACGAACCATCTTCAACAACAACAACAAAAACGGTCAGTGAATCTTCGCGAATGATAAGTGTTCCGCTGCAGATTTTTTTTCTGTGGAGACCAATTATTTAAAATACTTTTCTAAACTATAGATTTTTCTGTGAACCCACTACCCAAAAACACAACTAAAGACTATTTAAAATACTTTTTGACTCATTTGAATATATGTACATATGTTTGTAACTACAAATCATTTATTTGATAGGCATACTCATGTTTTCTTTATTTATATTTTATTATTGTTTGAAATTTTGACGTTCGGATTTTTAATAAAACTTGGATGATTGAATTTCCTATATGCTCACGTCTAAGTAGGGCAAGCCTAAAAAGCATCAACGACGCCGCACACACAGAGAAGTCATCTATTATATATTATGTGGCATTTAAATAACAGCTATTGTAAAAGACGTCCAAGACAATGTAAGAGCATAACAGGACTAAAAAGCTACATCCGCTGTGCCTATATATGGGGATAGCGATGGTAATATCTCGAAATCGAGTCGCAGCCACAATATATACATTACGCATTTATACACGCTCGCTGCTCCCCGTAAAAACAAATTTATTTGTAGTTTACCATCAACTGTGTTTTCTATTTGATAATCTCAAAGTACAATTTCTGATGTAACTTAAAATCAAAGATGATGGATAAATTGACTGTGAGTGTAATCTAAATAAATCATTAAAAACCTGTCATATTTAGAAGCTAGTGAGAAATATTTATAAATATCACATAAAAATATTTTTTCGCATTTCTTATCTCGTAATAAATTCTAAAAATAGACCCATCTTTGTTTAATAAAATGGTAACTTCCCATGTCTTTGTGTTGTTTTTAACTCAATTTTTGTTATCGTTGATATTTTTAGACACGCGACAAAAACTTTTATCCACATCCTCACAAACAGATAAGTTTGAATGCATAGTTGCAACTGACGAGAGACACATTTTACGTGCGATTTTTTTTTATTATTTTTTTTTTTTTCGGCGGCTGTTTTGGTGAAAGCC
The DNA here is from genome assembly GCA_903632075.3 of Acanthosepion pharaonis. NCBI lineage: Eukaryota > Metazoa > Mollusca > Cephalopoda > Sepiida > Sepiidae > Acanthosepion > Acanthosepion pharaonis. The sequence continues at coordinate 1,077,569 of CAHIKZ030005563.1, read as the reverse complement.
TCAGCCTTTTCTTTTTTTATTAGTTTTCAACGACGTTAACTTATGGGGTGAGAAAATATCAAATATTTTTTGTACTTCAGAGTGACAGTAGTGCAAAGAATGTAAAAACACATTGTTAAAGTAGATCATAAATATTGCTAACAAATAAACTGAATATACTACTAAGTGAAAGCCAGACACCTGGTCTCGATGAACAAAGACTAAATGACACTTAAGGCTTTTTCGAATTGTTTTAATTAGAAGAATAAATATATCTCTCTTAAACTATTTTTGTGTTTATATAGAAAGAATTTTGTTTAGCAACTGAATTTCAAAACTCAAAAGAAATAGATTGTGTCGTGACATTCTCATTAAACATCTTTTTTCGAAGCATTGATTCTAAGCAATGTTGTTGGTATTTTATAAGCTTAGCCTAGTATAGTACAACGTCAAGTACAGTGAGGATCATTACTTACTGTTCTATTTGTGACACTTGCTTTCTAACAATTGTTCTATAAAGTGGCGACGTACTGGACGCAATGTCGTTGAAGGTTAAACAGTGTTTTTAGACCAATGGCTTCCGACTATTTTCACAAGTGTAATATAATTTTATATATTAATATGATGTAATTTTTTGTTGCTATTCATATTTTATTCTATGACTTAGAACCAGAGATTCCCACAAAATTAGCTTATATATATATATATATATATATATATATATATATATATATATATATATATATATATTTCGACAGCATGTTTTCATTAATACATGTTTCATTATATAGTTTAGACGTTCTGTCTACTTGTTTTCGATAAGATACTTTCATACTCGCGGATAAGTTTTTTGATGACATTATTGAAGGACGAGAGAAAATCACCGTGTTTATACGTATTTGTTTTATTTCCAAGTACTTTCGACATATCCGTGTCATCATCAGGGTATTGTTTATTATAAAATAAATATTATAGTAATTATTATTGCCAGAGACAAATTGTTGTGTTATCTGAAAGTTAAATTTCTTACAAATGGAGTGAAGAATGCTGCGTCAGTGTGTAACCGCTGAAAACGTTTTAAAAAATTCTTGAAGCTATCTATATTAAAAAATTGAAACCTGATGTTTATAAAATTAATTATGAATACTCCAAAAACATTTTATAGTGTGTTTAATAGATAGTTTGAAATGCTATGGTTTACACTAATCGTTTCTCTTTTTTACTACTCATTCTGTAAAAAAACTCTCCAAGCTATACTTAGTTACCTCCCTTTAAACGGTTTCAGCGGTCACGCACTGATGCAGCGTTCCTTTATTCCGGTATTTATTTTTGTGTTGTTTCATTTTCATTGGTTAATCTTAATCATGTTTCACATGCATTCGACTTTTCAAACCAACATTACTATAATTTGTGGTGTTCCGAATTCAAGGAGTGACAACGCTTTTATCTAAATTTCCAAGAATTATTATTATACGCTTACATACATAAAACAATATTTTTGTTTTTTCATGTAGGCATGGAATCCGTTATTTTCTTGAAACTTTGGATTGACACGTTGTCTCTTTTTCGAATTCTGAACACCATAACTTATACTAATGTTGCGTTAAAAAGTCGAATATGCGTGAAACACGATTAACAAATCAAAATCAAACAACACAAAAGTAAACGTATCAGAATATCTTCTTCTCCACGTTTCATTCTCTGATGAAGCTTTAATAAAAGTGAAACATGTTAGATTAATAAACGTTTCCTATTTGTGTGTGTATGTGTGTGCATGTGTGTGCGTGTTTGTGTGCAGTGGCGAGTAAAAATATTATAACCAATGAGACGTTGCAAGAATGATAGCTGTTGTTACTGAACAACTGCGTAGGTTTAAGGGTATATGAGCAGGTATTTCATTTTGACGTGTTAAATGTCACAGTTATGAGCTAGAAGAAAGACAGAAGTGACTTTCATAAACGTCAAATTGTAATGGCCATATTGATTGATTTCTTTTTTTTACGGCTTATCAATCTTTTGCAGGTTATTTAAAGCCGAAACATATATTGTAGGAGGTCGCTTACAGTACTCAGTGATCCCAAGCCCCCACCCATCTGATCGGGTTTGACATTGCTTAACTCCGATGATCGAACGAGAACTGGTGTCTTCAGCGTGATTTGACTGTAACATTTATAGGGGAAGAATACTCGATATTGGAGATAGAGTTTTTATTGATATAGACAGTGGGGTCAATGGATTCACACTGCATGGTGATTGTCCCTTTCACGCTTCAATGTGATCTTCAGACCAAGTCAATTCAAACACGCACTCACTCTCACCCCCCAATATATATATATATATATATATATATATATATATATATGTATGTGTGTGTGTGTGTGTTATAAATTTAAGTATACAATCCTGACAGAGTTATACATTATTGACATTTGGAAAAACGTTCATGACAGTATGTTTTGAAAAAACATCCGACTATCTATGCATTTCGCCTGTTAAACTAATGAAACCTAACAAGCGTAATGCATAGTCGGATGTTTTTCTCGAAACATACTTCCATGAACGTTTTTCCATATATATATATATATATATATATATATATATATATATATATATATATACCCAAGTATATAATTGGTGTATACGGAATGAATTCCAATAACCAACAATTACTTTTCTTAAAAGAGTGCTCAATACAAAGTAGAGCAGATATAATAATTTAAAAAAAAAAAAAATTTATAACATAAATATGTTATAAAATCACTACAAAAATAGGCATTTTGTTTCAACACCCTCGGTGTCTTATCAAATGATGGTGTTGAATGTAAAATAAATGGTTTTAAAAATTCCAAATTAATTAACGATCCTTCGCAAGGGGAAAACGTTGTTACGAAAGCTAGAATGACCAATCAAAACCCAAGTATAGGAAAATTCAAAAGCTTGACATCGAAATCATGTTATAATAGCTATTCAGATCTTTAAAATACGGGTAATATTAAAAAAGAATTTATTCTAACCAATAATTATTAAATTATATGATAAAATTTGATATTAAAATTAAAAACTGCCAATTTTAAAATCCAAATTTAATCACTATTAAGTTTAAAAACTATAAAATTACTGAGGAGAAAAGAAGAAATACATATGTTATTCAATTTATTTCTTCGTTGAAATTACGTTAGAACAGACGCTACGTCATCCGGTCATCTGACAATACATGTATATACATTTTAATCCCAAGTGTGTGAATGGGGTCTTAAACTCACGCGCAAAACAACACAAACACAATCAGATTATAATACATAAGCACCCAGACATATTTAGATATAAATACACACAAAAAAGTGACGAGACAGGAACATCTCCACCGCCCTTTATGAAAAAAAAAAAAAGAAAAAAAAGGGGGAAACCAACACCTACATACATACACAATTAAATTATATTCATAATTATATCATTATGTCATATATAAAATTCTAGTACACTGAATATGCGTTTCAATTTATTCAGGATTAAATATACAAATCAGTATGTGCCCAGATTCCGAAATAAGAGATGTATCAACAGTAATCATACCCCTATAATAACTCATCGATCTTGGTGAACTACGTGGCCATCCAGAACCTGGTCTACATATATAAGTATTTTTATTTGAGCACTGTTGACAACACCGAAGTAGCAATGACGTATCACGTCCAACGTGTGTAACAATTTTCCGAAAGGATCATTAATCTTCTCAAAGGTCCGTAATCCGATCCCTCTCAAAAGTCTAACATCTTCACTTGAATATTTCACCAACTGAAACTTATCGTTACAGGCGTCACCGTATAAATGTGAAATACAGACGGTGAACTGTATGACTGTTACTACATCACAAGATAGCTAAAGATTGAAAATTTTATCAGAATATTTACTCCTTCCTAACATTTTCATACTATACCCAAATCAAATTCGACATTTTCCTTTAGGGCGGTGGTAATTTTATTTTCGTCAGTTTACTTGCAGAAAATATTAATGAATATACATTAATATATTCGTATCGGTGAATATATAATTTTATCGAATCTCTTTTTATTCAGAATTTTCTACACTCAAACATTTTAAGAGCAACAATTCAGTGTTTTAAGGACACGTATTTTCTTTGACTATAGCATTGGTTTGTTGTTTTTTGTTTTTATGCGAAATAAATGACAGCCATTTAGTGACAACGTTTATGGTTGCAATTTTATTACATTGAACCTACTTCCATGAACACAAATAAAGCAAATTGTATATTCGGTCTAGTTGTAAGATTAAGCCCGGGCACTTCCCAGTAAATGAAACAAACGTTTTTATTTAACTTATAATAACTTGACGTTATATACAAGGCACTTCTCCAGCTTCGGCAGGGAGTAGTTTCAAAATAATATTAAGATCAAGCCCCGGTGGTCATCCTTCCAGGCAGTACCTCTCTTTGGGGAGGGGGCGGGGCATCCCAAAAAAGAAGTGCCTAGGGTGCTTGAGCAACTTATCCACGGTATTGCCATTAAATCCACTTTAAAATGATCTTGTGTTACATTCAGTAGCGAAGGGAACGCACTGAAAAATCTATATATTCATGGCACTTCCTTCTTTCTTTTTCTTTCTTTGAAAACATTTAAAATGTTGATTCTAACTTTAAACATTTTCTCATAATTTTGATTATGACGATGTACCAGATGAACCTATGTGAATATTTTCATAATTAATTATTAAGAATTACATATTCTCATTTGTGTGTTCACACAGAAAATATTTTAAAAAATAAACACTTAAAAAGTTGACATTAATTGGGTATTTTAGTTTAAAAAATTAAGGAAAGATGATTTTTCATTTGATTATGAATATTCTTGAGTGAGAGATCGATTATGATGCAAACACTTGTTACCATTTTTTTTATTTAAATGAATATTGAATCCTCATTATTCTTCTGCGGATGTATTGGGTTGACCCAGACAGTGTCAGCTTGAGGCTAACTCTTATTGTATATGTATTCTCCAATTGTCTTTGTGGCTTTTATGATAAAAATATGTTGATAGTTGATCACAACAATGAGCTCATGCTTTCGTTCAAGTACCAACAGTCTATTTTCATTAGCAACTCTGTGTAATATGTATTATACATTTTTTAATTTTATCATAATGACATCTAAAAAAAGATTTCAAGTTAATCAACTTTTACAATAGATACAACAGACAAAGAAATGAAACAGAGCAATCTTGAAACATTTATTCAGAACTTTCTCATGGTTAAAATGAAGAAAATAATGAAGAGGCTTCTAAGGACATAAGACATTAAGAAGGTGATGTTAGAAACAACACTCAAGAACATACGTACAGGGACACATGCATACAACTATATATATATATATATATATATATATATATATATATATATATATATATATATATATATATATAAACGCCTTTCGTGGGTAGTTGTTTACGAACTGGTTTCTCAGACTATTGACTATTCTCTGGTCATTATTTTCTTCGAAAATAGTGTTTTTTTTTCTGTTGAACTATACCAATCTGAATATTTATCTTCTGCAGCACTTTTAAGATTATGTTATTATTCTGATTGATAGTAAAGAAATCTTTTTGTTGCTGTGAAATCCAGATTAGACAATTTGTATAAATATCAACTTTTAGTAAGTTTTTTTGGTCGGTTATTTACTACGAACGCCACAACTGTGTACATTTTATAGCAATTGCTATCAGTCTCACAAAATCTCAACTGGTGTACTTATGTGATTCAAAAATGGGTCTTAGCGAGTTACGGTAATTTCCGGTTAAAGATAACATTGATTTGATCATCATGAAACATTGGAATTTTAAACTAATAACAATCCACGCCAAGCCGTAATTTCCATGTTTTAATTAAAGAATTCTACTTATAATAATCGATAGTTGTTTTCCCTCTTCATATTATTTCTGGTTCTTCCAGAATATTGTCCAGTACATTACTGTCTGGTAATAGCCTACGTAATCTTGTCACTTATTTTGCCTTTATTCTTACAATACTCTGGAATTACTACATTTATTGGAATTCTGTAGTGATCACTTACATGTGCCACCCCTTCCGCTTTCTTTAATGTCATTGGTTCATAAATATATGATACTTACCATATGACAATTTTGCCATCGCATATCATTTGAATTTTTCTCTAAAATCACGGATTGGTCCATTTCTTGACCAATCGCGTATTTTAGCATCTTTCTATATTTTTGGCGCCAAGCTCACTGGAGTCTATGCGTAACTATAAAAACCCTCTCGCTGTTTGCCAACAGCCAGTAGCAGTTCAATTCTTGGAAAATAAGGCACGGCGCAATATTGACATTTTAATTCTTAATTATTACTCATTCGAGTAATCATACTAATTCCTATTGATATCACTCATGAACATTACATCTTTCTACACTGATAAAACACTGTGGAACTATTCTTTATTTAGCTAAGATCTCAATTGAACTTTGTAGTTAAATAACATTCAATATTGTACTCAACATTAATTAGCTAAACTTACCCTTTTTATTACGGAAAAAGGGAAGCCACTTTCTTTATACTTATTGTTGAAATTTGTATATCATTGTTAATACAATATTCTATTAATGTTCACTGAGCTTGATTATTTTTCTCTCGTGTATGTTGTGCATTATTCATGTGGGGTGTTGTTTTACAAGAACACAGCTTTCCTTCTTGATTATATTCATGGTGACCCTAGCCAACAACTCTTACAGCACAACAACAATTCCATGCTAACAGGTGATGGATACATGAACTCAAACATTCAATCTTTAAGCTGATTGTTAGTATTTTTTAGAAGGTGTGAGTAGCAAAATATTTCCCATTGCAGTACCTATTCAACAATTTCTGTATTGTTGTTATTGTTACTAATATTGGATATTTGTTTTTATCATAAAAACAAAAAAGTAAACATTACCATAATTTCACCGTGTTTGTCTCTTTGATTCTTGTCCATAAAAAATAGAATAGTAAAGATAAATCATGACTCATTGAATGAAAACATTCAATTTATATGTATTTATCGACTCAGAGAAATATTTGGTGTACCGAATTTGCAATGGTAAATTAATTGTCCAAACTGTTGATATTTTCGCGTTTGCCTCATGGGAAGGGTATGAGATAAAACAAAAATACTAATGTCCGATTTGTACGGATATTTCGTGACTCATGGAGAATTCAACGATTTATTCGAGAATATTTATGACATATTGGGAAATAATGATTATTTTGTAATACTACTGCTACTGTTAAATCGCTTACACACACACACACACACACAGAGAGAGAGAGAGAGAGAGAGAGAGAGAGAGAGAGAGAGAGAGAGAGAGAGAGAGAGAGACCGTAATTGCGTAATAATAATAATAATAACTGACGAACGGTGCGCCTTTTCATTAGCGAGAGCATCATTTTTGGGTTTCTGGGGATTATTTTATTAAAGTTTTAGGGATAAGGCAGTCAAGATGACTTGGGGTTATATCTAGTCTAGATACTTGGGAACACATTATCGAAGGCTGCCTGAGCGGACGACGTTACTTGTTCCGAAAGTATTTCCAATTGGGCATCACTTGTAAGGTTAATGTCTGCTTTTATCAAAATCTGTCATCATGTGGTGCACATTTGGCTGCGATGCATGTACTTGGTATACCCTTATTCGATTGGGTGTCATGATGTGTATACTGGGCTTTCTTTGTATACCCTAGGGTCACTTTGTTCGGCGTGCTCTTCTTTCACTCAATAATAATAATCTGTATAATATCATTCTAGTAATAACTTCACGCAGGTGTTCGTTCGAGTGTTATGCTTTTAAATAGCATATTATTTTATAGCTGAATGGAATTTTGCCTGTTTTCTCATAGCTGATTTATAAAACAAAATAAACGGTTAATTTTCAGTATAAGCATCAAAAGCCCCCGGTAATGAGAATGTATCATTCTGGTGTGAAATAGCTTGATTATTTCGAAAATGTCATTAAAACATTGCGTTCAATTATCGTTTACGATTTATCGTCAATGTAAGTTTGATCTCTTTCGCGTTGTCCGGCCGCCATTAATGAAGTTTTAAATGAATATTTTTATTTTTATTAAATTGGTTTAAATTTGTTATAGAAACAATTGAAAGCTTTTCTAAATAAATTTAATGTTATAGTTGAACCCTATTTGCAAAAATATTCTCATGAAGCTTTAACTGAATAGATTTTTTGTATTGTTTCTTTGTTTCTTTCATTTATTAACTAATGAACTTTTTTTATTAAATTGATAATAGAAACAATTGAAAGCTTTTCTAAATAAATATAATATTATGGTTGAACCCTTTTTCCAGATAATATTGTTCTTAATAAATCTGCTTATAGTTAATGAAACAGAATCTCACCCTAAAATGTAATTTATGAAGCTTTAAATGCATAGTTTTTTTGTAGTATAAATTCCTTTTCTTCCAATTAAAAGTATTGTTTCTTTGTTGAACTGAAGCTTTATTAACTAATTAATTCATTTTTTTTATTATTAAATTGGTCTTTTAAAAGCCCCAAATGTAATAAAAAAAAGTCTGTATCGGTAAAATGTTTCCGTTATTATTAAGAAGAACGAAGAAGAACAACTAAAGTATTTTTTAATTTTGTTTTCACATTTCTATCTATTTTGTATTTCCTTTCTAGCGCGTGTTTCTTTGAAATCATCAGATTCTTATCCGTTCATGGAACATGTGTTATTTTTTTTTCTAGTGAAAAACACATTGTTTTGGAAATTCTTGCAAAAGTCAAGAAACTTTCACGACATTAACAAAAAAACATCGTTGAAAAAAAGGAAAAAAATTCTTTTTTTAGTTTTCAGGCACGTAATTTTTATTTTATGTTATTTTAATTGTCGGATTTTAAGAAAAATTTCACGACACAATAAAAAACATCGTTAAAGAAAAAGGAGAACTTCAATTTTTTATCCTTTCAGGCACGTAATTTTGATTTTATTTTTCGTTTTTTCATTTTTACTAATATATTTGGAATCGTGACATTTTTTTTCTGTTGGGTTACTTTTAAAATTTCGCGCATTCATTTTAAACTTCGCGCATTGCGCAGTAATCAACACAAATGAAGCTTCCACGCATGCAAACGTATGTAGACAGAAACAGTAATGGCGGTCGTTCTGTCTACGCGACGAGAAAGAAGTCGAACTTACATTGTACATAACTTCTAAACGGTAATCGAGCGCAATGTTTTAATGTCATTTTCGAAATAATCAGGCAAATTCACACCAGAATGGTACATTCTCATTACCGGGGGCTTGCAAATTAATCAAGTAAACTTTAAACAAGCAGCTATTTCTATAGTGTAATTCATTTACATTTTTATAAATATTATGCGTATAAATTTGAAGAATAAAAATTCGTATCAGAAAAGGTATGGTTTGTAACAGAAGAAAGTTTTCTATACTTCGTGCAAGTGAGAATTTGACAGAAAGTTTGATAATGACGTCACCACAATGATAAGTTTAATCGATTTTTTTTTATTTAGAATTTTCTACACTCAAACAAGAGTAACAATTCAGTGTTTTAAGGACACGTATTTTCTTTGACTATAGCATTGGTCTTGCTGTGTATGATTTTATGCGAAATAAATGACAGTGAGTTAGTGACAGCATTTTGGAATGCAGTTTTATTATTTTATTCGGCTTTTTATATTGACCCAGCTTTCATGAACGCAAGATATAGGTATTCCAAAATACAATTTAGTCCTGGTTGCTATAGTGGTCGCTGGTGAATAATTTGATGTTTCTCCAGCAGCATACCATAAAATGTAAAGAACATAGTTTTACCAAATGTTACTGGCGTTAAAGGGTCATTTGATGCTTCGCCACCGGCTTACCATAAATGAATAAGGGAAGTAGTAATGTCAGGTTGACAAAATGACATTCTTGACGGCTGGCATTTCTCTGAGTTGCCAAGGAGTTGATGTTGTCTGAACTTTTGGTTTTGTAGGTTAACTGGCTTACTATTGAAAATATTTTCTTTTTATTGTTAAGAACTGCCCGACCGAGGGATTGAACTTACGAGACTACTGCTTCTTGTCACGAGCAGTATCATTAGCAGGAAGATTAGAATACTCCAAGTTCCATACACAGAATTATCCCATGTGAGTGAAACCGAGGAGAGCAATAACTGAATAGTACTAATTAAGAACTAGACGAAATATTCCAGATATGGACAACAGAAGGAGAACAATACAGCCACGTAGATTAAATAATGAGGCACGGTGGATGGTGCATGGATAGAGGCTCGGATTGAGGAATCGGAGAGCCAAGTTCGAATTCCAGTCGAATCTCTTTTATTAACTTACTTGGGAAAGGTATGAATCCCCTTCTCCCTCCAGCTATGGGTAAATAGCAGGAGAGATCGGGTTCTATAGACTTGGATGGTAACTGGTCTCCATACTTCATAATACCACATTCTCTCAAGGGGAGCCTACAAAACGCGCACAATGCCATAAAAATTGAATGATAATAAATTATTATATTTAAAAATCTAATCATGACGAATGAGAGGGGAGGGAGATGAACCCAATAACAAACTAAATATAAACACAAAGCAAACTAAACATAACTGATGTTAGTAAGGCCCGTCCACCCGTCAAAAAAGGAGAGGCCGCTGTATTCTTCCAATTGGACACAATCAAGAGGCTCTCTCGCTAAGGGAGTGGGAAAAGGAGAAAATATAGATGGGTATGGGAAATATAAAAGATGACCCAGTCGAGATAAAAGAGGGCCGAAACAAACTGGGGAGGTTGGGAATCTCAACTTGGATCATAAACAAAGATACAGTCGGGAACAGGCCAGGAGCAACACTTACTCACATTAACTAGGTACACAAAATCTTGTCTAACCTAACTAAGGGGAGGGCTCCACAGTTGACTTAAAAGAGAAAATCAAGGCTAGCCTTACAACGGAAGGGCCCCGGAAGATCGACCCCCTTCCAGGCACCTAACTGCAAGCTGGACGACTTGTCGCGGTTTATCTTGGCCCCTGTCACCTTTTCGTACCGATCAAGCGCCTTCAGTACCACCTCAATGTCGCTGCGGGACGATACGAAAGTAGATACGTCATCGGCGTACGCGGTAACCCTGGCTCGAGCCCTACCAGGAACGGCGATTCCGCGTAGGGCCGGACTGCACGCCCTGTCCCTCAGCTGGCCAAGGAGAGGCTCCAACGCCAAAGCATAAAGTAGGAGCGGCAGTGGACAACACTGACGAACCGACCTAGACAGCGCAAAAGCGCCCGACAGCTTCCCGTACACCTGTACCACCGCACTGGGGGAGCGATACAGGAGGCTAATCCAACGGCAGAAGTCGGGTGCGAATCCGGCGACCTGCAGGACAGCCGTAAGGTAGCGATGGTCAAACCTATCAAATGCTTTGGACTGATCTAAATTGATCAGCGCGGCCTCATCGTCGTCTTTTACACCCTCTATGATCGTGCGGATCAGATGCAGGTTGTTCGGAATTGTTCGGCTCCTCACAGAACAAGTCTGTTCCGGACCCAACAGAGACTCAGCAACCGACTGCAAACGCTCCTGCAGGGTCTTAGCCAAAATCTTTAACAGAGTTATGGGTCTGTAATCATCTAATTGCCCCCAACATCCTTGCCCTTTCTCAACAGCGTGATCACACCCCTGGAGAACCGGCCGGGGACGGACCCCTGCCGGAACCAGTTGTTGAACACGACAGTCAAAATCGGGACAGAGATGTGCGACAGCCTCAAGTACAATTCATAGGGCAAACCATCCAGACCGGGCGACTTGCCTCTGCCGACCTTTTTCAATAGCGCGTAGACTTCGCCCTCCATGATCTCTCCCTCGCAGCTCGCCGCTTCAGTCGGCGAAATGCGATGAAAGTCAGCCAAATAGCTGCGAAACTCCTCCTCATGGAGACCAGGCTCCTTGGTAAACCGGTTCTCGAAATGCCGCCAAAACGCCTAGCACATGTTGTCAGTGGCCTGAAAAGTGTGCCCCTCCGGGGTTTTGACTTCACGAATAGGTAGCTAACCACCTGGTCACAAGGCCAATTAAGAGCTCACGTCCACATCTTCCGCACGGGGTGATCGACCCAGTATCTATCAACGAGACCAAATTCGTTGATCAGATCAACCAACCTACAATCGCCCCTTCTCCCGCTAGCACCCCGCCCCCGATCAAACTTGGGGTCCAGAATGGCATTCCAGTCCCCCATTAAGATTAGGCGCGTTGAATCCACCAGGAACAGCCCCAACCGCCGAAAAAAACGAGACCCGCTCCTCCCGGTCGTGGGGCGCATAAACCGCAACGCCCCGAAACGAACCACTTTTCACGGCAATATCGGCCACGATCAACCGGCCCTCGGCATCGGTATGCACAAGGTTCAACTTCGCATCAAGAGTACGCTTCACCAGCAAAGAAACTCCTCTGGCAAGACGGTCACCATATGCTGAATAGACGACAAAGTCGTTAGACAGCACACGCGCATCGACACTGCAAACAAAGTGGGTCTCTTCGATCGTGGCAACATACACACCAAACGACAAGAGGTCATGGAGCAGGTGGACAGCCTTACCCCGATCCCTCAAGCCATTCGCATTCAGATTGGCTATCTTGATAGACATCAATTAGGCCTGAAAAATGAAAAAACAAAAACAAAAAGAGGAAGACCTACTCACATACGGGGCGGAAATCTGCATTGGTAAGGACCCCGACGGAATGTCCCAGGCTCCCTGTGCCGATCTCCGACGTCATCCGTCCTTCTAGGACAATTCCGCCGACGTAATTAATTTAATTAATTTGGCTACACTATATAAGGAGGGATGGAGCAAGACGAGGACCCTCCCAGCACAAAAATGTCTCATTTTTTTTTTTTAGGTCTGGTGAATCTGTCATCATCATCCTGATATCGGGAAAAGCATCTTTAGCCTTGTAGAGGTGGACCCACACCCTGAGGTAGTTGCCAGTGTCTCTTACGCAGGTGATTACGCCAGGGGCGTCAGAAAAATTACGGGGGTCATCTGTCGATTTCCCATCGACCGATGTCATCTTAAATAGAAGACTCAATAAGGCCTTCTTTTGTTTCGATAAGTTCTTTTCCAGTTCGTTTCTGTCTACTTTACAAATGGATTCTGGGCCAGTGAAATATTTCTTTTTCATTTTCTTTTCCCTGGTAGGGTGGGGCGGGGAGGAAGTGGATTAGTGAGGGGGAGAAGACATTGAACTAATGGAGGAGGTTGAGGTTGAGGGGGATGGAGCCCGAGTGGTGAAAGTGTGGAGGCACCTTGCTTTAGGCAAGTCAATTTGGCAAAGTTCTTTCAGCGAAGCAGGGACGGATAGGGACCTGGTTTTGCCCATGTGCATCTCCGCCCTACTTCGGCCAGCACGTTTCTCTACAGGTTCCTCTGCTTCGTCTTCCTCCTTCCTAGTCCTTTTCAAGGAAGCAGAGCGTGGCGGAGGCATTTCCTCCACCTCCATCTCAGTGTCGGGTCGTTGCTGCTTCTCTGGTTGTTGCTTCTTTTGTTGGTGTTTCTCCTCTTTCTTTTTGTGTTTCTTTGGTGATCTTGGCGTTTTCTGTTGTTGTTGTGGCGATGGTTGCTGTGGTTGTTGTTGCTGTTGTTGCTGCGGCTGCTTTTGTTGCTGCTGACGCATCACCTCCTCTTGCCGCTCCCGTGGTTGTGGTCCCTGTTGTTTCGAAGAGTCTGCGTTTTTCGATGCCTTGCCCCTCCTTACCTCTGTCCATTCAGAGTTGGTGGTATTTGTCGCCGTTTCTGTTGCTGCTACTGATGGTGTTGTTGCTGCTGTGGCTTGCGGTTGTGGTTGTGCTGCTACCTTCTTGACATGTGCCCCGCCACACGTCCAACAAAACGGTCTCCTCCCTTCCACCACAACGAACATCCGTTTCTCGCGACATATCAGTGTGTTGGGGAACTCACCAAAGCTCTGTCAGGTGAGGGTTATCTGTAAAACGATGTCCCCAGTGCCTATGCCAGACTTACTTGTGACTGCGCAGACCTCGTTCACATCACCGTACTTGTCCTCCGGCACACTATGTAAAATCACCCGAGTCTTACGGGTCCCCATATATTCAGTTTGCATTCTTACGGTCTTTGTCATGAGGATGCTTTCGGCCAGCTTTTTGGCCTCCTCTTCACTAGCCAGAAGAATGTCCCACAAATCATTGGATCTTTTTGCCAAGACCTGTGGGGCAACGTTCGGGGTCTTCAGCGCTTCTTCCATAGTTTCTCTGCTGACCCCAATTAATTTCCAACTTTTCACATCGGAGGTCAACAGGGAGATTGTCCGTGTAGTAACGGCGTTAAGCGCCTCAGGTATAGTTAGGAATTAGTTTCCTTTAATGAATTCCTCATATTTGTTCTTTAAGCTGGCGTAGTAAGCCGCGTCCTTTATGGGCCTTTTTTCTTGCCAAGCTAATTCCCGTATTTCACCGAATTCCGGCGGTGACTCGTCTGCGTCACTCATTATTGGTACTCTTTTTTTTGTTGTTTTTCTTTATAATTTTTTAAACAAAACAGAAAATGAACAAAAGCGGGTTAACAAAAGATAAAATAAGATAAAACTCAACTTGCCAAAACGTAAGTCGCACGTCAAAAACACAAAACTAAAAAATGTGAAAAGTAAAAACAACCAAGTCACATGTTCAAAAAGAGTGCGGAGACAGTAAAAATTTACAAAGGAAAAAAGTAAATACAATAAAAAAATAAAAACTTCACTGGCAAAAGAAACCTTGCGTCACATCTCGTCCAAGTGGGGGGGGAGAGGAGTTAATACTGCAAAAGAAACAAAATTAGGAAAAACGCAAACAGGTAGCAAAAGAAAAAGTTAAAGAGAAAGATAAAAAAAACGAAAAATGCAAAAAAGAAAAACTTCAAAAGTAAAACTTAAATATATACACTTAGCGTAAATTTGTAATTTCAAGTCGTTAAATAACTGGTAGCGCACAGATACTACATTTTGATCCGGGCCAAGCCTGAGATATTTATTGTACAAAAGTACAAATGTGCCACAAGGGCAGAATTGGAATGCGGGAGTGGTGGAGGCTGGTTTTCAACTGGCTTCCTTCTAAAGTTAGAAGTTAGCTAGCCTCATTTACTGACCCAATCGTCCAAATATTGTTCCTTTCACCAAAACATCTCATCCACGCAACACTGCCATACACATACACCACAATACCACATCCACTCAAGGAAATTCTACTTAATCCCCATATATACAGCTTTTTGTGGGGGGCTGGGTTAATAAACAATGAATCCCCAATGTTCATGATATAAGATTATTTACACAACTAAACAAAACTAATGTTAGTAAACGGTCCCTCACAATCTAAACATGGCAGAGATAAGAGTTAACTGGGTGAAAAATACTGCGGAAATAAACGAAATTACAAATTCGAAAACGAAAGGTATTTCACAGTTTAACCAGAGAACTGCAAACTCTCTCATCTAAATTCACACCCTAGCCAAGTTAAAAAAACACAAGGGAATTAAACAAAATCAAAACGACTGACTCTAACTTATCCCTACATGACAAATGTTTTAAATCAGGCGACTAATATCCTTAAGCCTATGTCACCTCCAGATGCCACTCTAAGTTAGCCCCTCTCGAGCGAACCACCTTTCGCCAAATTTCGATGAAGAGAATCGCCCCCTTTCCGCTCTAATCTTGACTTTAAGGTAGTGCTTAAAAAACAAAACCAGTTCAGAAGAGGAAGGCCTGAGTTTGGACGTAAAAAAGGGTCTAACAATATGTGGAACGCTTTGTTCAAGTACTCCCTGGCTAGAGGGAGTAGGAAACCGTAGATAGAAAATTACTCTTCATGTTGTTCAATGTTTGGTAAGCATTCCCTAGTCTGATGCTCACGACGTACGGTTTGGGACTCAACCATAATGGGCCAGTCGTCTAGTTTCTCGCATGCTGCTGGACTTAAATCTGCGAGATCAGGGGTTGTGAAGGTCAAGGTCGTTTTTCTAAGGCGCGGCTAATGGCGGCCTCGACAACATGACGAATATAACATGAACGCCTTTCTTTTTTAATATAATTGTTCAACTACCCAGAAATCTTTGAAATAAAAAAACATTTTAAGCAATCTAATATTTTATCAAATTTTAGGTACTTTGACTTTATAACCTTACTTATGAAAATGCTTGTTTAGAAAATATTTGAAATTTACCAGTAAATTTTAAATTTATTATAAGTACCGCTCTTATTTTCTGACAATGTCGTGTATGGGCGTATGTATTTACAAAATGCGACACGTTTACACACATACACACAAGCAGGCACGCGCACACACACACATATACACATACAAATTCAATTCTTTTAAAATACTAGGGGTCATTTAATTTTAGCGAATTTTTCCATTTATTGTTAGCAAATATAGTTTTTAATATCAGTTGACCGCTAAAAATTAATGCAAATTTTTAATCGTTTTTAAATTATTCTAATTCAAATAAAAAATTAAAACAATTTTTGTAAAAATTCATTATTCAATGAAAAATAAATTTCTTAAGACAATATTTTATTCACAAACGCAACTAATTAAAAAGGTTTTAGTTTTATTGCATTTTTAATTTTACGATTCAGAGCAGATTTTCTACATCTAGTAAGCCTGTTTGACAAAAGAAAAATTGATTATTTAGATATAAACATTACGCAATACGAAAAATGATTTCTTGAAATTTAATAAAAATTAAAAGAGTTAGTGTAAAAAAATTTTTACGAAGACTTTTTTCAAAAAAGAAAACATTTACAAAATTTTTTTAATTCATTTGTTAATACGTCCTGAAAATTTAGGTAAAATCCGACTATTATTTGATTTTTGCAAGAATTTACAAAACAACGAGTTTTTCACCGGAAAAGGACGCTCAAATTTCCCGTGCAAATTTAAAGTCCTGTTTTGAGGGCAAGGAACAAGATTTTCAACTAAAATTTCCAAGGTTCTAAAAAGGATGAAAGAAAAATTTTACTTAAAAATCCTTTGATAACTCCTATTGATAATAATAAATATTTTGACGATAAAAGTTTGTTTATGTCAAATTTTTCATCATGTATTTTCATTTTTAGGTAATTCTTGGAGGTACCTTTTAATGGCGTCAAAGACTATTTACCAGGAATACCATGCAAACATAATAAATTGCGCAGGCTTAATATGTAGATTATGTGAACAGCAAATTGAAACTATTGACCACTTTATAACTGTCCAACGAAAGCATACAATGATTGATATATGACAGTCATGTGCAAAGTAGGGTCACATGCAGACCGAATGACTTTCTGAATGGCACGCCTAGTTTCATGAGAAAAATAACGTTTATTAAAATGTTGTTTGTTTCTTTTCGTTCTCACTTGTTCCTCACACATTCTCATGCATAACCACGTACATAACAATGATTAAGTACAATGTTTCTTGAATTTTGTAACATTTCGTTGGAGCTAACGTTGTCAGTATTTTAAACTATTGGCGATTTTCAGTAAGCAAGATCATACGTGTAAACATATTTTGCTTCAGAAACAGTAAACATCAATGATAATTTTACTATCACAAATTTTTCTGTATACTCAAATGAATAAATTTGAAACAAATCACATCCAGCAATGTGTGTTAATCACGATGTCAGTAATAAGATAATAACACTTCAATTTTTAAAATTATACAAGGAATATTTTCTCCAAAGAAAAAAAGGAACAGCTTTCTCCATTTCTAAAGCAGATGCTTTGTTGGGAAAATGGCTGCGATATCTTAATAAAAAAAATAAAAACATCTTGATTTTATTTAATGGTGCGACCCGCCTTATGATGTACTTTACTTCATACAGCTCACTGTTCGAAAAGATTGCTCATGCCTAATATAAGATTAGGTAGTATATTCACTGGGTCAAATGTCAATATCATTGTGTGGCACATACTGACTATCACCTTGGACCAGTCATAGAATGCTATGAGGTGAGGTTACTATTCTTTGGAACTTTACCACAGACATACATATAAAAGCTAATAAATCAGATATAATGATTAAACAATATAAACAAAAAAAAAAAAAATGCCGTCCCACAGTTATGAAAGTGCCATTAGATAAGATTATGGACCGCCAATAATTTGATGAAAAAAAAGCATACTATGATGAAAAAATCATAGTCCCTAAACATGATAAAAACAAAGTTTTATCGTCAAAATCTTTATGTCATTATTAAGAGGAAAGACCAAAGTATTTTTTGATTATTTAATTATATTCTTTAATACTTTTAATTCATTCTAAATTTTGGTTAAAAATCTTGTTTTTCTTGCGTTAGCGGATGGACTATAAAATAGCATAGCAAATTTTAGCATTTTTGTGATGAAATATCCTTAAAAAAACATCAATCTGTAAAACATTAGGTAAACATCTATCTGTCATCAAGTTGTCGACACATTAGCAGTTACCGACGTGTTAAAAATGCATTTCTGCGATAATTAAATGTAAATAATATTTGTTTCAAATGAAATTAATTATACTTTAAATCAGCTAATATTCCTCAGAGTTTCAGAAAAGTATATTTTATTTTTGGAAGATTTTTAATAAACAGTATTAAAGTCTGATGACAAGTAGCTAAAATAAAAATAATTCAGCAATTCCAAACCGAAAACTCTTCCAGTCAATTTAAATTAGTTTTGAAATATAGCAAAGAAGTTTGCTTATTAGAAATATTAAATTTAATCTATAAGTTTGAAATTAAAACTAAAATAAAAGCTTCAAGAAATACTTTTTATTTTTAGAAATTCATTTTAATCTTTAGATATCGCGAATCTGTGGAGGTACCTATTAGGTACCTCCACTTTTTCGCGGAAAACAGCATAGCGTAATGAAAAAGGCCATAAACTTAATAAACATAAAGTTTTATCGTCAAAGTGTTTATGTTATTAAGATGAATGACCAAAGTATTTTTTGATATTTTTTAATCCTTTCTAACATGTTCGAAATTTTAGTTAAAAGTCTTGATTTGCATACGTCATCGGGGTGGCATAATAATTACATTGACGTTTACATTTTTTTGTTACTGTTGTTTTTCTCTACCCTCTCTGTATTACTAGTTCCCATATTGTATTACTGTTTATTCTTGGCCGGCTTAAAAAATTTTTTAGCTTAGCATATGCACTGATTCCTTAAGTTTTCGTAGTTTCCAGTGATGTTCTCTGTCTATTATTTCAACTTCATCAAACAGAAAGCGGTAGTCTCCTTTTTCTCTCTGTATGGTCAGCTATGCCTGATTTTTCTATTTCTTCTCGTGTTACGGCCTTACGGCCTTCCTGTAGTCTTATCTACAGGGTGGCCTGTTTCTCCTTTATATTTCTTACCACAACTGCACTGGATGGCATACACACAATCCTTGATAATATTCTCCTCTATGAGTGGTCTTACTCGGAAGATATGTCTGCGTAGTGCTGAAGTTTGTCCTGATATTGTATGAACTACAGATCTTTTGCATCTTTTCCGTTAAGCCCTACACATTGGGTAGGCAGACCGAGGCTGTTTTCTGAATTTTGTAATATTTTATCTCAGTGTGCAGGGGCTGCTGTCCTCTACCAAGGACTGTTGCTACGTTGTAGGATACTGCTTATAGTATTAGCATAATATAAACCTTATATTGACTATTTCTTGTTCATATGCCTCTGGGTCGCCACATAACTTTTGCTCGATGTTGTAGGCAGCGGACGATCCCTTTCTTTACACTGTATGGGTGATGTGAGTCGAAGTTGAGGTATTGTTCAATAAATGTTGCCTGGTGGTACACGGATATCTTAAATCCATGCTCTGATCGAGATATTACTACATCTAGGAATGTTAGTTTGTTGTTTTCTTTCTCCATTGTGAAATGTATCGATTGTCTGATTGAGTTTAAATGGTTCAGTAGTAGCTAGACATTTTCCTGGTGGGGTCAGAGTATGAAGGTGTCATCTACATATAAAAAGTAGAAAACTGAAAAAACAAAAAACAAAAACAAAAACAAAACAAAAACAAACAAAAAACAAACAAAAAAACAAACAAACCAAAAACAAATGATAAAGCCTTTTTTACTAATGTGGTATAAAAAGTTTGAGTTGACTTTATTGATGTTGATTCTAATGCCATTTCCTGGAAGTATTCCATGTATATGTTAGCCATTGCTGTTGATAATGGCGAGTCCATCTTCAACCCTTCATCCTATCGATGTGGCGATGGGCGTAGTCGTAGGCTTACTGGCATTCAAGCATACCGATTTTGTCCTCTTTCTTTCTTACATAAATTTTTATGCATGGAATATTGAAAATTGTATGAAGAATATTTTCTGCATGTTATTCTAAATTATAAACTTCTTGCGATCACATCTTCATTTCAGGAAATATTCTTTTTTAATTGCAAAAAGAAAAGGTTCAACAATATTTCAAACAATGTAAAAGATTTAGCTTTGTTATGTCGACAGGCTGTTAGTATTTTATATTCATACACTGGTGACCAAAAATCTGGTTCTGATTAAATCATTCCTTTTCTCTCCTACAAGTTATCACTGCTGCTAAAAAGAGAAAGAGAAATAAATTGACAATTTATTGCCCCCTACCTCGCATAAATAATTACACTTAAGCAACTAAGGGACCCGCTATTGATTGTATCATTAGTAGATAGGTTCGCCTATCATCCTAGTTTACACTCCTCCACAGTCTTTTGAACAGGAGTAGAAGTTTATCCCTTGTTACCTGATTAGGATTGGGTTTCCGCTTCCTTCTGAAGTCTTTTCATTCGTTTTCACTCCGGGTATCCCCATACGTCTTAGTGGCATTATCGCCTTGCTTGGGGGTGAATTGATTAAAAGATGTTTAATACTTTTTGTATTTTGGTTCGAATTCCTGTTCAAAGAAACAAAGCATAATTTAAATATATTGCAGTTTATTATGGGTTGACGGGTGGCGTAACTTCGAGGATAGAGGAATCGGCGAGACGAATTCAAATTCTGTCCGAATCTTTTTCGTAAACTTCGCACGAAAGTCTGGGAAAAGAATGAATCAATATCAGGTTTTGTGTTTTTTTTTCTAATATAACTTTCGCTTTTTAGGTTTCATAAGCGTTTACCAATTTTCATTTACCATCACTTTTGATGCAAACTTACACCATTACGTGGGTGCCCATCACTAAATCTTACAGTCTTTGTGGTGTATCTTTCAATGTTTCTTTCTACAAGTGATCTTTTTACATATTCTCTTGCATTAAAATGTAACTCTATTTTGCATTTATCCTTAAAAATTACTTTTTGCTATTTTCCAGCATCCCATATTAAATGTTCTTATGAGTACTTCTATTCCGATATTTTTTGGTTAATGATGTTTTTTTTTTTCTGTTATACAGCCGTTCAAGTTGCTTTTTTCGTAATACTCTGTGTACTGTATCAACTGAAACCTCACTGTTAAAACTGCATTAACTCCTCACTTCGCTGGCTGTTAATCTTGGATTACCTACCTAGGCTCTCACAGTCTTTCATTCATTTATCTTGTCTAACTTTTGTGGTATTCCGGTTTTCTTTGCATTTTAAGCACTTCCAGTAATCGCAAACATTTTCCAAGCAGCCTTGACTATCTCTCGTTGAGGAATTTTCCCCTTCAAAATCACAACCCTCATCTTTGTTTCAGTATACACTATTGATAAAAGTATCCTGCTAAACAATCTTAATTTTTTAATAGAATAAAGGTATATAATAATTTTATATAGTTGTCATAAAACTTTTGCACGCCAGTGTATTATATCAGTTCATTTGTTTTGTCTAAGCAAGTTTATCAGTGTCATATCGGCAAACTAATACAGACTTGAAATTATCAAGACTTACGATTTCTCATTTGCGTAAAGGAACTTCGTTTTGCGCTTGCATCCATTTTTTATAAGTATGCAATCTTAAATTTCGTTTTCATATTTCATATTGGTCAATAATAAGAGAAAGGAACTCGACATTAAAGCGTAAACGAACCATACTGCGATAGAGGATTAAATGTCACATTCACTTCAATAAATTCACAACCGGTAAAAAGTGTTTCAAAGACCTGGAAATTATTTCCTGATTAATTTAGTAGCGACCTTCATAATTTAGTACATAGGACTAGAACATTTGGCTACTCTCACATATGCTATCCATTAAAGTATTACCGGAATACTTTCAGGACGACATTGTGCACCTTTAAGTCTAACATTAATCATAGTCATCGAAAGTCATGACAAAATTATGTTAAAAATACATGCATATACTGACATGATGGGCACTTCGGCAAGTTTGTCTCACTACAACAGTTACAACTGGAGAGTGGGTTCCATATTTTCGGCCTTGTGCCACATCTACGCTTAGAAAATCAGTAATGTTATTATTGCAATAACATTTGTTCACGTGAATGTCATGCTGTTCCCAACATACCCGCTCATTTACTATTGATATGATTTCAAATGATGCCTTTTCTCCACCACTGTTTTGATTCTGTTGAGTCATTAACTTTTTACACAAGAGAGAGGGCGTCTTAAATGGTATAATCTTGTATGTGTACGATCGGTGAGAGTGAGTGCATGTAAGAGAAAGCGAAAGGAATGAAAGAAGCAAAGTGTGAGTGAAGGATTGAGAGTTTGGTTTGATTAATGTATAATTAAACTATTAAAGAAAGTGTGAGAAGAGGGAACGAAAGGAAGGCGAAGTACTGGCGATGGAAAATGTGGGTAAAACAGAACACTAATAATGGAGACCAAATAATAGATAAGCGTTAATATAAAGAGAACATAGGAGAGACGGTGATACAAACAGAGAGAGGGAAACAGTGAGGTAAACAGAGCATGACAGGGAGGGTGAAAGGGAGGGTGATACAAAAAACATATGAGAGAGATAAAAGAGATGAAGAAATAGTGGTTAATAAAAACGTATACATAAGAAAGGAAAGGAAATGAGAAGAAACAAGTAGAAAGTATTGGAAACATGATTAAGCACACCTGAACTTAAAAATATACATCTGTATGTCGGCACATACATGCATACAGAGAGAGAGAGAGAGAGAGAGAGAGAGAGAGAGAGAGAGAGAGAGAGAGAGAGAGAGAGAGGAAAAGAAATTAAGGGAAACAAACGCTTTTAATGCTTGGAATGTTAAGTAAATTTGTTAATTTGCTTAAATTGTTCGTTAATTCGTTTAGTGATGAAGGTTGTTGTTCAAATTTATTTGCCTTTGGCCTCCACTGACCTCGAATTTCCCACATAATTAATGTTTTTAATCAAAAGTGTCGGAGTCCCAAACTGGTCAGGACGTAGTCTTCTGATAAATTACGGCAAATTAAAGAATGAAAGAAAAGAAAAGAAAAGAAACGAAACAGCTGTTAACTTTTAGTCCCAAACAGACGACGGTTACATTTACCTCTCTCTTCTTTTTTCGAGCTGATAGGATTAATCTTTCAGTTATTAATAAATTATTTTAAAACGAGCAAAATTCAGTTAAACCTTATTAATAATGTCAAGTCGTTTTACTCCATATTTTCGGTATATTGAGAAAAAATACTGATTGGAGGTGCCAGTAGAGCAACCATAACACGTATGGATTAATTATGGAAGTAATTTTTTTTTAAATTGTTAAATGTATATAAAAAAGAAATAAAAGTAGAAAAGTGTAAAGAAAATGAAAGTTATATGCTCCTGAAAAAATTATTTCGGTTGAGCTCTCTGAGGAGGAAGTGTGGGTTTGTACACAGTGACTATTACGGCTAATAATTGCAAGACTCTTCAGTAAATCGAATCGCGTTTTCTCAGTCACTGTGTGTTTATCTAAAAATAAATGCGCTTAAATTCACCTTCATCCCTGCCGTGTGTCAACGGCTTAGTGGTAGAATCCCGACTGACGCCAATTCAGTCGGGTTTCGAACCTGGCAACCAGACGTCCAGCCACACTGAAGAGCTGTGATACAGCGAAACAGTCTGTCTGTGGATGACAATGTATATATATATAACGTAATTTTTCGAAAATAATACGCATTTTTTTTACTGTAAATTACAGGTGATATTAGGGGTGAGTATTATTGGTTAAACAAAAATATTTTTTCGTTATTGATTTAAATACGTACTTGTTGTTCTAAAATAAGAAAAATATTATCCAAATTTTCATTTTAAGTCCAACAATAATAATTGTAACATTTTTTGCCAATAAATTTATGTTTATTAGTAACCACATTTTTTATTTGGCGAAAAAATAAACAATCTATAAAAAGACCAATTTCGAAGAAAAGAGGATATCATGTTAATAATTTAATGAAATTTTAATTTTCACCATCATAATCACCACTCTCTATTATAGAATCAATATTTAAATTGTCATTAAACAAATTATCATTCGCAATATTATCTTCATCCTGTTTAAAATTATCTTCGGCCTCTTCATTCTCATCTTCACAGCCATCTATTTTATTTAGTTCATTTTTATTCTTTCTCCATAAGCGGATATTAGCCTTGTGCGGATCTATTACACACGAACATACATACATACAAATACAAATCACATACAACGCCAAGCATTCATTGGTTAATTAATCACCACTACGCTATTATAGGCAATTTACAAATCGCAGTTATGCGACAATTTTGTAATCGTTCTGTGCACTTTTGGGAAAAACGATCACAGAAGCTTTCTTAAGTCTCTCCAAAGCTCGCTCGCTGATTGGTCCTATGCCAACTAATCAGATCGTCTGCACGTGAAAAATAATTCTTCCCGCGCGGCGATCTGGAGCCTACAGTCACTTATTTAAGCAAGAATTTTCTAACCCTCATTAGGGAGATTTCAGCTGCTAAACGAATCCACGACAGTTGAAACCATGCACCAACCTTCTCACTCACACACACCACTCACATGCTGAACATTCCTTGTATACACTCACATAATCTTTTCTAACACAGCAAATCTTTCAAGAACAAACATTACAAGAGACTCTCATGAACGTTCTTCCAGTGAACTTTGGAACACTAAAATAACAGTCACAGAGAGACAACTCTTGGTTTATTCAACCTTTTCTTACTTAAATGCATGCTTTCTTTCACATCGTTGTTTGATATTGTACATCTTGTTAAATACAAATTTTAAGTGTAACAATTTCTTTTGGTTATCCTTTTCTGCGTCAGCCCTGTTTCCTAATCTAAAGTTAAATTAAGCCTCATTCAACTCATATTTTGTAGTTTCGTATTCTTTTTGTTAATTCTATTACTTTTTTGTTTAAAATTTGCACTATAACTTGCACGTTTTGACGACATTTTGGCAATAAAATAAAATGTTATATTTATCGGGAAAACCGCATGGTAATTTTTAATATTATTTTAGCCGCTTAGTTTTGATTTTATTCTTAATGCGAAGGTCGACAAAAGGTCTTCGTAATTATTATTTTTCTTTTTTTGACAAAATTTATAGATGCGTATTATACACAGGGATAGATATATTTCTTAATTTTTGGATCATTTGTTGGGGTGCGTATTATTTATGGGTGCGTATTATTTTCGAGAAATTATATATATATATATATATATATATATATATATATATATATATATATATATATGTGTGTGTGTGTATATATATAAAGAGATAGGTAGATAGATAGATAAAGAGAGTGTAGAGAGAAAAGAAACAGTTCTAAACTTGAAGTCGTGGCTCAAAAAGAGAATGAAGATAAATTAAAATTTGAAAGATAATATTCATGAGAGGAAACGAAAGTGAAACTAAGTGAAAGAATAAGTGAAGATAGAAGGCATTCCCTAACTTCTACAGTTGGGGAATATCCGGTCAGTTAAGTACTTGTCATGAATATTTACTCAGGTGACAAGAAAACTGATTAAAAAAGAAAATAAAAGTAGGTCAGTGTGGCAGCAATAATAGAGGCTGTCTGGATTGAAACGGGAAACTGGTGAGGACCTGTCAGACAATGATGGTAACGCAAAGGAAAACAGAAAAGTAACCAGTACAATAATAAAACAAACTTTAAAAGCTTATATGATAGCAAGTCTCTTTAATAATCCAACACTTTTCTTAGTATCCTAGTGGTTTTCAGCAATGTTTTCGTCTGGATGATCTTCCTTTGATTTCTAGTACCGCCAAGCTTTTTTCTATGCTCGTCGAGACAATTCTTGGTACTCTGATAACGACTAGCACGACTGTCACATGCATTGTGACAATATTTAGCTATGGTAATTGGCTAACTAATTAACCATAGAAATTGAAAACGGGAAATACTTAAGGCGAGAAAGAGCTATATCGAAAGATAGACTGAGCGACATTAAAAAGAAGAATTTATTTTATTTACAAATAAGATACTTTTCGCAAAAGACAGAAAATTCGTAAGAAAAAGCGAAATTGTGATTCTGTCAAAACTGATTAATGTCATGATAAGAGGGGATGTCGCGCCAAGAGAAACAGAATTCAGATAGAAAAACAAAGCCAGCCGACGCATGCGGCCCTGGAGAATTTCGGCTTGAGGCCACCCTGGAGAATAGATATCTTTTAATTTTAATTCCTGGTTCCAGCGAAGAAAGGCATCTGGTATATGCACGAATCTTGGCATGAGAAAGAAAATCGAAAAGAGAATTATTATTATTGCTTATTCAAACTGTTGACGTCAGACATAGCGTCTCGAAAATTAGCATCTGGTGATAGAATTTTAAGGTATGAGAATAAAGAATTTGATTCTCAGGTAAACGTGACCACTCAGTTAAAAGTTGACTAGCGGAGGAGCCAGGTGTCGGGTTTTGACAATGATTAATGAGTCGGTAGAGGTCCGGGCTAAGTTGATTTGGGTGTCCCCAAAATCAAGATGTGATAAGAATTAATTGGCAATCTGGGATTTGTAAATATTTTGGCCGAAGGAAAAGGAAAAAGAAAAAAAAAGGATTTTGTAAACAAAATTCTGTAATAATTCTAAGAGGTCCAGTCTAGCCACACCCCACACTGCCAATAGATCATTGGCCAAGTGGTAGCATGGGTGATAGGCGGAGGTGAATGTATGAGAAAGACGGAGAAGTTGATAACACTCACTGATGGGATTGGTATGAGATACCAATGTGAGAAAGAAAGAGTCGAGGAGGATAACTCTCCTCCGACCTTCTCTCACGGACGAGGGAGGAACCCTCGAAGTAGAAAGTGATTAATCTTCCAAAAATGGGAAGTAATTAATTTTCCTGGCCTAAGAACAAAGAGAATTCTTGTTGGGAATTGAGAATTATCAAGGAACCCAAACCACGTCAGGCCCCCGCACCGGGTTTTGGTCCGTGTCCATATAAACGAACGTCTCGAGGTAGCTGGGTAGTCAGTTCCAGACACGGTCGGAATTACGGAGTCAGAGTGTTGCCTTGCAGAAGCTGACCGAGAAATTCCACGTCCTCTCGACTTGGTCTTCCTACCAAAAGCAAGTTTTTATTGACGAACGACTTAAGATACCATAACGGTTAAGAAACGCAAAATGTGTCACGAATCTATAGAAACGGACTGGGAGAGAAACACACTCCTGTATTCAAGAGATAGATAAAGATAATTGTTATTTCTCAGCATATTTGAACCTCTTGAGTTGGTTTTATTATTTTTTTTACTTACGCTTGTGCGGTATCACCTT
This sequence comes from Acanthosepion pharaonis, assembly GCA_903632075.3. NCBI lineage: Eukaryota > Metazoa > Mollusca > Cephalopoda > Sepiida > Sepiidae > Acanthosepion > Acanthosepion pharaonis. The sequence continues at coordinate 1,049,926 of CAHIKZ030005563.1, read as the reverse complement.
TACCCCGGATTCAGCTTGCTCTACAGCCCGACACCTGATTGATTTCGTCTACCCAAGTCCAAAGTCACAACGGGGATAGGTTAGACTTGAGATCAAAGCAGTTACTTCGGTGACCAAGCGTTGGAGGCGAGCTGAGAACGATAAAGCTGGTATCGAACCGGAAACGACCAGATCGACCGGTACACAGGCTGGTGGCAGCGACAAGGAGTCAACCCCAAAATGCCGGTGGAAGAAACTTTACAGCTTCGCGCCGCAACTGGGAGTTGACCACGGGCCGACGGCGCAGTGTCATATATTGACGTCGCGACCAGTGGACGTCACATATTGGCGCTGGACTGCGACCGCGACCACCGGTGGGTGTCACAATGTATTTCTTTTATATTTTCCAATTTATTTTCTCTGGATTAAAAATATTCTCATAATTTTCCATTTTCACCATAAAAGTGATTGTAAGCACTTGATTTTATAAAAATGATCGAAAATGATAACTGCCATTGTACGATCTATTTCATCAGTGGGTTAGGAGAGCCTTACACTGTGAGAAGAGTTGTAGTTAATGGCTGGTATACAGATCGATATCTGATCAGTATTAATTGGGTCGCCGTGGAGAATGGGTATTATGTTATAAGATCCAAAACCCCTAATGATCCTCGGCTAAAAACATCACTGATGATGTGTACCAGAACATCGAACTGTTGTAAACGTTATTAAAGACTCAATAAAATATATAAGGAACACTGCTTGGCCACTGACATCAAAGATATACGGGAAATTTGGCTAGGCCTTTGCGGAAATCACTAATATCAATGTCTACTTAAGTCCATTTTAGCTAAAGGCCATTGTTACGATGAACTTGAGAGCGCGTAATATATAGTGGCATGACGTCATCAAAAGAAACGCTAACCAATTAGAAGTACATTTTAATATATTATTTTGTTTATGAATCTGTTGAGCGTTAGAAGTGAAACAATTCTGACTTTTTATTCTTATGAATTTAAATACTTAAATCAAATCGAAAAATGCGTTTGATATCAAGCATCACCGTGTTCTTAAACATAAAGGGTTTTTAGAGGTACTCCAAAGTTTAACGGTATTTCTCTCATCACCGTGTCTTTCGGTTTTGCGTAATAAAATATTTGGATTTATCATATTTTCTAAGCAACAACAAAAGGGCAATTAACAAACATCTTATAACATTTCAAAAGTACATTCAGCGAGAGTTTGAACTTTCACAAATGCCAGAATTCAAATACTTTAAAAGATATATGCATATAGTCGGGTGATTACAATAAACTATATCCCACCCCGACCTCTACAAAGAAACGGAAACCAGATTGATTTTTATAAAAGATTAATAGTGATTTAATTCCCTTTTGGGTGCTTTGGAAAGATTGCATTTTAACTCAATAAAGTCCAAGTAAAATTATTTATAGATACATTCTACACGCAAATACATGGAGCTTGCTTTTCATGTTCTACCAAAAAAGAATAGTGAATGTTGAGAGAAATTAAAGACTTTTAATCAAATAACGATTTTTTTTTAGATTGGCACCTTTGATTTCGTGGTTTATTTATGGAGTTTGAAAATAGAAGTGTTATTTTTTGCAAATAATTTTGAGATAATGAATATTAATCTGTACAACTTATGTAATTCATAGCCAGCGCTACCAGTCCGCTGATGTAACCACAAGCGTATCTGAAATAAAATTGTCTAAAATCATACGAGATACATGTTTATAAAGAAGCTGAAAAAAATTGACATAATATATATTTGAATACGTATTATTTGACACAATAATTGACACAATATGTAATATCTGAATATGTTTATTTCGTAAAACCTTAACCCAAAATACTAGTTTTCAGCCTTTGGGCATTTAGAATAACTTATTTATGTGCTCTGTTAATATTGACAAAAGGGTGTGTCATTTCTCACTTGCTTACGTATAGGTATGGGAAGTGCTTCTCCAGTGAATAAAAGGCGAAGAGTATGACTCATTGGATATTGTAAGAGGTTCTCGTAATTGGACTCAAACACAGGTAGTGGCGTTCGTAGTAGCAAAACTGTACAGCGGTTGATTTGTATAAGATCAGCTTAAATAAGTTGTATTTATATGTACATAAGCTTCTTCAACTGTATTATCTTAACGCATAAAAGTATCGTCAACTCGTTCACATGGGTTTCTCGCTTACAAGATTAGGTTATAAATTAAGAAAAATATATAATATGCTAGGATTAGTTATAATTCTGATGCTATGTTCCTAGCTTACAAAGGCCAATGAAAGACAATTTCCATTTATTAGTTTTCAACTAGGTCTCCCTTGCAATGTTGTATTCTCAGGGCCAGCGCTAGGAGCTCACCTTTACCCCGAAACTTTGATTTTTATCTTGTTACAGAGAGAAAGAGGATAAAGAAAAAACGAATAAAAAAGGAATAAAAGAAGAGACATTTCCTAATATATATATATATATATATATATATATATATATATATATATATATATATATATATATATATAACGGCCGTCCAGTGCTTTTCTGTGTGTGTGTTGAGGATTCTAGGTCTAGACATGATGAATTATTATGAAAATTATACAAATCCCCAAATTACTAATCAGTTATATAAACTATAATGCTAGATCCGGCTACTAATGCTCTGTATTGAGCGGCTCGGTGAAGAAAGTCGTTGCTCTTGGAGCCAGTCCTGTGAGTTATGTATGCTTGTATGAGTATCGCCAGCGGAAATAGGATGAGATGCGCTATATTGTGTCTAGTGAGTTAGTTCCCTCATTGCTACCATGGACCCCTGGTCCAATGGCATGATGCTTGCCTCGTGTCATAACGGTCCGGGTTCGCTTCTCAGTAGTCGAAAAAGGATGCGCACTGCTTTTTTGTGTGTGTTTGTGTGTTGAGGATACTAGGTCTAGACATGATGAATTATTATGAGAATATATATTTTGATTGAATCTTTTCAAGGTTGAATGTGGAGGTAACAATTATTTGTTTGCAGTTATTGCTAACAAACAAGGTAGTTATGGAGTTATAACATGCTCATCTATAGACTCATCAGCCATCATATGCGATAGATAAGATGTAAAACGCACGTGGTCATGGACAATGAAATACTTGTAAATAGTAAGTATAATGATAATATTAACCGTTTCCTCATAAGGAAATATTCGGCATTCATTGACCGAGCAAACAGTAATAATTTCGCTTTAGTTTTATAAAGTAATTCTCTTAAAATGATTTTTCAGAAAAATAGGTCCCCCAAAAAAGTCCAATAACTGTTATTGCTCTTTCCGGTTTTAGATCGAGATATTCAGTTGAGTCAAATCTTGGAAAAGTATTAAATAATGTTCCTCATTTACGAACTGTTGTATTCCATTGCCTTATTGGGATCCACACACTAAAATATTCGTTTTTGTTACAACTTAACCTTGATTTGTCGGTCACACTGGCACTTAACGCTAGTACAAATAAAGATGAAGGCAGATGACATCGAATGCTGGGTAGTGGGAGTGTTAAAAGAACACAAGGAGAAAAAAGGAAACATGCTAGAAGACTTAACGCGTTAAGACTTAAGCGTCAACAGGATCAGATTAACCGTATTCTTCCGAAACGATCTGCTTGTCAAGTTTCATTTCCATACAACTGTGTCTAGATGGATAATTATCACTAAAACATCATTTTTTTTTACATATCTCGGTCTTGTTATCTCTAGAATACAAAATTGGGATTGATAAAACGGCACGACAGAAAACGTGCACGTATCTCGAAAAATAAAGTTGTACTTTGTATTTGGAAATACTTTCGGTTGAAAGATATTGATTTGAAATATTATTTATAAAGTCCACAACACCGAAGTATTTTACGATGTCGATCTATATGTTTAAATGACACATTCAGCGTTAATTAAGGTATTTCATAAAATGGCAGTTTATCCGTGAAAAAGTTGCCATTTTATTGCACATATGCACATACATATATGTACAAACCTGTTTATACGTGTATAAGTTTTTAAATTCCTTTTTTATTCATTCGACATTGCATCTCACTAACGTTATAAACGCAATTTGTCACTGGATTAGAAATTGTTTCATTCTAACAATAATTTCAATTTTCATATTGATTAAAAATTGCAATTGAAGAAGCACATTGTATGTGCTGTAAATATATGTGAGTTATTGAAAAATAATCAAGTTATTATATAATTATTTTTATTTAAAAAATTTATTACTAATTTTATACTTTTTCTTTTTGTGATACTTTTTGTGATTTTTATAACGCGTAGTTAAAATAAAACCAAGTCTCTCAAAGAAGCATGAGGACAAATGTTGTAAATGATGTAAATTGCCAGGATATTCTTGGTGTTTATTTATTGGGAACTTTGGAATTAAAACGAACTGACTCAATGGTATAAAATAAATATTATTTATTTATTTGATTAATAGTGAGTCCTTTGATATTCTGTGGAGTAAAATGTTTGTTTACAAGGCAGATATTGGTAGTTGTCGGGAGAAAGTACATTTCAGTTCGATATTCGACAGTTTAGAAGTCAGAACTTGGTCGGAGTAGTCATCCTAGAAATAGGTCAGCGTCGATCTACTGTTTTTCTTGGTCCTAAGAAGGACAGCAAATATAATTAGCAGATGACCTTCATGCATATCTGATTTCTCTAGCGTTTATGTCTCTTGTTCCGTGGTTTCTCTTGTCGCTTATATCCTTTTAACTAGGATCTCAGACGACTGACGCGAACGTTGGCTTCGGCTAACATTAAAAGTCTCTTTGTGTTAATTTTTTGATGGCCCCAAATTATTTTATTTTCCACAGTTCCATTACTTTTCATTTTTTATATAGCGGAAGTTATTCGTGTAGTCTCATTGATTTTTTGGTAGTTTTCAGTCATAAATTAGCAGTTTTCAGTCATAAATTAGCAGTTTTCAGTCATAAATTAGCAGACTCTGGTCTCGCAAACTTCCTCCGTTTTGTAGTCGGATTCAGTCTTTTCATTTTCTTCTTCTCTTTTATTTGAGGGTTGCCTTTTCGCTAGTTGGGAGAGAAGTTGAGAGAGAGAGAGAGAGAGAGAGAGAGGGGAGGAGAAAGTAAAGATAAGGGTTTTAAAAGGAAAGTTCAAATGCCTTAATTTAATTTAATTTTTTTTTGTTTATATATATCATTTGATATTTTATTTTATTTTTATCGGAACTCACTACAGAGTGACAGCGATATAGTTTGAAGGTGAATATAAACAAACGGAAGATAAACAAATTTGTGACAGTTAAAACGAATGAACATTATCAGAATGTGTTAGAAACCGATATTTAGCTAAAACTGAAAATCAGTGTTATCAATACGGATTAAATATGACAGAAATCTTAAATCTCACAGATGTTTGCAAGTACGAGCCTAGTCTCTATGAGAAAACCCTTGTGGTTCATGTTGAAACCAACGTCCTCACAGTGGTAGCGCCTACGGTTAATAATCCCAGCATATATGGCAAATAAAAGTCATCAATTACTTCACGGATGATCCGTTACAGCCATATAGATATTAATGTATTGAAAAAATAATGTAACTATGAAAACCGAAGACACATTTGTGATGGAAAAGGCAAGTATTGTTTTTTATGAATGTAGTCAGTGTATTAATAATAATATAGTAGACAATAGAGACAGCAGAGTCTATGGTATAGTTTGGTTTGTAATAGGAGGATGAGAACTTGTTACTGCCATTCGACAAATAATTATAAATTTCCTTTTGAAGAAGTTTTGAGTTTCAAGTTGCTTCCTTGGAATTCTAATAAGAAATATATGTCGATAAAATTCCTTGTAATGCCTTTTATGTTTGTATATTTTATCATTTATAAATATTTATCAATAGAAACACCAATCTATTACTAAATATGACTGTAATATCTACAAAATGTTATCATTCTCTTGTTACTTGTTTGAATAAACCTGCGCATTGGTCCGTGAAGGTTGTCCTACTTTGCTTCTTTTTTTTTTATTTATTTATGCTGTTTACAGATGTTCCTAAATGGAAAAGATCAATGACATAAATGCCGTTATTTTGCTTTTTACATCATGCAACAAATCCCTCACAAATCATGAGAGATAAAATTAGATTTTTAGTACATATGATGTGAGGCCATGAAATAAAAGATTTACTCATCAAAGAAGTGCTCAGAAATCATTTAGAAAAATATTGACTTTCAATTAACACTGAAAGGCCATTTCACTTATGGAAAAAATTATATTGATAGGATCTCATTTTTATGGTTTGTCAGAAAAGGATGCATTAAATACTTCTAATGGATCTTATTCACTAAAAAATTACACTCAACCGACAGCACTACTTGGTTTCTTTTTTAATGTTAGTCGTTACACGGTCTTCGTCCTATACTTCAGTGTACAGTTGACAGGGTTAACAACATCTATCACTGTACTTTTTTGCTATTATCCCCATTCCAATTATTTTTTTTCACATCGTAAAGCTCAATACATAACACAATAAAACCTATTTATGAAAAAATAAGTCAAATACAATTAAACATCTTTAGTCTTGTTTAAAGGAACTTTCTGCTTGTGAGATCGTTGTATACATGTGCAAGAGGACAACTTCGAACGAGAAGTAGTCCTCTTGTTTTTGGACAGCAAGTGGGCCATCAGAATATCCATATATTTAACCCATAGCTATGAGTGGAGTTCATACTTTCCTCTAGGAAATACTTTCATACTTTCCGCGAGTGAATATAACGAAACCGATTGGAATTCGAACTCAGCTATCCCGTTTCTCATTCCAAGTCGCTATCTATTACACCACTCGCACATCCACCGACTCTGTTAATAACTTAATTAGATCTTGTTTTTGAACACTGAAACGAGGGTACAAATAAGTTGTTATGTGACTGCAGTACCATCTCACGAAGCAAGTCTTAGAAACTATTACTGTTTAGCTGCTGCTGGTTATTGTTACAATTATAATTCCTTGTCTTTATATCATATAACTAATAAGTCACTATCTAACTATGATATAACTGATGTCCTTATCTTTTTGCCTATCTAATTAGTTATGTTATTCCAATAGGAACGCTGATAGTTAAAGTTGCCTTAGCTACATGCTAGGAATGTTTGTATACAAGAAAGTTAGTGTTCTTATTTGGGGTGGGGGAATATATGATCCATTCCTTTGTGTTATTGGCATTAAAGGTCCCTATTACCCAAATAATCAATAGATTATTTGGGTAGTAGGAAATTTAGATTAATCTTTCTTTTGTATTTTTCAATTTCTACAGACAATACATTTTTCAGTATCTCCTAAGCAAATCCAAAACAATCATTCGTCAAGTTTTAAAAACTGTTTCACATGGCGTTTCACAGTAGAAAGTGAGAACCTATCAGGAAACAGTATCGTTATTGCTACTATGACAACATGAGTAGTGTAGATTAGGAATTTTAGTCAAGTTGAGACATGACCTGAGCAACATGGCAACATGATTCATTTTAGTCTGCAATACTTAGTAATAAAATAATTGCAGATATTCCGAGTACTGTATTTTTGGTGTATAAGACGAAACACATTTTTTACCCCACAAATTGATGTCAAAATCTGCTTGCAGTCTATAAACTGAATATATGAATATATATATATATATATATATATATATATATATATATATATATATATATATGCACAAGCCATGTGTATATAGATCAAGTCACATCTAGCTATTATACCAGTTGGTTTAACAAATCATTTGTAAACTCTTGATGTTTGTATTTAAAAACCCTTTAATACATAAATGAGGGAGGAATGGTATAACTGGAAGATTTTACTACAACTCTTATTGAATAGAAGGAAAAACTGACATTTTTCACGTGTGTATGGGTGAATAATTTGTGGGAAGAAATAAGTGATTAAATTATTTAAGAAATGTGATATCAGTAACTGAATGGATAAGAACGAGAATGATGTTTTCTTTTATCATAATATTGGTCCAATAATGAAATGTCTGATTCTTCCTCCTCCACTCCACAAAAAATGCAATAAGGATTTTGTAAGTTTTGAATCAAACTAAAATAAACAAAATAGCAGTTATTTTTTTTCATTTGCGGCAATTTCTTATTTTGATGTTTTGAGTTCTGTTGCGTTTAGAACAGTTTATACTAATTTTTAAAGTAGCGGTATTTTGTTTAATAAAAATATTCAAATACGACTGTAGCTATTTTCCAAAAACTTTATTTTCTAAATAAATGTTCATTTTATACACCGATGCGTCTTATTTCAACAAAAACAAACTAAATGCTTTTCTTCGAATGGAGCAGTTCAAATGATTATACCTTTCCAGCCTTGAATAAGTTTGCTTATTTGTGACACTGAAGCTGTGAGGTGGTTAAACATTAATTCTAAACAGAAGTGGGGTTAAGCCCAAACCGGTAGATAGAGAGATAAAAGAGAATGGAAAACATTTTCCCTGCCAATGTGGAAGTGAAGAAAGGACCACATAGGTTGCCTCGTCCTTACGAATTGGAGTGATGCACCGAGAGTTTACTTTTTATCTATCGAAAATCTGGCACGAGGGTAAAGCAAATTGGGAAATGGCTTTATCGCTTTCTTGGGAAATTAGAAAAACACATGTCATTGGCGAAAAGAGAAGCACGCGGGAATTACATGTTCATTAGCGAAAACGTATTGAGAAGTGAAAAGAGAATGAACCCGATGCGAGGGTTAGAATTATGAAAATCGATCCGTCATAGCAGGCAGGTAATCTAGTTTATGTTTTCATTAAGACGGCAACCGGCCCAAGAATGGAAAACAGTGTGTCTATTTGATGAGAATTTAGGTAAACAAGTACATTTTCATTGACAAAAATAAATTGGGAAATATTTTTATCTATCGTTCGGAAGGTTAAAATGAGAAGGTGATCTAGATTGTATTTTTGCTGGATGTGGGTCCAGGAAAGAAGTGAGAGAATTGAAATTAATGAGAATAAATCACGCCCTTTCTTCTACGCACTTTAAAAATTAGATTTGTCATAAAGATTGTTATGTCAGCCGTGAGAAATGGGCAGAGAATACCGAGAAGAAAGGAGGAGGGGCAGTATTTAGTCCCACCTGTGCAGATTAGTAGTTCGAGATGTGAAGTGAAGTAGGTTGGAGTTAAGAGAGGAGCAATTCCTGTGACTACTCCCAAGGAAGGTGAATAATTTTCCAAATTTGGAAAGTTGATTAAGCCAGCAGAAATAGGGAACAAAGAAAACCTTTATTGAATTATTCCAATGAATTATTAATGAAAATTGCGGAATCACCGAATCCCCAGAACCCTTCGGCCCCACGCCAGTTTTAGGTCGAAGTTCATATAAGTAGCTGACTTTGTGCTGAGAGCCTCAGTGCCTTTGAAATCCACGTCATCTGACCGCCAGATTTCCTGATTCCAAGTCTTTGAACCCAGCTCCTCGGAAAGTTTTATTTTTTGTCGCGAAGATATTTTTTCTTTAATATAGCTCCCATCACGACTTGAATACACACTGCGTGACTGCGACCTTCGATTTCCCACTACTTTGAGATCAAGAACACTGCGTTAGTAGAGTTGGTGTGAATCGAAACGGCTAGAGACCAACAACCAGCCTGCACCAACGTCGGCATTGACCAGCGCATAGTTAGCCGTGTGGTTAAAACGTTGTTATAAGACCCTGAGGACCAGACCACCAAAACATGGTTACACCAACGGGTGTAGGTGGTACCGAAAGACGTTATATATTGACATAACTTAAAAATACAGCAAACAACTAAATCATCCAGATCCTAGTTTTATAGTAGCTGCTGTGCCTACTTAAGGGCATTTATTTTTGGATGTCAGTCTAACACATTAGATCCACAATATTTAATTGATATAGTCCTCTTCAGCAGTTGCTCTTATGACAGATAATACGCTTTGCACTCAGTTTCGCACCAGACAATCAGGGAAGCTAGGTGCAGGGTTGACCTGAGTTGACCTCCTAGCCGGTGGATGATACTCGCGATTCACTCAACGTCAAATCGTTATTTGGTCTGATGTATCTTCTTTCATGTTATTTCCTACAAATAGGCGTGCTTATGTCTGGAGAACGTCGCGTGAAGCCTATGATCCGGATTGCATTGTCCTGATAGTCAAACATGGAGGTAGCTCAGTAATGATTCGAATGGCAATTTTCTGGTATTCTTCTGGTTCTATCATCACTCTTAATGATAGGATTACTGTAGATAAATATCTCGATATTCTCAATGACAATGTACTTACAATAACTACCATAATATTAACAGATGACCTTGGGGACGTGGGAGTCCCTGAAATATCGATGGGTTTCAGGAGGCTGATAGGTAGCATGAACTACCTACTTATAAAGGAAACACTGCGGACCTGCATGAATCGATTCTGTCCATTCAGAAGAAGCAGGTAATCTATGGCCTCTTGGGCCAAGAAATGGTGCTCCTAGCTTACGACGCCGCAGCGGGGCAGGTGTCCAAGTTCTGAGGGGCGATGTTCTGAAGGGGGGACCGGTCAGCCTGGCCGCAGCCATAGAGGCGGCTCGGGCTAGCGAGCGACTCTGGGATCAAATAAGAGGGGGTGTAGGTAGGAACCCACGGGGGGCAAGGTAGTGATGAAAAAGAAAGACCGGGAGTGGATCCAAATACGGGACCCGAAAGAAGAGGTGGAAGAGGACTGGAAGGCTGAGGCAGTTCCCAATAGGAGAGCCAGGGATTTGCGTTTTGGGCTGGTGTGTTGGACTTGCAAGTATGGTGGGCATCGGGCCCGCGACTGTCCGATAAACTATGGAAGCGACCCAAGGTCTTTGGGGCCAGACTGCACGACTTGTGGTGAGTTCGGGCACAAGGCTCGGTGGTGTACGGCAGTGGGGAGACCGTAAACTGGGGATAAAGCGATTTAATACGCTGGTGCCCCTACCGAGAAGGAAAAGGGTCCGGGAAACGCCGATGGGTCACCCGTGAAAAAGTAAGAGACAGGGTGGCTCCAGTGCAAGTAAGACCTCTGAAATGCTGGACGTGTGGTGTGGTCGGGCACTTTTCGGCCAATTGTAAGGAGCGAAGGTGTTGGCGCTGTGGAGGAGCGGGTCCCCTGAGACGAACCTGTCCTCGCAGGAGAAAGATGAACCATACCGAACGGAACAACCCTAACTTTAATGGAGGGGAGAAATGGGTTGCTAGTCCGAGAAAAGAGAGTCATCCGAGCTTCTACCCCACCTAGGAGGACCCCTAGGCAGAAATTGAGCCCCTAGAAAAGGTGAACTCCTGTCACCGACTCCTATGTCTCGGTTGTCAAGAAAGCGGAGGAAGGGAGAGAACATACGGAAAGGAGAATGGCACAGGTATACCGTTTGCTGAAAGAAGGGTCAGACTTCACCTGTAATGTGTTGCTGGGTGACAAGAAGGTGAAGGCCCTTGTCGATACTGGAACTTCAGTGTCACTGGTTAGCTCCAAGGTTTTTAGACAGTTGTGACTGAAAACGAAGCTTAGTCCCGTCGATCTACTAATAAGTCAGGCTGATAGTAGCAGGATGAGGATAGAGGGTATGACTTGTGTGGTGAGCTAATTTTGCGGAGTGACTGGCTTAGGCAGAATAAGACACAGATTCGTTTTGACCCCGCCACCCTAACATTGGACGGGGTAGGGATACTGTTGGGAGAGCATAATTATGAACAATTGTCAGTGGTGGCCCAGACTGATATAAAGCTTCCCCCTAGGACTACTGTATGTGGTTCCTACTGATAGGTATGATAATAGTGAAGGGGAAATAACCATGTGTGATTCGTTGGTGAAGAGGTCGGGGACCGTTACCTTACCAATACTCCCAATAAAACTATTAAAATAAAGCAGGGAGAGGAGCTGGCACAGGCGTGCCCAGTGAGAGTATTGAATGAGAATAGGCTTGGGAATAAGACAGGTAGCGATGAAATAAGGGATGAAGATATAACAGCTCCTGAGCGTTATGGGAGAAAATTGAGGGGGTTGCTGAATGGTAATCAGGAGGTAATAGCCATTACTGATAAGGAACTGGGACAGACGGGGACAGTTGAAATGAAGATAGACAAGGGTAATCACCCACCTATTAATTTAAGACCGTATAGGACTCCAATCCACAAAAGAAAATTAGTAAAGGACACATTGAATAAAATGATGGAATCAGGGATAATCGAAAGATCCAAATCTCCATGGAGTTTTCCAATAGTGATTGTTGAAAACAGGGATGCAGTGCTTAGGTTTTGTGTGGTTTTTCGTCAATTAAATGCCATTACAAAACTGCTGGCAGTACCCTTCCCCTTGATTGATGATATTATTGCTCTTTTAGGAGAGTCTAAATGTTTTTCCACCTTGGATTTGAGGTCGGGTTATTGGCAGGTAGCACTTAGCAAAAATGATCAGGAAAAGACCGCTTTTACCTGCCACATGGCTCTCTTTAATTTTAGAGTTATGCCATTTGGGCTAGTAAACGCCCCGGGTGTATTTAGTCAGTTAATGTCCATCGTATTGAATGGCACTGAGGCATTTGCCATGGCGTATCTAGATGACATCATGGTGTTTTCAAAATCACCGAAGGAACATTTTGAACATCTGCAGAAGGTGTTCGATAGGTTAAGGGAACATGGATTAAAGTTAAAATTATCGAAGTGTCAGAAGAAAGAAGAGACAAAGTATTTAGGGTCTATCATAAACAAAGAAGGAATAAAAACGGATTTAGACAAAGTAGAGGTTATAAGAGCCATGCCTGCGTCGAAGACCGTAAGAGAGATTAGGAGATTTATTGGAGCCATCGGATATTACCGGAGGTTCATACCAGCATTTAGTTGGCTAGCAGGTCCTCTAATAGCTCTAACTAAGAAGCATGCTAGGTTTAAGTGGACCGAGGATTGTCAGCGTGCATTCGAGGCTCTAAAGGACCAGCTGACAGCTGTACCCCTGTTGGCCTACCCAGACCTGAGTAAGCCGATGGTGCTGTACACCGATGCTAGCGATAAGTGCATCGGGGCGGTTCTTACACAATCATGTCCCGATAAGAATGGAATAGTATCCGGTGTGTCTGAGGAAGTGCCGATCTATTTTCTGTCTCATCGGCTCTCCGAGACTCAACAAAGGTGGCCAGTAATAGAAAAAGAGGCGTTCGCCATTCTGTATGCTGTGCAGAAATTAGATTATTATTTGAGTGGGGCTGTGTTTACCATTAAAACAGACCACAAACCCCTCAAATATTTGTTAGAGGCGGAGTGGATGAATAAGAAGATACAACAGTGGGCATTGAAGTTAAGTGGTTATAACTGCAGAATAGAATATTTGGCAGGGAAGGATAATACCTGTGCTGACCTGTTATCGAGGATTCCGAGGCAATTAGAGACCGAATTTGTCAGGTTGGAGCCGGGTGTGGATGATAAAGCATTCCAAATTAATGTGATCAATTCACAGGCGTTGAAGGAGAGACTTGGTTGGGAAGATCAGGAAATGAGTGAAACGAAGATTGTTTCCGACCCCCCACTGGAATGATTTTATTAGGCAAAGCCAAGAGGATAGCGAGATAGCAACTATCAGGTCCAGGGTAGAGGCAGGGCATACCTCCAAATATATGGTGCACGATGGAGTGTTGTATTACCTTTCAGAAAGAGATGAGGAAGTAAGTTTAAAAATGGTGATACCTGAGAAGCTGAGAGCTGAAATTCTAGACCAATGCCATGGGAGGTTAGGACACCTGGGAATTGATAAGATGTATGGATTAATAATGAGAAATTACTACTGGCCTAAGTTGTTTAATGATGTTGTGAACCATGTAAAAAACTGTGTAACATGCCAAGTACAGAGTCGAAGGTGTAGGGTTGCCCCAGTATTAGAAACGGATGTTCCGAATTATCCATTTCAGAAAGTAAGCATGGATATTTCCGGGCCCTATGGAGAAACAAATAGAAGTAATCTTTACATAGTGAGTTTTGTGGACTGGCTGACGAATTGGCCTGCGGCATTTGCCATACTGGATAAGAAGGCACAAACGGTGTCAGATATAATACTGAACGAAATATTCCCTAGGTATGGAGCCCCCGAACAGTTGGTTACCGATAATGGATCGGAGAATGTGAATCAGATTATGAGTGAGACGTTGGGAGAATTAAACATACAGCACATAGCCACCTCTCCATATCACCCCCAAAGTAACGCTAAGGTAGAAAGATTTCATAAGACCCTCGCTGATGTGTTATCTAAACTAACAGAGGGTAATAGGGAAAATTGAGATTTATTCGTAACCCAAGCGTTAACAGCTGTCAGATTGTCGCGTGAAGAGAAGACAAAATTTCCCCTTATTACTTGATATATGGCAGGGATGTAGTCTTACCTATAGACAATCTGTTACGACCTAGGAGGAAGTATTTAGGAGAGGATGATCACCAAATAGTTTTAGAACAACAGCATAAAATTTTTATGCAGTTGAGGAGGAGGATTCAAAGAGCCCAGAAAAGGCGAAACGATAGGGTAATTAAAAATAGAGAAGTTTCCTTCCAGACAGGTGATCCAGTGTATTATAAAATACACAGGAGAGAAGGTAAATTGAACCAGAGATGGAGTCCATACTATAGGATCATGGAGCAGACAGGTCCGGTTTCCATTGTGATCTGGGACCAGGTAAAGAGAGTGCATGCAAATGATATAAAGCTAGCTGAAATAGGAGAATAGAAAGGAGCCGAAACAAAAACTCAACAGAAAAGGCTGAGGAAATCTACGTTGGTAGAACCCAAAAGGTTAGAGACTGAGAGTGAAAGTGAAGGGAGTAAGGAGATTGAAATTAGTCCAACTACCCTTCGAAGGCTGAGGGAGGTAAATCGGACCCCCACGGGACATTCTGTGGAAGCAGGGATTGAGCCTAATCTTAGCGAAGAAGAAGAACTGACTGAATGGGAAGAAGAGGATGAAATTCCGTTAGCTCAATTGCGGGCTGAAAAAAGCACCTAGTGTTAATGAGGAATTACCATTAAAACTGCGCTTAAGGTGGGGGTGGGGGCTGCAGCCCGAGCCCAAAGATTAAGTGAAACCAGTACAGTGGCTGTGGTGAATGAGTGACGGTCTGGGACTAACTGTGCATTTATTATCAGTGCTGGTGAACTGTGTGGACGGGCCCCATGCATGCACGGCTCTGAGTAAGGTACGTCAAATAAGTCACTCTTTAACGGTGTTGTTAGAGCATGTGAGAGCACAATTAGACATGCTGTCGCTGGGACACCTGTCTCCGAGTATAATAACCCCAGAACGATTAAGAGAAGTACTACTGGAGATACAACCTAAACTACCCCATCATCTTAGATTACCTGCAGACCCCACCCAGCAGTTATGGGGGTATTATAGCACCTTGGGATGTACTACCATGTTGGAAGATGATAAATTGCTAGTACTAGTGTCGGTTCCATTACTGGACAGAGATAGTACCTTTGAAATTTATCAGGTGATGAATCTTCCCCTTGCCTATCCAAAACTAAGGCTGAAGATAGGAGCGGTGGCTAGGTACAAGGTAGAGACGGAATTTGTTGCGCTAAACCTAGCCAGGACAGAGTTTATGCTATTAACAAAGGTAGAAGCAGAAAAATGCAAGAATGATGCCTTAGGTTCCTGTAGGTCTGTAAGTCCAATTTACTTAAGAGATAGTCATAATCTGTAAATATTGTTGGGCAAACGTTTTTTCTATTTTAAAACAATTAGATGTAAATTATCATAAATGACTTATGTCAAAGTAAAAATTCCGAGAAATTCTCTATTAATATTTCGAAAAAAATTCTTGAAATGTTCTTGAGTGTACTAATCAGGAAATGAATGCAATAGTAATTTCAAAAGAGGAGAAATTCCTCAGTTCTCCTTTTTAGTTCCTCATTTAAAATAAAGAAAATACTGAGTAAAATTGATTTTTCATCAGTTGCTTTTTTGCAAAAAGATCAAAAAACTGATCTACGAGGATAAAAAGAAAATTAAATAGAGAACAAAGTATGTATTTAAAAATGATCTAATATAGAATTCGGCAGAGAAATGATGAACAAAATAGAACAGTAAAGATTCGCTCGGATTGACGAATCGGTGAGCTGAGTTTGAAACTCAGTCGAGTTCATTGCGTTTACTTACCCTTAGGAATAGTATTCCTATTTCCAAGCACCCGGTTTCTATGAGTAAATAGCAGAGCAGACTGAGCTCTATAGCCTTGGTTAGAAACCAGTCTAGAAGAAGAAAAACTCTGAATTCAAACCACTTTAGGCTAGAAGAAAGTAACTTAAAAAACAAATCTACCTCGTATGTCGTCAATCCGCGACAGAAAATAATGAACTTAGTATAATGGTTCGAACAAGCACAAAACTGAGACACAGCGCTGTGAACCTTTCTGATTTCGGACTATTCGCCTATGGGTGTATCACCCACGGCACTTTAGATGACGACAATTGTAGGAATACTGAAGTTAAAATTATTTAAAGAATGATGTAATTATTAGAGAAAATCAACCTTGATGTTTCTTTCAATATTTTGTGCCATTGTAACACTACAAGAAGCCTAAAATAATGCAGCAAAACATGAATTTATCAGCACCCTGTTTCTATTAACTGGGGACTATAAGGTTAAGTGTCAACTGGAGGGGGGCAAAGCGCGGTAAAATGAAAGAAAAATCTTTTGCAATCAGCAGATAGTTGAAACTTGACAAGCGAATAAATAAATAAGTGGTTAACTAAAATATCCAATTACAATTAAAGTCACTTTAAAATTAAAACCAAAGTGTATGTTTCTGTTTGTTTTAGTCGAAATACAGATTTTTAATCAAATGAAACTTTTCTTATCCGAGTATATTAAGCTTTTATTCATGCCAAATAACGAAGGGAAAATGATAAAACTATTTCCTTATATATTTCTTCGCAGTGTTTCATATTTTTATTTTATTCTTTTTTTTTTCTTCAGCGAGGAATCTCTGTTGCCCCTACACATATATCGTCCTGGTATATTATTATATTTTTTATTTTTCCTAATAAAACTTTCAATTGCTTTTTGAAAAATATAGCTCGAAGTCTTTACCCCAAATGGTAGTCGAGTCCATCTTAGTAAACCTATAGGAATGTTTATCGTGGTGATTTCCTTGAATTTCTCGTCAATTTATATTTGGTTGTATGCTGCTTTGAGATCAATTTTTGCGGTGTTCCATTTTTGCTAACTCGTGGCTTGCAGTTTCAATATTTGGCAAAGGAAAAGAGTCTGAACGTTTCTGGTAATTAACCCCTATCTTGTAATCACCACAATATCCTTAAATCTTTGCCAGGTTTCTTTATTGATACTATCGATGACGCCCAATTGCTACCATCTTGAGTTACTCTTTCTAGTATGCCTTGTTTTATCATTTTGTTTAATTTGGCTACTACTAAAGGTAGGATATGAATTGGAACTTTTCTTGACTCTATATATTTTGGGTGATCATTTTCTTTGAGCCGATTGCTTGCTTTATAACCTTTCAATAATCCTATTTAATTTTCTTCTGTTTCCATGGAATTGATTAATCTCGCTGTATCAATTCCTAGTAATCCGTGATCTTTTTCGCATTTTACAACTGTAATAGGAATTATTTCAAAACGTTTGTCGGTTTCAAATTTCCTTGAAATATACCCATTATTTTTATAGTCGTTCCATCAAATTGCTTTAACTGGATGTTGCTTTTTTTTTAAAATTTAGGTCGTCCTAATTCTATCCAGAAATTTTTGGTATCAACGTAACTTCACTGCCTGTATCAACTTCAATGTTAAATATTTGGCCATTTATCCTTTGTTTTATCTACTTCTTTTTTGTGTATGCATTGTAAATATTTCAGCTTCTTCTTTAGGGGGTGTTGTACCGTTTGTACTCTTTCTATTTACTTTTCGCATTTGCATACGTTCTGAAAATTATCGCTTTTTTTTGCAATTTGAGCATATTTTTTCTAGAGCTGGACATTTGTACTTGTCTCTCTCGTGATTTTTTTCCCACAATATCTACATTTAATTATGGATTTGGTCGTCCTGTACGTCTCGAATTCTTTTTTTGTTTGATTAAATTATCTAATCAATTCTAATTTTTGCAAAAACTCGACGCTAGCTTCTAAACTTATGCTACTACTTTTTAGACATTCTAGTATTTTTCGTTTGCGGTTTTGATCTTGCTAGCCTTCATTTATTCTGAGAAGGATTAATTCATCTTCTATAGTCATTTCGCGTGTTCCCAATTTTTCAAATTAATAATACTTGGCTCGTTCTTTCAATCTATTTAAGTATTGTATAAAGGACTCATTGGATGTTTGTCTTGTCTCTAAAAACTTGGTTCTTTCGGCGATTACCAATCTTTTCCGTGGTCTTATGTTCTTTTTATAAGTTTAATAATTTCTTCAAATGTTATTTCTTCTAATTCGCTCGGGTCGAAAGTTTCTTCACAGCTTTAGTACTCAGCGGTAGCAAGAAATAAATCTGTTATCTCGTTCTCTTCTCTATCGATCTTTGTGTCTCTTAATCTTTTCATTCTTGTAAATGCAGCAAAAGTTCTTATTCATGTTTCCATGTGTTCTGAGTCGTCTAGCGAATTTAATGAGCCTATCGGCGACGCCATTGTTATGTTTTACTATCTCTCTGCGTAGTAGTAGCCGTAGTACAGTTCTCAGTGTCTTGAATAGCAACTGGGTTTGCTAGGCATAGCCACCCTGTACTCGCCACTTGTTCTCTATTTATACTTGTCTATCTAATTTGCATACGATACTCATATATGAATCTCTCCTAATATCATTTGTCAATTTGGACAAAAACTAGTTCTTGGAAGATTCAGTTTTACTTCATGTATTTCGTGCAAATCTTAGGTCTGCATTTCTTGAAAATTATTTTTTACAGCGAATTAACTAAGGAACATACACATTTTGTTGGATTTTAAAGCCTAAGACATTTATATTGTTTAAGATGTCATAATCAATTTCATCTTAATGTTTTATCACAATGAAATATAAAAATGCAGAGTGGGACTTTTGAGGAATTGTTTTAATACCATTTCTGAATCCAAAATATTTAATTTTTAATTAAAAATAAAATTATAATTATTTTCCAAGATTTAAATGATTGCTTTATATGAATATTAACGTTGGATGGGTTTTGTCATTATTTATTTGATTTCCTTTGTTTTAGCACGGCACCGAAACGGACTCATAACAAAGAATATTGCTAAAATAAATACATGAAATTTAAAATACCAGTAATTTCCCGACCACAAGTGAATTTGAAACAAACTAGTTAGTCACATTTGTGGGAATAGTTCAGTAGTAACAGTGTGCCATTGAAGGTTTGTGTTTTAGATCGATGAAATTAGTTATCTGAAAGAGAAAAATAATATTAGATTAGAGAAAATGGTCACATTTCCTTGTGATATAGCTGGTGTTAATACATATGATACCCATGTAGCATAAAACCCAGTTAACAGTTAATCCTTCAATCTCTTTAAAGGTGAATAGGAAAAGTAAAAATCAATAGCATTCCTTGATTAAAATTTATTCAAGAAACTCTTTGTCATGTTGACAGCTTCTGTTCCTTCACATTTGACAGCTGACAGATTTTGTTTTCCTTCAAAACCGTCGACTGTTATTAGATTTTTTTTTGTCCGGATAAGGCCCTTGTTACTTTTCTCACCTTTTTACTCCTTTAACAATAGAATGAGATCTAATGTCATTTGTTGATGTAGGTCAAGCTTAATTATATTAATTATGTAGACTGGATCTTTCCTCTTCGTTGGTTGTCATGGCGGTTGATTGCGTCACTTGGGCAGCACAGGCAGTGATTTTGTTTTTAATTTTTTGTATGGGTAGGGGGCTAATTCTTGATTTTTAAATCATGTATAGACAGTTAGACACAAACGTAATTTACATTCTTTGCTATTTTCTGTTAATCCATTTGCTTGTTGATAAAATTTGTAAAACTTTATGATATACTTGCCTGTTAAGTTGCTGACCTCGACGAAAAAAGAGTTCTTTGTAGTTTTTATTCTGAGACATGGATTTGTACTTTCAAATATTTTCAATTCTGTTTTAGAGCTATTCTCTTTGTTCTCTTAGTCGCAACTCTCAGATTTAGTCATCATATTGTTAATAAGATTTGAGCTATATCTGCTAATATAACACCAAGAATATATGTAATGCTGCACAACACCCAGCTGACAGGTTTCTAACAAATATATAAATATATAGTAAACATGTGAATTTATTTATCCACGGAATGGTTTATTTTGAATTTGTCAAATTTGATCCGGTGATGTCGGCAGAATGATCTCCGACGCAGAGCATTACTGGCTCGTGATCACGGATCGAATCTGCAACGGACGGTCGGGCCCGCTGATATATCATATCTACACTCAAACTACAGTATTTATCTAATGACTAAATTCAAATTCAAAGATAATCAAGTTGATGAAATCACATTTTAAACCTTTTCAAAGAAGTTCATCAGACAATAAAATGCCTAAAACTCAACCGTGAGTTTTCTTCTATGCACCGTATTTCTTCAGGGCGTGGACGAATATGGCTCTCCATATTTTCTTGTCATTCTTTGCCAAACTACCATCAACCTGCAATTTCTTTTAAAGAGTTAACTCAGTTCATAACCTAATAGAAGGGAAACGCGAAAGCCTTTACATTAGCACTTGAACCACGCAACTATATAATTGTTCAAAGAATATTTTTCTTCAAAAAGAACTTTATAACAAAGAAATATTTTTGCATGTGGTATCTGAACTTATACATAGCATTCACAAAAATATTTTCAGCTAAATTACAAACATTTCTTAAAAAAAGTAAAACAACAGCAGTTATTTAAACTATTTGGGTTGATGTAAAAATATCTGTAAAATGCATTTCCCCAATAAAATTTGTTGATGTACTCACTTCTAAGATTTCAAAATAAAGACGAAGAAGTTGACATCTAAAAATGGCGACTGATTTCTGTTGTATTTACTGTTGTTGGTTATAAATTTCTCATAATTGTTTGTACCCATTACACGATTTATCGGCTTGACAAAAACTTAACTTTCATTCTATCTAGTGTGTAAAGCTTTCATTACCTCGATTTCAGTGCTAATTTCCATTCCGTATTTCACTTGAACTCGCCCACTGCATAACTGTCTTAACCTTAATCTCTGTCTATACCCGCTGAAAACTTTGATGCATTTTGACGTTTCTCTTCAAACTCTCTGGGACAATCGCTGCAACTTCTTGCACTCTCCTGAGAAACCTTCTATCTGGCTGACTCGGCTCTCTGCCAATTCTGTCGGAAATCTTGATTTGTCGGTGAACTTGCCGAATATATGAGAAATATATCCTTTTGTTCTATCAACTATGATGGACGGTACCTTTTTATGGATTCTGATTCTTCTCTTAGCAGGTAATCCGACTTTCAGTAGTAGAGTGTTTTTCTTTGTGACAAAATTTTCCCTCAGTCGATTTAGATCAGATGACCCAAATTAATTCGACACAATTTTGTAGTTGATCTCCTAAGAATAGAAGGGTTTTCTCGATTGTTTTTGTTAAATATTCGAATTATAGAAGTTTCATAGCTACCTATATGGCTAGTGTTGCCTTGTCATTTCCTAAGCTTACCCACATAAACGTAGTGAGCACTTCGACGTGGTGTAATGGTTAGCAAGCTTGACCTCCACTTTTTCGCTGAAAAAACATCATAGCGTGATGAAAAAGGCCCTAAGCTTAATAAAGACAGTGTTTTATCGCCAAAATGTTTATGTTATTATTAAGAGGAAAGACCAAAGTATTAATTTTTTAGTCATTTCTAGCACGTTCGAAATTTTGGTTAAAAATCTTTTTTTTTATGTCAGCGTTCTACATAATATTTACGATTAGTGTTTGAGCGTTTTTTTATGTGAAAAACACATTGATTTGGAAATTCTTGAAAAAATCAAATAATTGTTGGATTTTAAAGAAACTTTCAGGACTTATTCACAAATGAATTAAATTATTTTTGAATATATTTTTTTCAGAAAATCTTGGTAAAAAATATATTTTTTTTAGATATGTTAGCCTCCACTTACTTAATTTAATGAGATTTCGGGAAATTAAATTTTCATCCAAAATCTTTTTTTATTTATTAAAAGCAGGACTCCTTGGAGAATGTAAATCATCATTTTTTTTCAAACTATTACTCATTTTTTAAACATGCTCCTAATCGTAAAATAAAAAAATGCAAGAAAACTGTGATATTATTTAATTAGAAAACTTCTTAATTTCTTAAGATAAGATTTATTAAGGACACATTGTCCTAATAATTTTTCTATGAATAATGAATTGTTTTCATTTTTTAAATTTTAATTATAATAATTTATAAAGTTTTAACTCTTAAGATTTTGTAATAATTTCTGTCTTTTAGATGATATAATTATTATAGTATATTTACTAATCAAAAATTGCAAAGCTATTAAGCCCCCAAAATTTAAAAAATAATTTTGAATTTTTTTTTATGTATATAAAATATTACTTAACTTACCCTTGTTTGGAAGTATTGTTGACCATAAACGACATAATCAGAAAATAAGAGCGATGACTATAGTAAATTTAAAGTCAACATTCCTAAAATTAAGATTACTTAAAAATTATATAAAAAAGGGCGCTCACCCGCGATTTTCTCAAATTATGTTTTAACAGATAAAGTCTCCGTAGACTTGCGTGTCGGAGTGATCTTTCTTTCTTTCTTTCTACCTACGTACCAACCAACTTACGATATATTCCAGTTGGCAACGTACAATAGTGATAAAAATCATCGTAGGAGGCAAAGAAAAGAAAAACTTAATTTTTAAACCATAAAAAATTTAGATAATTATAACATTTTATTGAACTTTTTGGAAGTTATTCAATAACTTTATTTTTTAAATTTTTATAAATATTTTACGGCTACCATTGAACATACACGCAATCGTATATACACACACAGTTCGAATTAAATTTGTGTCGCGAGGGATAATTTCCCCTTTCGACAGAAAAAGGCAACAACAACTAGGTAGAAGGAAAAAAGTATAAGTTAAAATTTGAAGCTCTTTGAAGCAATTTTTATAACTTCTGTATTTAAACTGAATATATTGATTAATAAATGTAGTATTTTAAATGGAAAAGCAATTTAGATTTGAAATTTGACCGTCTTGCCGCAAGTGAAGCAACAGGTACCGGATTAGATTTTTCTAAAATACTCACTCGGGTTTGATGGATCATTAACAATGATAGGAGAAAAATTAAGATTAAAAGAAAAAAAAAATCACCTTAGAGATGAAAAACTGATTTTAAATGATTTTTTTTCCCTGAAAATCAGTTTTAGATTGACACAATACGCTATACTCATATTGTGTAAATAATTGCTATTTCGGTGCAGTTATGAGCTAACTGGCAGGGCAAACTGGACTCTAGGTTGGTAACCAGTCTAGGAGAAGAAGAAAGAGAAAAACACTAAATTTAAAACAGTGGAAACCACTGCAGAGCTTTCGATCTTTACGACAGGTTTGTTCGTTTGTATAATAATTAAATAAATAAATGAATAAACTTAATTTCTGCTTGCAGCAAAGAGAAAATTATTGAGCGTTTTGCCTTGTAGTTGTGAAGTGCATAATGAACTGGTACTAGAAGTGACAATAATAATAAATACGCTGGGCGCTCCGAAACTAATACCTCCTATTTATTTACACAAAAACTACAAAAGATAGCGGGAACATAATAATACGTCCGAATACAAAAAGTTTTAAGATACAAAACATCATTTTTCCCCAGTCATCACCCTTGTTTTGCCAAGCAGTGAACAAGAGCTCTTTATTTCTTGAGGTGGCCGCTGTCCGGAATACACATTACTGTCGCCACTGCTTACATGCGTTCACGTCCACCGTTTGGTTTCTTTAAACTTCTAACACAAATTGGTGAATATCAATGCGAACAGTTTTTTTTCTACGTGGGAGGATTCAATGAAATTCTTCTGCGTCGTACATACTTTCGACATTTTACCAAACTGTTGCTCAGTTCTGAAAATGTTCTCCTTATAGCACTAACACTCACCTCTGACATCACAAGTCAACATATTAAATTAAGAGGCATTACTTTCGGGTGTATCTTATACTTTGTTAGCATTTCTTCATTTTGAAAGCTTGATGTCTGAGCATTATAGCAAAATGGATGTTGTAGAACTACAGGAAAAAAATCAAATACTGTATTTCACTAGTCGGCACGTGGTGTCAAAAAGTGAACATATTTAGTTCTTGGGTTTCCATTTTTATAAACAAGGGAAAGCATTAATGCCAAGAAACTTCTTCAAGACAACTGAAACATAAATTCAAGCTGAGAAGGACGTTTCAAAATTCTCGTTACAGAATATCCTTAAGATAAATGATTATAACTTAGCTCAAGTACAGGAAACAACTATCATGACTATTTTATGATAATGGTAGCATTGTTTGTGGAACTAGTTGTAACAACTGTACAAAATTGCGGGGGTGGATAGGAAACTAAAAAATATACCAAAGTATCATTTACTGAAGTTTAGCTTTGCCTTGTGTTACATTTTACATACTTCTAATGAAACATTCGTCTGCTTTTCACACAAAACTAAGATGAAAATTATATTAATTATATGAAAAGTAATGTGATCAGAATAAAATTCAATGAAAGAAAACGAATATCAGCAATATATATCTATATATAAAATTTTCTATATGTGTTTGCGTGTGTGTTTAAATGTTCGTACGTCATAGCCAATGGGAAAATTCCAGGGGTTTATTTTTTTTCTATTTGCAAAATTATGCGAGATGTATGCCAAAATGATTTGAACTGTTTACTAAAAACTAAAGCCCGCTAAGAAACCTACAACAGAAAACGTCAGATATTTAAAAACTTTTCAACATTGACGAGATTAATAATACCCCACAACTATTGTGATAATTCTTTGATAAAACTGTACTCAGAATTTAGCTAGTATACAGGAGGTTGTTAACAGCGAAAGAAATCGATTTCCACGTGAATCAACAGTAGAAAATGAATTACTGCAGATCGATATTAGTTTTGCTTTCTTTTATCGTGCTGCCTTCTTGCAACTTGTATTCATTCGTATTTTTGTTTTGGCGCCGAGATTGCTATTGTAATCGCTATACTTTGTGTATACATTTCTATACGCTCCTTTTGTAATAGGCAAACTGTTTGTAGCGAAATGAACAAAACATGAATATACAAATTTGAAAAGGTAAGCATTTTACTCTGGAAATTTATAAAGATTTCTGCTGTTTGGGGGATGCCATTTAAACACTATATAATTCTGGTAAATGCACAACAATGACAATTTCATCCAATGATATACGGTTTGAACAATTACAGCTGGAAATTACGTAGTAGGTTTTGTGCAATGAAAAAAAAAGTCCAGTTAAATTGCAATAAAGAAATAGGAAGGTAAATCTCTAGTGTTAGACTCGGCATCGCTCATTAATTGTAGCCAGAAAATTTGAATTCAAATCGAAGCAAAGGATATATCCAGTCTGTCCTAAAACACGCGTCATAACGTTTTTATTAACTTTTTTTTTCCCAGTCCAACAAACATTTACCATTATTCTTTCACGACCGCCTCCAGTGTTGAATCCTTTGTCGATATTGGGAAGAGGAAAAATTCGAACAATGTCATTTGCTAGTTCACAACTGTTTCTACCCGGATAGAAAATAAAATTGCAACACCTGAAGATTGCCTTCAGGTGTTTACCTACACTCATCACTGGACACTACACCATTCGACCTCATATTTGAGCTTCTCGCGACTGGAATTATGAACTTCCGCGTTGTGGCGGAAGTGGAAATCTGGTTAAAAGTGTTGCGGATATGAACCAACACACAACAAAGAAAAAAGCGAAAAAGGTGTTTAAATATAAAAATATAAAATATATTTTTACTTTTATGTTTTTACAACTAAATTTTTCTTAGCATGTTAAAATTCTTACAGTTCTTGTTTGTGGTTGTTTGTTAAGATGAAAAGAAATGTGATTTCTTCTCGTGTATGTGAGAAAAAGAGGCAAAGGAGAAAGTGAGGAGGAAAGTGTAAGTGGTAAAGAAGATTGATGAGTGAGTAAGGGAATTTTTTTAAAGCCATGCGTTCGTGAACTGCTGCCGTTTGTTGCCGTCTGTCTCACCTTTCTCGTTTGTCTGTCTAGAGACTTTGCTTAAAAAGGATCGTGAAATATGCTTTTTATTGTTGGTGGGAACGTGACCTGGTTGAAAAATGTTAAACATTTATTTTCAGAGCATTAATTTATTAACCGGAAGAATGCGCAATCCTCCGACTCAGAAACCATTTTTTGTTATTTCGTGTTCGACTGTCTTGGTGTTTATTTCCGTCATCGCCCCACAGAAACACGCACGCACATTGTCTTGCTGCTAGTATACCATTTCCAATAGTATGTGTTGACACTTTTGGGGTCATATTTTCCTTAATCTGCTACCTTGCAGTGCGTTGATCTTGACGAGCGCCTGTAATATGTACCTGCTCAGTGTTACCAACATTAAAGCAGCACTGACGCATCACGTGCATCATTTCTCCGAAATGACTATCCAGCCTTTCGAAGCCCACATTTCAAATCCTCTCAAACGGTTCAATTTGAACAAAAAGAATACGTGTGCGCCTTCGTGGCATGACACCTGCTTGTATTGGGCTTTTTTCACCACACTGAAATCGTTGCATGAATCACCATGTAAAGTTTTGACACAGTGCACTGGAATTAGCGTTATTATGTCACGAAGACTGAAAAATTTGATCAATATATTTACTACTCTGTAGAAGGCTTCTATTGTTCCAAAGTCAAAATCGACATTCTTCTTCAGGGTGCTTGCAAATTTATTTGCTTTCAATGTCACATATGCAAATCAATATCCCGATTAGATGTCGGATGTATTGTATCAAAGAGGATCGTATTCGCTATTTGCACGTATATGATAGTACAGGCTTGTCTTAACGTTTAGATTTGTATGTGTGAATTAATATGGAATCTCAGTACTGTTGATACATCCCTTATTTTGGAATTTGTGTACGTCTGTCTGTCTCATATATAAGATCATTTACTGTAATCCAACTACAGTCCGAATTAAGTTATTATGCAAATCACCTAAAGTTCAATAGCTCGAATTCGGACATTGAACCAAAATAAAACATTTAACAAAATCAATGGATAATATATTGCTGGCTGTTATTGAGAAGGGTCACGATATTAAGATATAAATGCTTTAAATACTTAACATATGTTTATTTGTTCTAATTACAGGTATTGGTCGAAACCCAAAATTAACCCCGATCCTAGCAAAGTTATTCAACCGCTGCTTGATGGTGAAATCCTTCCCAAACATGTAGAAGGCAAACCTATGCCAAGTCTTCAAGAACGTTGACAATCGGTTCTTTCCTTCCCAGTATAGACCCATCAGTCTCCTCAGTGAGCTTTTTTGAGCCTTTAATCAACAAAAAAGTTTGTCGAGCACATCCTGTGTCACGAGCAGTATGGGTTTCGATCGGCTGTCGTCCTAACTACTATTACACACACACCTCGGGGACCATAGCATTAGATATCTCTAAGTCCTTTGACAACCAACCCTCTTTTTGATTTACATTAATGATCTGCCTAAAAATATACTCAGATCATTTGTGAACATCTATGCCAATGATACGACGGTATATGGGTGCACCTCTAAAACTTTTGGCAATCAGAGATTGGTAGCTGAACTCCCTTCCGATCTAACATTAATTTTCCAATGGGGAAGGCTCTCTATACCGCTCCAGTAAGTACCTGACTCCTCATGCTATCCTCTACCTTCAAATCAGGCCGAAAATGGAGTACTGTTGCCATATTTGGGCGGGACCTGCCCAGTCATGACAGAGTTCAAAAGCGTCTCCGAGTCCTTATTGGGGAAGAATTATTTTCCCCCTTCCCACAAGCGACGTGTGGCAAGTCTCTCACTGCTCTATTGCTACTTCCATGGAAAGTGTTCGGACGAACTACACTCCTTGGTTCCACCAGGTTTAATTTTCACGGCTAAGACTCGCCATGCCACTTATATTGTAGCAAACCCCACCCACATTCCCTCCGTATTCTATCGGTGAGAAGTAAGTTCCACTTGAACAACTTCCCGCGAACTATGACTCCGAAGAGAATGTTTCCTCAATCACTACAATCTTAACCTGTTCAAGTTATCTTCCCTTGCTATCCATATAAACTATTCCTTAACTGACCTTTATAGTATTACTGTATTAAAAAAAAAAAATTTGATGATTTTATTACCTTTTTTTAAGTAAGAACTGAATTTCTGGTTTTGCATAATAAGTTCAGAAAACTTTTTTTAATAATAAACTTTTAAAAAACACCGAAACTACCTAAAAAAATTAGCTCTTGCCATTTTTTTTTTTTTTTGACATTTAAATTAATCGTTTAAAATTTGACAAATTGTTCAAAGCAAATTCAAGTTGCATAATAATTGTATAATAACTTCAGACGGATTGTATATTTCCTGTATGTTTAACCTTGATCGTGTTTGTTCATCGTATAGCAATTTTATTTTCTGTCATAGAAACTGGCATTGCTTAGTGTCAAAATAAGACTTTTTTTTTTTTTTTTAAATTAACCATTAGTTTATTGACCCAAGTTAGTCAAGTAAATCACAGTGACTTAGTAAAAGCTTTGCTCACTGGTAGACAACGGATGACTATACGGGTAATATAAGTCATAGAGCAGCGGTTATAGAACCTGACTCTTATAAATAGGCGCCTCCAAAGAAAAGCGATTGCCAAGGTTTAAGAATCATTTTTTAATCTGAGAAATATTTCTTGAAGCATTTATTTCAGTTTTAATTTCAAGCGAATAGATTAAGTTTAAATATTTCTAATAATCAAAATAGTTTGCTGCATTTCAAACCGAATTTAAATTGATTAGAATTGTTTATTTTGATTTTAAATCGTTAAGATTACTAATAAAGCGAATCTGTCAACACAAAGGTTTTGTTTATTTCATTTTGAATAAATTTTTAATAATCTTCCACAAATAAAATTTCAGAAAAGTAAACAGCAAACGAATTTTCGTCGCATTTTGAGGCTGACACACGCAGAGATACACACGGGAAATACATGTCAAAATTGCCACCAAAGAAACAAACTTTGAGAGATTAGAAAAATTCGTACAAGAAACTTTTTCACTTAATATCTTTCATAGAAAATCTTTTGTCTAAGTTATTCAACTTTCAATCAAAGGCAGACAACTTTTTAGACATTGAACATTTTCGAAACAGCAAAGAACTTTTCCGCTATACTTTTGCACACATTACAAACAAAGAAATTGTAAATTGTGTATAGAAAATTTAATCTGTTGTTTCAAACATGTATTGTTTGTCGTGATTGAATATCGTTAACATTTGGCTATTTCTTATAATTTATGCTTGTGGATATTGCATATTTTATTTGTAGCACAATCTTAGATATTCATGCATCCTTCTAAGATCCACCACATACTTATACTTATCTGTAGATATAATAAAAAATGTAGTGTTTAGTAAAGATCCAAAATGAAGCAGTAATCCATAAAAATAAAAGTAGTAAACATCACATCACGGCATCGTTACGGTGTTTTGTGCTCGCATAAATTAAAAAAAATAAATTTCCTCTTGAGTGCCTAGCTTTGTTGTTGCCTTTTTCCGTTTTTAGTACAGACTGGATGTTAAACAGTTTTATTTTTGGTCCTTTTACAGGTTTATTTCTTTTTACCGAACGCTTTGAAGCAAAACGGTTTCGCACAAGTTATAACTTTCTTAAACATTGTGAAAAATAAAACAAAATTGTTAATGCCGCTTCATGTGTTTGTGGTAGATAGTGAGGTGTAGCCTGAACACTAAACAGGTTTTGAAAAGAACGCTGACGTCATTGTCTTTTTTTTTTTTTTTAAATTTGATAATGTCCTTTATGAACTGTCATATTTAATTGCACCTGGTCTAATATATTACACGCATTGTTTACTGTTGGACATACTAACATTTAACACCGATGTTAAAGTAAGAATCTAGACTGTTGCATAAAAAAGTCATACTTTACGCCAAAATCTTTGAAACTTAATCAGTTTTCGAATTCAAGAAACGTTCAAGAAAATAACATTAACAATTGTAACATTAAGGTATTTGGTAATTATAATTTGACGGATTCAAATTTGCTCAAATTTTAGGTAACACAATAGACTTCATTTTTAGCACATTTATGCGTTAAAAAAATAATCTGTTGTGTGCCATTTTTTTTAAAATAGATCCTAAAGCTAAGTAATTAACATTGACCATAATGTTTCATTTTAAATCGCTTCAGAAGAGTAATGCTAAGTTAGAAAACATGCAAATTGAGAAACCTTCTGATGGAATAATATAAATTCTCTCTCGTATAAAGTGGGACTCCTCTATATAAACATCCAAAAACAACAAATTCCGATGTAGAATCTTAAGAACATTTTTATTAAAATAGATTGATTAAATTATAAAAATGTTCCAGAAATACCCAAAAGAAAATAGTAGATTTTTATTTATAAAAGCGAATGAGAATTTTTTTTTTTTTTACAGATTCGAGTGATTGCATCAAACGTCCGGAGAATCCGAGTAGGGATTTTTATGTTTTTACATTCTGCAGTGTGAAGAACAATGTTAGCCAATCTCAGCTCGACACGAGTAGATTAAGGAGCAGTGAATTTGAAAATAAAATCTGAGTGACAATTTGTAAACTTTTTTCAGTGACGAATATATAGAAAATGTTACAGGATTTCAGTTATGAAGTTATATTAACGTTGAAGTTGTCAACGTAAAGTACGAAAGAAAATGTTTCATAGCTGAAATTAACAAAGAAATATATGCAAAGTGAATGAGTGCATATGAAAATAAAAAATATAACAATCACGTGGAAAAGTTTCAGTCAGAAATTTTCTAAGATGTAAAGAAAAATACAAATTTTATAGTAAGTAAAATAAAATAGGAATGAATTGCACCAGCCAGCATAAAATATCTGGCTTCTTTTGAAAATCATTTCAAATAATAAAATGAGTATTTCTTACTGGCGGTAAAAAATAAACTGCAAGAATTGTTTTTTCACGATTCTGAGTCACACTGAATAAAAAGCACGGGAGAACTTAAATTAATAACATAAAAAAAGTAAATAAAAATGAAAAAAATCTGCCTCTGATCATCAGAAGTTCCCCAAAATATATTCATGTATTGTAAAGTGTCATGTAAACCATGTGAACTGTTTATTACAAAGGCATCCTACAATATTCAGTTAAGCATAAAATGAATAATTGTATTCTCGGTACTCATTTTTAAAGAGTTCACCACCACTGAAGCATTCATTTCTATACTCCTTAATATTGATAATTATTTAAAAACTTGAGAATTTGATTCTAAAAATATCAAAACTTTCAAAGTTTGAAAAATAAAAATAAAACTATTTGGGAGATATATTCCACCTCAATCAGGTTACCTTTTATAACTTGCAACGGTAACAGGTTTTATACAAGATTTGTCAAATTCAAGTACAGTAAACAAGTGTAGGCAGATTTATTTAGATTGATTTTAGAAAAAAGTTATTTTAAAATCCATGTCTTAATGTTAAAAGTATGTAAGGTACTGATCTTTAGACAGAGTTTGAAAGACTTGTTCAAAGTATACGTAATCTTTTCAGAAGTTTTCAATTTTTAGGAGAAACGCGTTACGTATCACAGATTTACGATCATAATTCATAAAAATATATGTTTTCACATGATAATCAAATTAATCGTCATTTGATAGAAGCGCTAAAAAAAAAAAAATAATGACCAAAAATAATGACCAAGTGAATTATGATGAGGTATCGACATAATGTTGGAAATGAACACAGGTTATTAAATCTATTTGGAAATCGGAATATTTCCGATGAAGATATTGGGCTGTTACAAAAAAAAAAAAAAAAAAAAAAAAAAAAAAATGGAAAGTTGTAAGATTAATCTTTGAAAAGAAAACAAGAAACGTTAAACCTGAAATGACAAATTTATAAGTAAATAGATGAAGAGTAAAGGCCTTGCCAATCATAAGCTTTATAAAAATAATCGAGACAAGAATTTTAAATTGATACTTCATTTTGTTGCAATTAAAAGAGAGAATTGTGATCAAACTATGTGGAAATATCTTGATATTCAGAGTATACACATTTACTGATTACTTTACTGATTAGTATACACATGTACTGTTTCCATGTGAATATTGAAAAATTTAAAAAGGTACAAAAAATAAGGTATTGAAACGTACATGATTCAGGTATTATCAATATGTCTAACCAACATAAATTAATTTACAGGGTGATCCAAAAGACACGCGACAATTGGCAGGAAACATACACTTGTGAAATAGCAACCACGGGAAATGTTCATGACAAATATTTGACCAATAAAATTTCTTAATATACTATCATATACAGAAACATGATTACATTTGGTAAATAAATATAAAATTTACAAGGTTATCAGTGGTAATGCGACTTTTGGAACACCCTGTACATCACTTAATTAAAACTTGTTTATCTTCACGTATATAGTTGCATATCAGAATCTGATGATAGCAACTATCTCGGCGGCCTGCTTGAAAGTTTTGATTTTCTGGAAATTTTCTATTCAGCTGTCACTTAACACTTTATACAAAGTAACTGTTCGAAATGGATTCTGAAATTTAATCGTTTTCAGTATTCAATCCTTTGCTGAAATTCATTAGCGTAGGAAGTTCATTCAAGTTTTTTTTTTAAATAGATGTTCTCGAAGAAAAAGGCGATTTGAAAAGAAAAAAAAAGGATTTTATATTTTATAGGCTATAAAGATTTTAGCTGAGAAAAATTTACTAGCCAATAAATGTATTCGAGAAAAGTTGATTTTTTTTTTCAATCTTGTTTTATGGTTTTATCTACCGATGTTTTAAGGATGACTTTTGTGATTTAAATGATGATTGTTATTCACTTTGCAAAATTTGAATTAAAAAAAAAAAAAAAAAAAAGAAAGAAAAAGAAGCGCTTGTTATTTTAAGAGAAAACTGCGTTAATCTTCATGCAAGAAAAACATAACACGCTGCAGAATATATGATCAATATTCAGTTTTTCGTGGGATTTTGAGAGAGCAGCAAAGTTTAACATGAAATGATTTAGCAGGTCCAGGTTTTTAAAAATAAAACCTAATCCAGCTCAGAAACGATCTCCTGAGAAAAATAATTTTAGAAATTTCTAATGTATTTATCATTGACTTTATATATTTTTTTTTTATTAAAAAAATACATATTTCCGATGCACATTATAAAAATGAATGTCATTTTATATTACATTAAATCGAAAATGTTTTAAGCACCAAGATCAGATATTGTCGCCTTCGATGTCGACAAGGTTCTTAAGCATGGAATGTGTGAATTCTAGCCTCTGAACGATATCAGGTTGACAGCCGTGTTTGATCAATGAGACGATGCTGTATGTACGTGCCAAACGATTCTCATCAATGTATGTGACGAAATAGGTGTTTTGACTCGGACTAAGGATAATCTTGGTGTGGTCAATGAAGAAGTTCACCTAAAATTTAAAGAGAAAAGAAATTTTCTAAAAATTAATCAAAAACGTCACATTTAAAGGTATAACTTGGTAAAGACGGCAGTACAAATTAAATGTAATCATATACTTTAAAATAAAAAAGGTTTTTTAAACTAGAGTACTCACTTGTAGTGTTCCATCAGTGAGATACATAACAATGGCCTTAGTTGTGCGAAACCACTTCTTCAAGTACAGATTGCCTGACCAAGGGTCTTCAACTGATTTCTGCCAGCCGTCAGCGAAGTTGCCACCCTGAAAACAAAAAGACTAATTATTCCGGTGAATTTTCCGGCAAACAAGATGTGTGCATTGTATATTATAAACAAGATTTGCAATAGTGAATAATCGAAGAAACAAAGAGAAAACCTCTGCTGAAATATACTAGGAGATTATAATTTGGAAATGAAGTAATAGAAATCTTGTTGAAAGATGAGATTCGTGTAAACGATTTTTTTTTATTTTGCCTATAACTACACTAAGTTAAATTACATATGTGAATGAAGGTAAAATGAGGAGTATTGACCTTGATTAAATGTTCATCCATATAACGAGCAAAATACAACAATAGTGTTGTTTTTTTGTCTAGCTCCTCTGGAATGCAATCTGTGGTATAGGTTGAACGACTGTCTGTCACATCATAATATTGGAGAGACCTGCAAGAAACAAATTAAGCTCGTAAATTATAGATACATATATTTTGACTAATAGTGATTTATTATAAATTATTTTTGTTCAGTAATGTTGTATGAAAATACAATTACTAATGGACTTTGATCTTCCCAAATTGTTAGGAAATATATGAACATTTTTATGAAGAAATGGACTTTATTATAACTGATAAATGTTACCGTAAATAGCTAACATTGCACAGATGAAAATCTATCATTACTTATTGGTACCTGTCAAAGATTTCAGTGGATAGCTGACTATATTAATCTGTAAGAATGTCTCAATTATTTGAAGTTAAAAGTTAATTCCCCAGGGGAAATATATGCGAACTTAAAACACTTATCTAAATAAAAATAGCATGAAAGAACTTACCGATTGTCTGGGCCAATGATAATGCGAGAAGTGTCGTTGAAGAAAACACCAATCGAATTATTAGAAAGCTGGAAACCGAATCCATATTTGTTGGAATAATCTACCCATTTAGTTACCCAGACAATATCTGAAGAATTGAAATTGATGGATGCTGGAAGTTCTATTTCATGATTTACGTCTGTTGACAAACACAAAAGAAACATTTCATTAGTTTTTAAGATTGTGATTTGTATAACTCGAAAGGTTTTAATTTTTTTTCTTTACAAAGAAACAATCAGTTTGATTTACAACAAAATATTTGACAGACAAATTGAACTGCTTAAATTTTTCAGCAAATATGTTGAAAGCAAAGTAAAATCCAATTTAGTATTAACAAAATTAATACTAGGCTAAAATTATTATTATAACGTATTTTTGATTTGCATATTTATTTACACGGGCTTGATTGTGACAAAGTCATTTGATTTGTTTCTTTAGAATATTTATTAAAATTTAGTCATAAGTAATTTTCGTTTGGGTGGGGGGGCAATTTTAATGATGAATGTATCATTTTAAATCTCTATTGATTTAACACTCATAACATTTCTGTACTTGCATTGTGTTGATCAATATCTATCAAAGTAACCAAGTTGAAGAACCGACTTGGTTTGAAACAAACCACTAAAACTGAAGAAATTTGACAAACTAACCTTTTGGCATGTGGTCCAAGCAAGTCCCTAAAATATCTAACAAATTTGATGCTCGACGGTAGACTGGGAAAGATTCTGAAAGAATAAAAAAAAACACAGAATTCAGCCTTAGATTATTCCCTCAGATACGATGACTTTCAGAATTTTTTTTATGAAGTATAAAATTTATATAAATCAAAACATAATTAAATGCATATGGCACATAGTTGTATGAAGAGCACTGAGAGATATGCAATGTCAATTGTTTGAAACTCCTCGAGTAAAACTGCAAAGCTTCGATTCCTAAATCAGAATTCGTCTAATAATAGATGTAGAAATTATTAAGCATACACAAATCGCTGATACAAAAATAAGCGAAAATGGGCTATTAAGGCGAGAGAAATTTATGTACTGTTATTGATGAATAGCTATTGGCGGTGGCATATCTGCTTTTATATATATATATATATATATATATATATATATATAAAAAGGAAATGACATTCGTTTCAAAATTCACTCCCTCTTTTTTAAACTAGAATAGATTTGATGTGATTGAATATCGCAGATTTACATACACAAAATAATTTTCTCTTGTTTTCTTGAAACTAATAGAGCATTTTTGTAGTTTACTTTCACAACAAAATTAGCAGTTTAAAAAAAAAAAAAAAAGGAAGATAAATGACAATTTATTTTACTGCTACTTTTATTATTATTAATAATAATTGAAAACCAAGGCTAGATATAAATGTAACCTACCTAATTGTTGTGGATTCGATAAGTCGTAAGGTGAACTGTCAAAACCAGAATCTTTGGGTGT
Organism: Acanthosepion pharaonis; assembly: GCA_903632075.3. Taxonomy (NCBI): domain Eukaryota; kingdom Metazoa; phylum Mollusca; class Cephalopoda; order Sepiida; family Sepiidae; genus Acanthosepion; species Acanthosepion pharaonis. Next base: position 1,013,737 of record CAHIKZ030005563.1, on the reverse strand, counting down.
TGCAGCAAGAACAGGACTGAGTTCCCGATCGAAGCATTGTTGAGAATTTGGAGTTTTACTCTTTGTTTCATTAAATTCAGGAGACTAGAAAAATTCACAAATTAAAAAACGAAAGAATTTCGTACATCATTTACATTAATACCTCATCTCCGAAATATAGACAGATACTAAAGAATTTCGTGTTAAGCAATAGAGAAAGAATGAAACAGGTCATCATTGTTTTTAATTTAAGATAATCGTTAAGGAAGCATTTATAAACATTAGAATGATTTTCCTTAAATCTGAATTGTAGTTTATTTTCTTATTTATTTCTTAAAATAAAAATTTATACTTTATAATTAGTTTGGAAAATATTCAATTACGAATAATTCAATGTCATTCGAAATAAAATCTTTTTTCTATTAAATCAGAAATAAAAACGGCTATGATGCTTTTTATTTTATCTTTCAAACATGCACTTTTTGCGGTTAGAAATATATGAATCTTTAATTTAAAAGGACTCGTTAGAATTTTTTATATTGTAAGAATTAAAATGTGATGTATTAGGCTAACGAAAAATTATCAATAGTTATAAAGCTCACCTCCCAGTTTTCAGATTCTGTGTCTGCTTTCAATCTATTAAGAACGCTTGTGATAACTGTAACATTATCACACTGGCTAGCCGGTACAGCATATGATAAAGGTCTAAAATAAGACAAAAGAAAGGATGTCAATCAGTTTCTAGTTTTAACTTTTATACGAAAATGATATTCATTTTCATTGGACACAAATCAAGCTAACAAAGAAAATTAGAACAAGTGTCAAATCTTGAGCAGTAAATTTAAGCAGCAAGAGTGTTATTTCTTTAGACAGTCACTTTTGTATGGGAAAGAATAATTTAAGTATTGTCTGAATTAAGGGTAGTGAAATCTTCATAACACCTGACAAAACTGATAAAACGTTCAACACATTTATTGTTGTTCTATGGGGACTTCATCTGTTTCACAAAATAATGCATTTTTATATAATTTTTTTAAGTACTCAGTAATCTTAAAATGTGGAAAATATTCTCCGTAATCTAATTTTAGGAATGTTGACCTTAAATTTACTATAGTCATAGCCCTTATTTTTTGATTATGTCATGTATGGTCGACCATACTTTCAAACAAGGGCACGTTATGTAATATTTTATATACATAAAAAAAATATTTAAAAAATCTTTATGCAAAATACTTTGTATTACGCTTTTTAAGTTTTGATTAGTAAATATAGTTTTCACTTAATAACAATATCACCTAAGCGGATAAAAGTAATATAGAATTTTAAAGATTTATATATTATAAATTATTAAAATAAAAAATAAATGAAAACAATTCTTTTAAAAATTCATTATTAATCGAAAGTTTTTTTTTCTGAAGACAATAATAAAAGCAATTACAAGCTTTTCTAATTAAATTAATGTTATAGTTTTATTGTATTTTTTATTTTACGATTCGGAACAGATTTTCGGGTAATGAGTAATAGTTTTAAAAAAAATCTTGATTTACATTCTCTAAGGATTCCCGTTTCCCGAAATTTCATGAAATTAAGTAAGTGGAGGGTTACATTTGTAAAAAAATATTTGTACTAAGATTTTTTAAAAACAAATAATTTCATTCATTTGTGAATAATCCTGAAAGCTTCATTAAGATCCGACAATTATTTGATTTTTGCAAGAATTTCAAAATCAATGTTTTTCACCGGAAAAAAGCGTAAAAACACTAATCGCAAATATTACGCTGAGAAAGAAAAACATTTTTTAACCAAAATCTCGAACGTGCTAGAAAAGATTAAAAAAGAAAAATAATACGAAATACTTTGGTCTTTCCTCTTATTAATAACAAACATTTTGACGATAAAACTGTTTTTAAGTTTGGGGCTTTTTTTTCATCATGTTATACTGTTTTTACAGTGACAAATTGGAGGTACCTATTATCAGTTATGTATCATGCGTGATAAAGCGTAGGCGGTAATGTATCTTTTGATACATGACTGACGAGGCAGATATTTTTCCCTTAGTAGGTAGCGATTTCTTTCTGCGGTAGACCAGTTGCCATCCAAGGCTATAGAACCCGCTCTGTCCTGCTATTTATCCATATCTGGGGGGAGAAGAGGAGGATTCATACCTTTCCCAATGGTATTAGTACGTAAGTGAATGTAATGGATTCGACTGGAATTCGAAGTCGGCTCTCCGATTCTTCAATCCGAGGTACCTATTATAGAGGGATCAAAAGAGCTCGCTCGCAGTATTTGAGCACAGGACCTCATACCAACTGCAAAGCATTGGGGTGGAAATGCCATGGTTTGGGACTGTTTTATTGTAGCAGACCTGCCAAACTCACCATCATAGAATCCACCATAAATTCTTTATATTATTCGAGAGAGTGCTTGAGGAAAATGTGTTACAATCTATCAGAAAATTGAAGCACTATTCATGATAAGGACTCAAAACATTTTAGCAAATCCACTAAGAAATGGCTTTAAAAAAGAAAAAAAAAAAAGAATATGAGTGACATAGAATGACAAAGTAAAAACTCGGATTTTAATCCCATTGAGGTGCTGTGAGATGATTTGAAATGGTTTTTGCGTGTAAGACACCCTCTTAAACATCACACAGCTGAAAGTATTCTATGTGGAGGAGTAAACGCTTTTTTCCAACCGACATCAGACAGTTACAGGAAACTAGGTAATTTCAGTCAAAGAAGGCATATTAGCTGTTAGAGAATAGGATGCTCTAAGATTTTTTTTGCAGGAATTGGCATTTTTGTACTTTTTAGTTAAATACATGATAAAGTTATATCTACATTTTTTGTTCTTCGATTACATCACAGACACACACCCACCCATTATAAATGAGATCAAATATGGATAAAATTAGGTAATTACATATTTCTTGGAGCTTAACTTTTTCACGTAACTATATAGTTGTAATACATTTTCATAGTATAGATCGTATATATAATTTCCATTTGCCCTTTGATTATAGGTGAGGCTCCGAGGATAGGGTAAACTCAACATTTTATCAAGATTAACCTTTTGTGAAGTTGCCACTGACAAAATATGTCTATAACAGCTATATAAGTTATCGCTAAAATAAGAAAAAAGGCAGTAAATAAAATCAGTTGAGCAAAGCATAATATATAAAGTGTCTTGTTTCTCTTACCCTACTTTGTGATAAAAATGGGTCAGATTACACTAAAAAGAAAGAAAAAAAAATGGTAGCAGAAATACTAATCTGCAAATTTAATCAGCAGTTTCAAGTTTACATTGCTCTTTTCAAATGGCATTCATTTCCTTCACTTCAATAAAAGCAGCATGGAAAGAGAAAATTAGTTGCTTTAGACTGAAAAAAATATTTTCAAATGTCATAACTGAAGAATGAATTGTTTTTTTAATATTCACATATCAATTATTTTTCTTACTCTCCTCCTCTTCATTAACTAAATATTCAGACAGAGAGAATGCACCCATTGCCAATCACATGATCAAAAATAAATTTATCACAAAGACAAATAGTTAAGTCCGAATATATTTTATTTATCACGAATGAAATATAATTTTCATAGATTAACCACAAGAATTAAACCTTTGAAATGAAGAAATTTTCGAACTGTAAAAATAAACTTTTCTTATTTGGACATTTTTCTATATGCCACTAATAGTTTCATGAATGCAAAGGGATAAAATACAAGTTTAAATTCATTTTATTTGTAAAAGCGTAACTTACTTAATAAGAAAGATTTAATGTTAATATAGAACCAGTCATGTCAATTGATCGTGACTTAAAAAAAAAGTCCAGCTAATTTGCTGCCCAGAGATTCTTTTTAAAACCGTTGTCCGTTTTGTTGTTTAATCATCATATCTATAAATAGATGCAATCCAATCAAAGAAAAAGAAGATAGTGGTTCGTGGTTTTAGTAAGAAATGCTCTAACCCAAGCGTTTTCTCCTAAATTTACCTAGCAAACGGCCGCTCCGTTTTAATGCGTCGATCCCTAAGTCACATCCATATTTGCCCATAAATGACAACAATCCTGAAAATGCTGTGAAATGTACGAGAATAAGAATTAGCAGCCGACAGTCTAATTAGATACACGAGCAGAGTAAAAATCGCTCTCCCCCAAAACAAATCAACTACATAAAAAGTTATTGTTCATGTCCCGCTCCAGGAAATCCCATATAAAATACTATGACGTATCAAACTTCACAAAGATGCAGGCTTAGGCCGTAAAACTTAATCATGATGATTATATATAGGTTAACAGTAACGCATAAAGAACAATTTCTTTTTCTTTGACTGCCTATTGGCTTTGGTAAATATTGATAACTTTGCATTTGATCTCAATAAAAAGTAAACCAAAAACTGAACTATAAAGGAATGCCTACCTATCCTAGTTTTAAGGCTAGACGCTTAAATCATTTGAAAGATTATACTTAAATGCCATTAGAAAACAATCACAAAAATTAAAATAATTCATAGAGTACAATTATTCAAACACTGTCGTGCTCTGACAGATGTTCTCACACCTTTTGTATCATCAAAGTAGAGGCAATCTATACTTATTTAAATGTAAAACACAAGAAATTCAAATCAAGTTGAACAAAGTAAAACTATATGGTTTTATACACGAAAAGGGGAATATTTAAAGGAAATTTAAGAAGAAATAATTGAAATTAATATTTGTACCAACAGTGAACGTTAGTGAGATACACCTGAAGGCCGTCCGTAAACCGAAATGTTTGTAAACCGAAACTATTTTACTAATAGGAATCAATGTAGAGAAAAAAAGTCACAATACAATAAAATTGGAGAAAAAAAGCACAACACAACACACGAATGTATACAACATGGCGGTCAACTCAGAAATTATTCCGTTCGGGTTAAACTCGGTTCGGTAATGTTTTTTGAGAACTGAAGTTGCACTGTATTTAGTTCGTATCAGAAATTGACATTTTCATTTGCTCTTTACAATATAAGTAATCATCTAAAGATGAGAAACCCATAATCATCAGAAATTTGTTAAAAATACATTTCCTGATATTCGTTAATGACCGTTAGCTAATTTATGATATAAACAAGATATTTGGCGAAAAGAAAATTATAGTTTATTATATACGAAAAGCAAAATACTCCGCCATAATGCACTATACAGAAACTGGATTTCACTTAAGTTTGTTCGTAATTAAATTTTGTTGGAGTCGGAAAAACATTTTTGATAATTCGAGGCATATAAGATTTACTTTGATTCTTCATTACACATTTTTTAATTTAATGCTCTTTTAAGATGTCGACGATCACGACGATCCGTGAATTGGCATAGGTTCTCGGAAATGAGAATAGTCATTTTCATTGCTTTCTCCACGGTTTTGAATTCAGAGTTGTTGTTCTAGTTTGCTTTTGCCCAAAGATCGCTGTTGGAAGAAGAAATGAATAGATGTCTTTCCCCAAGAACATTAGTGCGAAAGTGAATGCAATAGACTAGGACTGAATTTGAACTCAGTTGAAAGAATCCACTTTTCGCGTCGATAACCGTTACACTATCTGCCCATTTCGTTTACATATAGTGTAGTCATTTGATTATACATTAAGCAGCAAGTGTCCCACCTACACCCATGGATAAAGATTAAATTAATATGTACAAATATACGGCGGGGGGGTGCCACACGTGTAATACCTGTTTTGTTTTGGATGTTTAGGGAATGTTGGAGCCGATGTGCAGCAAGAGGTTGAAAGTTCTCTGGGCATATAACCAGACGTAAAAAAATCATCAAACAAAATCTCATCAATGGACGGTCTTTGATCCGGTTGGGGTTGAAGGCATTTGGTGATAAAACGTTTAGCTGTTAATGAGATATTGGACGGGATGGTGTATGTATTAGATGTGATACGCAAATATGTCTCTTTCAGTGTGGAGGTTTCGAAGGGAGGTCGGCCCACCAACAAGGCATATCTGAAGGGGAAAAAGAAAAAAAAAAACAAATAAGTTTGAGTGGATTTGCGAGAAGAATTACTGAATCAGTTTCTCAGAGAAATTTCGGCTGATAATTCGGAATATCAACTCGTTCGTGATAGTAGAATTAATATTATATTGTATGAAACGTACTTGTGAGGCTTGAAAATGTTTATGACACTTTAGCACTGAATTTCATACAGTTATACAAGATTTTTATATTTAAAATAAAAATATTGTTTATACAATATTAAAAAGACTTATTAAAAATATATCAATATTAGCAACGAAATAGTGTCAAAGCTTAGTGTAGCGGCTCTTAAAAAGATCATTTCATAAGTAAGAATTTATTTAAATTAAAGTGTTTTATATATATATATATATATATAAAAGAATGAAACCTTCTATAATGACTATTTTCCCAGATTGTTTTGTAGAATTAAAATTATAGGCAAGCAATGTAGGTATTTAGATCAAATAACAATTTACGCGCAAATAAGATAAAGAATACATAAATAAAATTGCTTACGTGATGCATCCAATAGCCCAAATATCTGCTTCAAAACTGTGACCTTTTTTCTGTAATACTTCCGGGGCAATGTAGTTTGGCGTTCCGCACACAGTCCTGTTGCAAAAGGAGAGAGTGAAATATATATCAAGAACAGTATTGGGGAAATTGTATAACAAAGTGAAAAAAGTTTACTTGTGATGCGTTTCGTCCTTGAGGACTTCATCGGACTAAATTTGTTATGTTGGTGGATGTGCCCATTATGAATTTAGAAATGTATTTCTCTCGTTTTTATTTTAAAGTTTAATTACAATGGTATCATTTTCAGCCTAGCTACAAGTATCCAAATTATGATCATTGCTCTTGTCTAGGTACAATCATTCATAGGCGAAAGCTGTTAGTTACCCCAATACTTTCACTGATATCAGCCTTTGATATGTATCACGCATTTTTTACGGTAAAAACTCGTATGAAAATTGTATGAAAGTTAATTTTATTGTCAAAAATTTTGACCCGAAAAGTCACTGGGAAATAAATGGCCAAAATCATAACGTAAATTTTGTTTCATCACTTGCACAAAATTACTAGTAAATTTTCATCTCATGCTAGCGGTCAAAGTAGACATCGTTTGACAAGATTGGTAAGCTGTTTCTTAAGATTGGTGCAACACCATCCTTAAAGAAATATTCATACGGAGCAATCTGAATAGAGTCAATTAAAGCAAACCTACATTTTCTTTTCTCCCTCGTGACGAACTCTTGTTGCGAGGCCAAAGTCAGCAATTTTGACATTCATGTTTTCATTGAGTAGCATGTTACCCAATTTCAGATCTCTGTGGATGATATTCTTTTTGTTGATGTATTTGACACCTTCGATCAATTGCTTTACGTAATAACGCACCTCTTCCTCTGTAAGGTATTTCCGATTCTTAAGGACGTGAACCAAACTCTGAGGAAAGAAAGAAAGAAAACAAATTTATTTTAAGAGAATAATGTGAACAAAGAATTTTCTTGTGAAAGCCCTGAAGAAAATGTTGAAGCTACTATTTTAACTGGTGCGATTAAACTGAGAGAGATGGATTGTTTGATGCTTTACGTACGTGTACATAAATAAGCTTTTAAACAAGAAAAATTGTATTAGAAACTTAACAGGTAATATTTAATAAAATATTGTTGAGTAAAACTTATCTTTTTACACTTAAGAAAAATTAAATTACGATATATTAGAAACTGGTTATATTTTTCTAGACAGTCATGTGCGTCTGTAGCATGCAGTAATTTCAGAAGTAAATATTCTAGCCATTCTTTTTATTATTATAGACATTATATATCATTTTATATATATATATATATATATATATATATATATATATATATATATATATATATATATTTTTTTTTTTTTTTCACTACTTGAAATATTTGAAACAAAAATTTTAAATAAACATTTCATTCATAACTTGGCTTGTTATGAGAAAAAAAATTTACAAATAGATGCAAACTTGTTGAAGGCCAAGTAAAATGCAAATTTCAAACACTTCTGCACTATAAAAGACGATATTCCTAAACAGAACTATTTTTGATATCAAAATCAAAATAATCCTCGAATGAAAGAACAGCAATGAAGGACAGTTAATTAATGAAAAACTTTTTTTTTTTTAAATCAATATGCTAATTAGTTAAAGCTGAAGAGTGATATTGCCTAGAAGATAATATATAATACAAAATTTTTAGCGCGTAAATCGCTCTTTGGAGTGGTTGTAACACCCTATTTATCATCTCAGTTGCGTCTCTGTCTTTGGGCAGGTTGTACTCAGGGGCTTCTCTGTCAAAGGACAGAGGGGCAACTGAGAAAATTATACTGAGGAACAGCTGGCCAAGGTCGCGCCCTCCCATGGCACCAGATAGAGGGATCGGTGCTCGCACAGAGGCCAGCGCAATCGACGGTTAGGGTGCTGAGGGCAATTTTTGATTTTGTCCCTGTGTACGTGCTCGGGGCCCCACCTAAAAATAGACTGTGTCACATCCAGTTCTAGTTGGTGGGAAATCGTTCTTTGGTGTGGCTTGTAACGCTGTTCATCTCTCCGTTGCGTCTGTTCTTTGGCAGAGTGCACTGACGGAGTCGCAACTGAGGAAAATTATGCCGAGAGTTGCCCAGCCCTGGGAAACATCTGCCTGAGTCCGCGCCCTCTCATTGCATATGATATATATATATATATATATATATATATATATATATATATATATATATGTCACACCGAGGCCAGCGGGCAATTTTTGTTCCTAGCCCGAGAGTACCCGGTCGGGCTCCCCACATTAAACCGACCTTATGTCACAACCTGACCTAGTGGGGGGGGGGAGGATGAGTAAATACCAAGTTACTATAAAGTAGTTTGTAACACGTTTATTTATCATCTGTCAGTTCAGTTGCCTATGTCTTTTGGCAGAGTGCAGCTCAGTTGCATCTCAATCAGATGACAGAAGCACAACTGGGGAACCTCGAATAGTGAGGTATCCAGCCCTGGGGAACAGATGCCCGAGGCTGCACACTCTCATTGCACCAGAGAGAGGGATCGGTGCTCGCACCGAGGTTAGCGCAACCGACTGTTGAGGGGGCTCGGGCAATTTTTGTCCTTAGCCCGAGTGTACGCGCTCGGATTCCCCACATGTAAACTGACCTTGTGTCACAACTCGACTCCGTGTGTGTGTGTATGTGGGGGGCGGGGTCAAGTAAATACCTATTATAAAATAGAGCTGGGGCTTTTTAACCACAGAATTCGTGGGAGAATTGAGCTCCATTTTCGCATTTATTCATATAGATTCCATAATATAGGTTTTACTTAATTAGCTACTTTGTTTCTCTAATTCTTCAAATGTTGAATGTATAAGAAATTCTAATTTCTATTTTCCCATCTTTACACTATATTAATTTGATCTTATACCCTGTTCTGTCACCCGTTAAATAAACATAATTGCTTGTACGGAAAATAAGGAGGTAGGTACATCAAATGGTCTTTAAATTAAGCGGCAGCCGAAGAATTATCTTTGAACTTTTAAAAGGTAAGCTTAAAGATTAATTCAATACTTAAATGCAGTGATAAATTTTGAGTTCTTCTGCAGTTTATTGATGCCTATCGATTCTACTCCTCCCTAGTTATTGTGATTATGATGGCTAAACCAAGAGAGTCCCCCACAGGGGCTAGCTTAGATAGGGCGGATTTTAAGCTAGCTGCAATGTTGGATACAAAAGAAAAATAAGAGTTACTCCCCTTGAACCATGAAAGCAACGATAATGGCTAGCATAATATATTAATATATATTTTTAACCTCACATAATATGGCAACCCTGAATCTGAGCTCAATGAAAATAATTCCCCGCGTCTAACTTTTCTAGGGCTTTTGAATGAGCTATACATCATTGAAATCGGACCAGTGGGAGCGGAGAGTTACTTGGACACACACACAAACACGCATACATACACTGTACTTTATATAGAAGATAAAGTCATTTTCTAAAGAACGTATTGAACAATGGTTTTTCCTGCAAAGGGGACGCATGTTCGGATCTTGCTGGAAGGTGCATTACTTTTCTGCTCCAAACTAATAATTGGTTCGTTCCTTTTATATGTTTAATTTGGTCAGAGAGAAAATGCTTAAAATTGAATTTATTGTTATGTTTAAGGCCATAAGGCCATTATGATGGGTCACTAAAATTTACTTGCGTGGGCTTAGAAATGTTGTAAGTACAATATAAAGTTACTGTGTTAATGTTTGAAATGATTCTAGCAATAATCAATTTATTGGCCTTCGCTTCAAAGTGACTATAGAGGCGTTAACCCGCAGTTGTCTCGTAATCATCGGTTTTAGTGGCCTCCAAAAAGGGATCAAAAAACAGCAAGTACGACAATCATAGAATGAATTTGAAACCATTTAAATTCAAAGATTTATCGAATAAGGAAATGGAGAGATATAGCGAAGCAATTAAAATTTTATACGTTCATGTATTTACAAAGAACGTCTACACCAACTTTAAAAATTTATATAAAATTTAAGATTATCTCATATTTCTAGTAGTTATTTTTAGTATAACTCCAGTATATCACTCCAGATAGACTTTGCAACTAGTGTGACATCAAAGACAGATGCATCAGCGGGTTGAACTGAAAGATGTCTAGCTATAAGTGGTAGATATGCTCCTCATGGTAGGTCAGTGACTGCCTCCAACATGTAAACAGGTGATCGATCCAGTTGCGCTTAGTATGTGCACTACAGGCCCACCCGAGATGGAAGGAGTAGAGTCTCTAACATCCTCGCGAGAAGTATCCACGTTTGGAGAAAAAGACCTAAATCAAACCCACGCACTCTCCGATATTATTTGCCGAAGTCCGCAGTTGAATAAACAATTTTACGTATAAGAGATTAATTTCCTTTTTATTAGGCTGTACAACTATAACATTACAATTATACAGAAAAAATGAAATTAAATGTAATACATGTATATTTTGTGTAACTTTCCTCCATCCATATTTAAAATCATATTATCACTAATGAACAAACGATACGTTCAGAAAATCTGTGCAAGTGAGAGAGATATGGGGGGGGGGGAAAGTAAAACCTTTATGCAGTAGTTTTATTCTTGATAAACAATGTCACATAAAACAATTATAATAAATAATACAAAGTATAAGGAGTGAATATCCAATAAAGATAGATTTTACTTCCTTGATCGACTGAGGTAAAGTTTGCTCTACTTTGGAGGTTTATGCAACAACAAGAGCCTTAAATCATCTGATCGGAAATATACTTGAAAACATGAAAATAACAGATGAAATGTTTCACATATAAAATTTCTGTATATCCATGGCAAGATTTATCGATTACGATCCCATTTTCACTCCCTAACTATCGTCTATTGAATGCAATTTTAAATGTATTTCATAGAGACGGGGAATATTTATTTATTCTTAAGACAAGATTAAAATAAACACTAAATTGTTTTATTAATTGAAAGAAAAACAATTTATAAATAAATCGTTAATAGCTGTCAGATATATCGGCATTTTTACAGTGTCACTCTTGGCCACGAAAGTGCCAAAAAACAGACACTTCTTGGAAAAAAATGGTTTAATCAGGTTTCATAAAGTTGATATTAAAATAGTTGGAGAAAAGTGATATAAAATGATTTTCCCATTATATATATATATATATATATATATATATATATATATATATATATATATATATATATATATATATATACACACAATTATTTGTGCTTGAAATTTATATATTTACACATTTTCAAAACCTACTGAAAGTCAACTAATTAATGAAAATGATTTAATATTCATTGATTACTGAAGAAAATTTCAATAGGAAAATATGATTGTAACACGATTATCCCCGCATCTTTTTACACACAAAACTATTCCGAAACGCAGTGTAAACAGAAAGTTCTGCTATTTAAACTATTTCTATCTTAAAGTATTTTTATTACTTAGATAAATGGATAGTAATTTTGTTCTTGTAGCAATTCATAGATTAGAAACGGAATTTGTGAGGAGTCATAAAGGGACATAACATCTAAAAAAAAAAAAAAAAAAAAAAAAAAAATTGTTAATAAAATATCAAAAACAAATAATATATTCATTTTTGACGGTACAAGTAGTTTTCAAATAAACATGCACAAAGACACTGAAGGTTTTAATGAGAAGTTTTCATGCTACCCTATTTATTGATGTTGAGTATTGTTTTATCAATAATAAAAAGTTGTAAGCTCATCATTTCACATAAGTGAAATATTCCTATTTTTCTGTACATTTAAATATATAGCATTTTTATAAATTCGCTCATCATCTTTAAAATGTTACCAGCGGATGTAATTGAGTGAAAAAATCCAAATGGCTACTGAAGTTTAAACAATGTAATTATAATATATTTATAGTTTTGACAAGCAGCGTCAAACGCAACGAGATAGTATAATCACTAAAGTTTTTGATGGCTTCAATGAAAACTTGAAGCCGTAACGAATACGTTGCTTTTTATGATCATTGTTCCTGTATATTGTGGGCGATTGAGAATCATGAATACAAAACATTTCAAATATTAGGTGAAGGATTGGTTATGAAAATACATTTAGATTTTATCTAAAATGTTTGTACTTCTTCCTCAGTTATTATAGTTTTTTCTTTTAAACCTAAAACCTTTGCATATGGTAGTTGTATAACAATCTAAGTTGATACATAAGGAAGCAAGAAAACATGTGTTGGTAAATGAAATTAAAATTAAAAGAGAGAGAAAAGGAAACGAAAACAGTGAGAGATACAGAAAAATTTTGTTTGACAGGAAGTTTTGAAGGAACTACACAATAGTATCATTTTCAGTTGGTTGCTTTGAAAGTAAATTTTGCTATAACCATTTAACAGGTGTTCAAAATATTCCAAGGAAAATACAATTTTGTTTCAAATTTATTTTTAAAATTATTTTGACGTGTACGGTTTAATTAATATCAGGGATTCGATTCCAGCCAGGGGTTCTAAGACTAGTTAAACTTATTTGACTTTTTCGATTATTAAGAGAAATATATTATATAGTTAGATCAATTTTGCGCATGTATGTCCAACTGACTACACTGATGCATGTTTACAAACAATGCAGATAATATAATCTAATATAAAGATTAAAGAGAATTATATAGTTGGAAGCATTGTAATACAGAAGAAAAATGACGCATATCTCCTTGAAAATACTCCTAGAGAACAGGTTGGGGATGTCTTTTTGGAGATCGTTGCATATAAAAGTCTTATTGCACTCCGGTATCTCTCAAAACCTGCTCTCATACATTATCTTTATATACGGTTTACTTACGTGATTATTCGTTTGCATTAGATATACTAGTTAAAATAAAGCTTAATTTCTTCGTTTAAACTCTTTACTATTAATTTATTTCCAGAGATAAGAGTGCAATGCTTTTATACTGCTTATGCTATCTTACATACCTAATTTCATGGTGTCTCTCGAAATTATAACTTTGCTATGTTCTTCAACATCTTTAGCTTTATTGATAATGGAGAAACTAGTTTTCCCAAACAACAATTACACAATAACGATTTCTGATTGGTGAAGATTATTTTGTATTGAATCGTTATCATTCAAAACTGTATTGAGCAGACCTACTGAAATAGTTGCATATTTATCCCCAATGTTCAGTGTCTGAACCTAAGTATAAAGCCAAGACTCGAATAGTGATTTTCTAGGCGGGTAGGTAAAATTTTACCGTTTAGAAAAGTGATACCACAATCATCTTAACACTAATTGGCTTTTTGTTACACTAAGCTTATTAAACATTAATAACAGATCTGAACTGAAAATTTGAAAGTTCAATTGGACAAGAGTTTTACTTACCTTTCGTGGGCAATTTTCCAGAATGATGTAGACATTTTCGTTATCTTCGAAGTAGCTGTGAAATTCTACGACGTGCTTGTGTTTGAGATCCTTGTGAAGTTCGACTTCGCGTAAAATCTACCAAAAAATGTATCAGTAGAAATGTATTAGTATTAGAAAGAATAACATTTCGCAAGGCAAAAATATTTTTAATAGAAAAGATGAGCTAAAACACTTAGTGTTATACAGTCTATTAACATATTTGAATGCCGATATTTGAATATTTTTAGCCTAACACATTGAATACTACTTTCATGTAGTCTTGGGCTCGATTTTTTTCTGCATGATACATTAATAGCTAACAAAGAATTTTTCTCGCATCTGAAGTTCAGAGATACAAAAGTTTCCTATGTGTGTGTGTTAGTAGTATTAAAAACAATCTATACGAACCTTGAACAAAAGAATTTAGAAAAAACATGAGAAGCAAGATGTCTCGAATCAACCAAAAGCAGATCACTAATATAAATCATAACCTTAGAGTTTAGTTGCACTATTTTACGTAATAAACTTTCCATATATATATATATATATATATATATATATATATATATATATATATATATATGGTGTAACAGCATAATTGTCCATCCCACAATATGTTTAATATCTAAAAAACTCTTCCAAACTGAGCAATGGTGAGAGGAAAAAGATCATTTACACCTTCAGTAATAGTATCAACATTCATACTCTGGCTTCCATCATTAAAGTCCATTCAAGAACCCTCAAAAGAAAGGTGAATAAGTTTAAAAAAGAGGGAACAGTAGAGAGGAAAACGGGATCAAGAGGTCACAACAGCTAAAGGGATCATCATTTCAACTTAGAGCTAGAGAGATAAATTAGAAAAGATCCAGCTCAATCCATACGACGTTTGGCACATGAGAGAGGAATTTCAGCTATGACAGTCCAAAGAGCAGTGAGAAAGACTTGTAAATGAAATCGTGAGGCACCTTGTTACTCCAGGAGAGAAAGTTAGATTAGAGAGGACAAAGATCATTTTGAATAAGTTGGAAAATGATTCTGGAATAATATTATATGAATTTTATTTCAATACTCCACGAGCTTCCGATCCTTAGCTATGATTAATTAATGATGAACATGTCATTTTCGTTTATGATCGATTTCATTACGATTCTTCTGTTAAGCTTGAGAGCAATTATACATTCTTATTGTTTAAAATACAGTCCAATAGTTTTATAAAAACCTCAGAGAATTCCAGTAAGATATCTTTAATCATTTCTAAGATACAACGGTTCAAATTTTTCTGTCATACTCGGCATATATATATATATATATATATATATATATATATATATAAATTGTGAGACAAAGATAACGGATTTTCTTAACACCGCCAACTATACCACTATTCCTCCATTTACCTACAATCATTTTCTACAAAAAGAAAAATATCTCTGTTGATAAAAACAAATTTATTATTAAACTATGAAATTGGACTTTCTTTCAACATCAGATCTCTCATTGAAGTTTCAAAGTAAATGCTACTGTGGATTGCATACATGAATGAGTTCCTTAAAGAATAGTTTATAATGTTATATCGTCGCCAAGAAGTTATTTTTCTATAAAGCTACCGAAAACCCATCTACGTCATATTTTTTTCAATATACGAAACAATGTCACGAATGTTACTGCATTCTGTTCACTTCATTTGTAAATTATAAACCAGATTCACTATCTCAGAAATACTAGATATAGTCTGTATATGGTGTTCAAATTTGTTATAATAACTTCTCTAGGCGAAGTAATGTGTGCGACATATTTTTATGATTTATATTTTTAAGATGAGGGAATAAAGACTAATTAGATAATTGATAACTTTTAGGCTCAAGGAAAGGGATATTTGTATTTAGCTATTGGGAAAAAGTAGTCATTAAGATTTAGATTTTGTTTTCAGGAATTTTCCCTTAATAAAATTATTTACTCACTTCCTCCGTATGTTCCAGTTTAAACATAAAGAACTGTTTTTTTACTCTCTTTCATCCAATACAAGGCCTACTCAAAGGAGAGGATTGTTAAATGTAGTTGTTGCAGTGGAATCAAAGCAGTAGACCTTCTTTGGGTCGGAAACATCATGCCTAAGCAATCGACCCAGACAGAGAGACAAGCACGCTCCGTTGGGAAGTATAAAATGACCCACTGGGAGAAGTGGAAGTAACAAAGGCTGCGAATGCTATGACAATACTACGTTTAGTGTTAATGTACCAGCTGATATTTCGATATTTGCTACCTTGTTCATAAACTTGAGATAACACAACGGAACTTGTAACCAGACTTGCAACCAACTTAACGAGACATCATGCTAATTTTGATATCAATCATCACATTATAATTTTAGAACGATGACATCGTCAGTGTACATTGTTAAAGTCACAGACCAGATCGAAAATTATTTCGTTAAAGTTTGAAACAATTTGTTTTCATTTAGCAACCCCCAAAATAAATCTGTTGCATCCCATAATTTTTCACAAATTCTAAGAAGTCTTCATTGGATTATAAGCAATTTCTTCGCTAGATTACTTTTTTGGAGAAAACTCAAGAGAAAATAGAATTTGATACATATCCAACCAACACTAGAACTGTCAAATGTAGTAAAAGGAAAAAAAATTGACAATTTCTAACAGATGTTTTTAGTAAAAAAAAAAATTAAAAAAAAAGGTCAAAGTATTGCTTTACCATTTAAAATGGGAAAATAATATTAAGCTCTAGAAATAAGAGGCGAGAGAAAGGGAGTGAGCTGGATTGAAATTAAGGACGAAGCAAAAGTGCGTGCTCCCAAACATATGCTATATGTGTATATAGATATTTGTGTTGCAGACGACGAGTACTTGTTGCATAATAAGTATACCAAAAATAGGCATATCTATAATATATCAAACATATGTATTTCATAATCATAAGAGTGTCAGTATATAAAATTGACAACTTATTGCAGGAATGTTCCACGACACAAATTTCATCAATAGAAACACAGTATCTGGTGGTATATAACCGCCACCCCCAACAAATAAATAATGTTTGTAAAATATCGTCAGAGTCTCATCTACGAATCTGACGTAACTGGTAAGCTAATGTTTGCCCAGACGCTATAGACTACCATTAATTGTACCTAGCCTAACTCCATAATACTATAATATTAAAAAAAAAAAGGTATGTTAATATTAAAAATATTTAGTAGTGAGGGAGAGACTTATCTGCTATCAAATACGATAGTTTTTTTTGTTAAGGATTATCAGAATTAAAACTTTTCAAAAGAAAGTTTTAATTCCGACAAACCTTAACAATAACTATTATAACCATAAAAGTGGCGTCAACTTGTTAGTTTTTTCCATTTTCTTCCTTTCAAATTGGAGTGTAATGTAACTGGTGTCTGAACGGAAATTGAGTCTATTAAAAGTTTAAGAGCAGTTTTATGTAGCTTTGGTAACCTTTTTCTTAAGAGTAAATTTTTTATTTGCAACAGCCAAAATATTTTCAAACATTTCGAAACGCCCATACAGTTTTTTTTTTAAACAAGAAATAAATGATTCAGTCAATTTAAAAATAGGACTTTTGAATATACAAGTTAAAAGCAGCGATGACATTTTAAAAGTTGAACAATTCACATAAAAAAATAACTTCAGTTTGATGCTTTTTGTTATTAACTACCGAGAAGATTTCAAAAGAATACTGACAACATCTAGGCAATCTTAAATCTATCTGTACGACAAAGGTTTTTAACTTGAAACCAAGTTCAAAGCATTTGTCAGAGACTACTTTCCCCCACACGTCGTATTTACTCTTTGGTGTAACTTAATTAAGAACACATTAAATATATTAATTTATTAAAAATTTTATAGAGATTTTTCTCATCAAAAGTAACTTTTCTTAAAATATTCATGAAATTCCAATTTTTTCAATGAACAACTTTAATGTTGATTCTAAAATGTCAATACCCAAGTTTAAGTTATACTTTATTGATACTTTAGACTTTATTGATGTTATTTGTTTTGTTTCAGTAACTTTTGGGGCCAATTTTTATGTACATATTTAGGGAATATGAAATCAGATTCCATTTTAAGAGCCATAACACATTATACGCTTATTTGGAAATAAACAAACGAAAACCAAAAAAGACAAAAAGAAAATGAAACCAAAGCAAAACATGGGAGAAAAGACCAATGCAATTATAGCCCCCCCCCCAATGACAAAGTATCTCAACTACAATATCCTGGAGATATAATCATAAATATACGATTCGACACTAATTATTGAACTATATCAGCTTATATATATATATTATATATACACACACACACACACACACACACACAGGGTGTAACAGCAAAATAAAATTGTCCAAATCGTTTAACAGCAAAATTGTTCAATTGTTGGATTAAGCTTTGAACCGTTGAAGCTTAGAAATGACTAAAGATATCTTACTGGAATTCTCCGAGGTTTTTATAACACTATTGAACTATTTCGATCAATAAGAATGCATAATTACTCCCCAAGCTTAACAGAAGAATCTGATGAAATCGATCATAAACGAAAATGGCATGTTAATCATAGCTAAGGATCAGAAGCTCATGAAGGATTGAAATAAAGTTCAAATAGAGGCTTAAATACCGGTATTTGTTTCTAGTGGATAAGAACAATTCTGGCATAAGCCCAAACTGTTAGGCATCAAGAATTACTTTGCCTTTGACAATGCCATCCTCAAGCCTCTTCCTGAACAAACCACATTTTTAAGGAATTCATCAATGTTTTCCATCCAGGTCTTATTGATGGATTTGTGAGTACTTGCAGGCTACAATGGGTATCTCTCAAATTTTTTGGCCAGTTCATTCCAGATACTTAAGTCTAAGGCGATGAAGGAGGTGAGGTTTCCTTAGCCCAAAACCTGTTCGTGAACTCATCCCTGAGAAATTTTTGAGCCACTGCACTGGTGTGACAAGGAGAGCCATCCTGCTGGAATGTAAATTTAAAAGCCTTATTGATCTTGTTGGGGTTTCGATTGTCTATAGCCTCAGGATACTCAGAAAGAATCCAGGTCTTTACCTTTTTCAAAGTTTGAACATAGCAATCTCCTGTCAATCTCTCAAACATGATCAATTGCATATTCTTGCCATCAGAGGCCACACAGACAAAATCCAATAACTTGGCAGGGATTTTGCACTTGAAAGTGACATTCTTGTCTCTCTCGTGAGAATCTGAAGCCAGAATACAGCTATTACGTCTGTTTGTGTACACATCCTGTGTAAGATTCTTATCTGTGTAGAAGATTATTCCAGAATCATTTTCCAACTTATTGAAAATGATCTTCTCCCTCCCTAACCTAACTTTCTGTACTGGAATAACGAGATGCCTCAAAACGTTTCACGTACGATTTCATTTTCAAGTCTTTTTTCATTGCTCTTTGGACTGTCATAGCTGAAACTTCTCTCTCACGTTCCAAAAAACTTATGGATTGAGCTGGATCTTTTCTAATTGATCTCTTTAACTCTAAGTTGAAATGATGATCCCTCTTCCTGTTGTGACCTCCTGATCCAGTTTTCCTCTCTACTGTTCCCTCTTTTTTTATTCACCTTTCTCTTGAGGGTTTTTGAATGGACTTTGAAGATGGAAGCCAGAGTATGAATTTCGGTGCCATTACCGAAGGCTTGAATGATCTTTTTCCTCTCACCATTGCTCAGTTGGGAAGACTGAATGGAGCTGATCCAAAATGATTTTAACCTGTTCTCTTTCTAGCTGAATAACTCAAAGTTTTTCAGTAATCAAAAATGGTATCAAAATGGCTAAACATCTTATCTGAAAACCGGGGAAAAAAATCAATTAATTTAGTGGTTTGTAAATATTAAACATTTTGTGGGAGAGACAATTATGTTGTTACACGATTTGGACAATTTTGCTGTTACATCCGGTATATATCAGGGTAAATTTGTTACATAAAGGTCACAAGCTGCATACCCTGAGTAATTACTGACGGCACGTGTCTCCCTCGCTTTTATATATATATATATATATATATATATATATATATATATGTGTGTGTATGTATGTGTGTGTAGGAAAGAGTTATTTCTTAAATGCGCAATATGTCATATGTAGTAAAAGCCAGCATATGCCGCATCATCTTAAGAATGCATATATTAGAGAAGGTAGCAAAGTAGTTTCATATGTTACAGTGATCGTACTTAGCTTTTATTAGTGTAAATTCTAGTTCATGACAATGAAAAACAAATTTCAGCAGTAATAAAAGAAACAATATTTAGATGTAACTACGCGTAGTTTTATGAGACAAGTGAGAGGCAACAATTTTTCATTCGTTGATATCTGATTAGTAACAAAGGTATTCATCAACATTTAAAAGATTAAAAATAGAACCATTTTTCTAGATTCTCGCAAATTCATTGCACTTCTTTGGCCTAAAAGTCTACGCGAGTACAATAAATTACGATTCAAAGTTAAATTATAGGAAGTTACTATCAATTTATAACATATTAACATTGAATATTCTTGTAAAAAATACTAAAGTTTATTATCAAGTTACGATAATATAAATTCAAGCATTAAAAATACAGCTTAACTTATTCTGGAATAAATAAAAGTGGCAATCACCAAAAATATTTTTTAGGAGAAAATATGTGAAACATAAAAAATGTCGATTATACCTGCTGCTGTTAGAGACAGATGTTATGCGGTAAATAAATAGGCTAGCAATTAGGAAAAATGCTTTCAGGCATTAATTGCATTCAATACTTCATATTTAACACTTAGTTCAATTATCAGCACAAATAAACTTTATACTTTGAGAATGTGTGTGTATGTATGTATATATAACAAAATCTACACAACAAAACTGGAAAGGTTTCATCAAAATAAGTCTTTTACTTTACGAAACCATGCAGAATTCTTGTTGGTTTTAATTCGTGTAGAAAAAACAAAACAACAAACAAACAAAAACAACAAGTAATTTCTTTTACAACAGAAATTAGATAAAAATTTACCTTTAATTTCTGATTTCTTTTCGCTATCCGAGAATGAGGAATGATCTTGCCAGCATACACAACATTGGTATTCAGGTCTATCATTTCGTAGCATTTTGCAAATCCACCCTTGATAATAGATAAATAAAGAGCAGAAATATAATAAAAAATGTAAATGTTAACTAAAAAGGTTCAGTAACATTTTGTAAGTTTTATAAAATTATACAGCATATTAAAATCATGTTGAGAAGAGATGAGTTGGGATTAAACTCTCCAAAAGCCTATATATGAGTAATAGGAATTAGTAGACTAATAAATTACTTCGTTTCTTTTTTAATTATGAGAAAAACTTTCACATTAAGAAAGTTTGATATTTATGTCTTAATTGGAAAACGTTTAGGGCAAATGTTGGTTTAGTTATTACATAACAAAATTTGATTTCAAATACAAAAGAAATCTTTGCAATCGATAATTCAGGCACAAAAGTCACATGACAATATTGGACAATTTCTTCACAGATGAAGAAAACGATACACTGTCGCGTCGAGTGTTTTCTTCTACCAACGAACGTTGAGAATACCATTATGTAGGGAAAAATAAGTTTTAAGAGAAACATACAAGGAAATTGCTAATACTGACAATGATAAAGTCGAACATTTTTGCATACATTGAATAAAGAAATCTTGGAGAATTGCCCACTCACAGGGCACACACAGAAGCAAAAGGGAAACAGCAAGAAACCTACATAAACTTGAGTGAGCGAGTGATTTTAATTTACAATTTTCATTTAATCGAATTGCTCTAAATTTTACAGCCTATAAGAGGAGAGAAAAACGCAATTGATTTATTTTTCCCACGACTACATTAAAAACCATTAAAAAAAAATATTTGAAAAATTAGTTCTTTTACAGACCTTTGTTTTAAATTTATCTTTAAAAAATAGAGAGAGAGAAAAAAAAATAGAGAGAGAGAGAGAGGGAAAAGAAAAGAGAGAGAGAGAGAAAAGAAAATAGAGAGAGAGAAAGAAAAAAAAAGAGAGAGAGAGAGAGAAAAAAAAAAAGAGAGAGAGAGAGAAAAAAAAAAGAGAGAGAGAGAGAGAAAAAAAAAGAGAGAGAGAGAGAGAAAAAAAAATAGAGAGAGAGAGAGAGAAAAAAAAATAGAGAGAGAGAGAGAAAAGAAAAATAGAGAGAGAGAGAGAGAAAAGAAAAATAGAGAGAGAGAGAGAAAAGAAAAATAGAGAGAGAGAGAGAGAAAAGAAAAAGAGAGAGAGAGAGAGAGAAAAAAAAAGAAAGATAGAGAGAGAAAAAAAAAAAAAAGAGAGAGAGAGAAAAGAAAAAGAGAGAGAGAGAGAAAAAAAAAAAAGAGAGAGAGAGAGAGAAAAAGAAAATAGAGAGAGAGAGAGAAAAGAAAAATAGAGAGAGAGAGAGAAAAGAAAAATAGAGAGAGAGAGAGAGAAAAGAAAAATAGAGAGAGAGAGAGAGAAAAGAAAAATAGAGAGAGAGAGAGAGAAAAAAAAAAGAGAGAGAGAGAGAGAAAAGAAAAATAGAGAGAGAGAGAGAGAAAAAAAATAGAGAGAGAGAGAGAGAAGAGAGAAGAAAAAAAGAAAGAGAGAGAGAGAGAAAAGAAAATAGAGAGAGAGAGAGAGAAAAGAAAAAGAGAGAGAGAGAGAAAAGAAAAAGAGAGAGAGAGAGAGAAAAGAAAAATAGAGAGAGAGAGAGAGAGAAAAAAAAA
Source organism: Acanthosepion pharaonis (assembly GCA_903632075.3). Lineage (NCBI taxonomy): Eukaryota > Metazoa > Mollusca > Cephalopoda > Sepiida > Sepiidae > Acanthosepion > Acanthosepion pharaonis. Next base: position 991,105 of record CAHIKZ030005563.1, on the reverse strand, counting down.
ATAGAGAGAGAGAGAAAAAAAAGAAAATAGAGAGAGAAATAGAGAGAGAGAGAAGAAAAGAAAATAGAGAGAGAGAGAGAGAAAATAGAGAGAGAGAGAGAGAGAAAAGAAAAATAGAGAGAGAAAAAAAAAGAAAAATAGAGAGAGAAAAAAAAAAAGAATTTTACTTTTAGAACATCTGTCACCTTCCAGACGGTGCAATTTTTACATTAGTGCTCCAATTTCGTTAGTATCATCAATGTTGAGAAAGACCATATGTAAATTGTCTGTCATTTTCATACAAACTGGTTTAAGTATAAAAAAAGCAAAACTGTTCACTTTCAATGTTGCGATGGCGTGAGGTGACAAGGTTAGTTTATTTAAAGAAAATGTTTATGCGATCAATATGGTTTACTTCTGTGTATTTAGTGTATGTGAATAACATTTTAGTAAACTTATTTGTAATATTCATATCATGCGATATAAACTGAAAATGGTTACTATTATTATTACTGTTAGTAATAATAGCAACAACTGTAACAGCTTGACCGATCAACCAAGTAATAATGACCTAAAGCAGTACGGATTCGAACGGTTTCTAATATTTCCATGAATAAAAACAGGTAAACATTACATTCTGCATAATATCATGAAGAAAATGGTTTCATTAGAAATGTAGTCAGCGATTAAAAAATTGGTGAAAATATTACTGATTGAGATGGAAGAGAAAATTAAAAATACAAGATTTTCAAGAACTTTCAGGAACTATGAATAAACTTTGAAATGTAAAAATGCTATTCACCGACATTTCTTCAATAAGATTAATTAGAAGTAAACAAATAAATTTTGCTGAACTCTGCAGCAAAAACTGTTTTAAGCGGCTATTATAATTATTAAAAATGAATATGTTGGAGTTGAAATAAAAGACGTTAATAACTTCAGAATGTTTTCCATAAAACACTAGAAATTTATTCTTGAAATGGCTAAAACGAATGGGGCAAGAAAACAAACCATGAGATATATACGAATATAAAAACGTATTGAATTTCCAAGATATACAATGGTTCCCAAAATATAGTGTGGAAAAATAAAAATATCATTAAACATAAGGGAAAAAGAAAAAAAATTACGTTACACGAGGCCCAAATAACTAAAATAAGAATTTATGACATTTTTAGACATTTCCGACACATTTATTAAAATAAATATACAGAATACCTCGATAAAGTCGATATTCATATGAAGTGTAGCAAAATCTACCGTGGAAATGGCATTTTGATCCCGATATTACCGATATAAGTAAATGATAACGATCCTAACCAACTTCAGAATCTGTTATATTCAGCTCATTACAGTAATAAACGACATTTATGGATTTGACGAATTGGTAGTCAATATAATGTGTTAGAGAGTTTAAATTTCATTACAGATGGGTCAGTATGGGCCTGACTGCAAGTCATTTGCATTTATGATAAATAATTGCCCATAGTGGGGAACGAAGCATAGTTGTTGATAGTTATAATGTAGTTTAATTCCTGCTTTGCTATGCTTTGTATTCGGCTTATTTACAGTGAATAGACAGAAAAATCCGAGACTCATGTCGTGATTTATAGTTGCATAGTCAATGTTTCTATGCATTGATGGGGTAATTTATTCTTTGGTAAAATTAGTAAAACGTTATTACCACACACTATTTAAATTATTGCGCCGATTTGAAATTTTTACCATGCAAAAAGAAAGTGTACTTTTGACATTAACACGTGTTCAGAATAATTAACGAATATAAATGTTATAATAATGTCACTCATATATTTTAAACGTTACCAAACTTAACAGACGTATTGGATTCTTTGTTGCTCAAAAGCGAAATACTCGTTAGTTTAACTACAATTCAACCACATTCCGAGCAGATTTTGTTAAAACATTCTTCTCTCCACATTTTATACCCACTTTGAGAAAAAAAATCTTAAATAGCGTAAATTTCACACGTAATATTCTGACAATGTCACTGGGACAAATTTCAATTATGGATCTTTTTCGAAAATGCAATAATCTTAAGTTGAATACGGTTGTAAATTTTATTAATATGTATAATCGAAATATTTCGACTGGTTATCCAGATTGGGTGTGACCGAAATATTTTAAGAATTATCATTTATTCGGATGAAGATGAGATATTTCTTAACCGATTTGTTTTTGAAATACAAACATCGACTTTTACATTGAAACTATGTTTCAATAAGTTTTCTCAATGATTTACAAATGTTATACAGAAAAGACAAAAATATTCTTTTTCAATAGTTTTGGTAGTGGCAATGCTTGTGAATATCCCAAATATGTAATTTAGAGAAGTAACATTTTCGTTTACTTTTCAAAGAGAATCGATTATTCCCTATGTAATAATTATAATTAACAATGGGATGTGATTGTTATTATAACCTGCGTTAAAACTATAGACGAGTGAAGAAAGATAGCGTTATTTTATTTACTTACAAAGTGTGTGACTATAGAAATCGTGATGACCAAATAAACCAATTCTTTATGTATTTGATGGAGTTGAAACGTCAGTAGATATATAAATGACAAAAATAAGTTCTCATTTATATATTGACATAAGTTTCAACTCTCAAAAATGAGGAAATTGAAGCCACTTGTTACTGATCCTTTTAGACAAACAGAAACAAATAACTGGTTGCTCGGTGGCTGTAGTGTTAGACAGGAAGCTATCGAATGCCTGATAGGTGATATTTATTATGAAAGACTTGAGTTAATTACAAATGGAAAGCGTGTGTGCGTAATCTATTCTACTAAAGTAATAGAATTTCAGTACAGTAAAAATAGCAATATTTTCGGCAGCAATTATAAATGTCTTATTAAAAGAGAAAGGAATATATATAAGTTTATTGATAGTTTTTTTTTCTAGTGTATGAAAAACTTTTCCGAAATGCGGCTGTTGCTGATGTATAAAATGACCAAAATTCATAGTGTCTAAGCTTTCGCCTCACATTTTTTTTCACACTGTACAAGGACTTGTGAGGACTGTACAAGGCACAGGAGCCACTCGAGGTAGAGAGTTACAGTAAGGGGGAGTTTATGTGGATAGGATGGAAGATAGCCTGTTCAAGTCTAAGGTTAACAGTTAAGATTTTAGTAGTCTGGGAAACATCCTTTTGGGAGTCGGTTTCACAAAGCAGCGGTTTGCGGGAAAAAGCTGTAAGAGGAGAGAGAGAGTGAGAGAGAGAGTGAGAGAGAGAGAGAGAGAGAGAGAGAGAGAGAGAGAGAGAGAGAGAGAGAGTGAGAGAGAGAGAGAGAGTGAGAGTGAGAGTGAGAGAGAGAGAGAGAGAGAGAGTGAGAGTGAGAGAGAGAGAGAGAGAGAGAGAGAGTGAGAGTGAGAGTGAGAGGAGCGTGGAAACAAATTTGTCACCTATAAGGATTCAGGGACGCTTTTGGAATTTATCGGGACTGGACAGCTCCCGATTAAATATGGCAACAGTACTCCATTTTATGCATGATCTGGCTCTTGTAAAAGGTACAGGATAGCAAGTAAAGTCAGGTGCTTATTGGAACAGACCATTTTCCTTGCATCTTTAGCGATTGGTCGTATTTTAGAGTTCCACTTTAGGTCAGGGGTGAGTTCAAGGCCGAGTGTGGGCATCCATTCATCTTGACTGGTGGTAGTATGGGGTCCGATAGGCAATGATGGAATGTAACTAGTTTGGTTTTCGAGGTAATGAATGTAACCAACCAGATTTCCCCCTCACTGAGAAGTTCAATCTAGATTGGATGAAAGATCAGCTGTTAATCTCTGATCACCACAAGTTTTGGAGGTTCATCCGTATATTGTATCATCGGCATAGATATTCAAAAATGATCCGAATATATTCTTAGGCAGATCATTTATATAAAGTAAAAAGAGAGTTGGCGACCTCTGAGGGACTGGCCGTTAACAATTACCTTCAGAGACCTACCCATTAGGAAGGACTTTCTAACCGAGAAGACACTTCCAGTAATTCTGAAGAACTTGAGCAGCAAACCTTTGTGACACACATTGTCAAAAGCCTTCGAAATATCTAATTCTATGGTTCTTGAGGTGTATTTGTCATCAAGAGCCTCGTTAATTCTGTTGGTGTCATCATCAAGGATGCGAATAAGAAAAGAGAAGAACATAAAAATAAGTGTCTTAAGCAACACATTGTGTCGATATTTTTTGTTTGAAAGCTATATCCAATGCGGTAGAATGCAGTAAGACATACGCCAACATCGTGTATCAGCAACATATAATGAAGTATTTATTTTTATTTTTTATATGCATTAAAGAACACGCGCTTTTAGAATATAGTTATTTTTTTAATGTTTGCTTTTGTTTAATGTAAATGACTTCAATAATCTTTAGGTTTTGTTCTGCATTTGGATTTATGGAGTATTTTAGTATTGTTACAGAGGGACTAACAGTATTATAATTCATGTGGTGCTGGTTAATGCGTTGCCTAAATGCACTTTGGTCAGATAAATAACATGTGAGCCTACGTGAAACTGGTTGTTGTATAACCTATATATGTTGTTTATTATTTACAGAGATTGTAATTATTTCCGATTGATTGATAGACATTAGTCTTTAGGAAGGGAATTGATGGGTTGAGAGATTATTTTTGATAGTTAGGTTATTAGTTTAAATTTTTTTAATAGCAAATTATAAAGCAATTTTTTTCATTTTTCTATTTTCATCATCAAGTTTGATGGGTATTGTTTTTTTATTGAAATTTCATCGTTTTTGTAGTTCTGACGCATTTGATTTCTGTAAAATATGTTGATGGTAGAATTATTAAGAACTAGGGCCTATATTATTAAAATTACTGTTCTTTACGTCTGATTTGAGTGTTAACAATTAAGGAAATCATTATTAAAAGCTTAACGCTATGAAAGCAGACACCTACGAAATATTTAATAATCGTTGCCACCACAACCGCATTAATAGAAATGAGAATTTGTTAATACAGGGTCAGGGAATAAACGTGAAATAACAGATAAGGATTACTTCTCGAATAACAGATAAGGATTACTTCTCGAATAACAGATAAGGATTACTTCTCGAATAACAGATAAGGATTACTTCTCGAATAACAGATAAGGATTACTTCTCGAATAACAGATAAGGATTACTTCTCGAATAACAGATAAGGATTACTTCTCGAATAACAGATATAACTCCGAATAACAGATAAGGATTACTTCTCGAATAACAGATAAGGATTACTTCTCGAATAACAGATAAGGATTACTTCTCGAATAACAGATAAGGATTACTTCTCGAATAACAGATAAGGATTACTTCTCGAATAACAGATAAGGATTACTTCTCGAATAACAGATAAGGATTACTTCTCGAATAACAAATAAGGATTACTTCTCGAATGTTTTACCTCGTTTTATAGGTAATTTCGTTTGTTTAAGTGTTGATCGAAAAATTGGACGCTTAAAAGGATTTATACCACATTTTTCTTTTCCAATAGTAATTTTCAACATGTACCCGCTTCTTCATGCTATACTTACGCTTTGTACCACTAAGAAGTTGAATAAGCAGGTCCTAAATTTACTTTAGCCATTAACTTGTAAAATCTGATATTTCTATTATAACGCTAATAGGGAATTTACGACTACAGGAAATTGAAAATAAAGAGGATTTAGGTTGAATTTTAATCTTGTTTTTTTTTTGTGAGTTCTAACATGTAGTGTTAGTTTGATGGTGAAAAGGACATCTAAATATCAATTTTGTACTTTAACAACGTGATGTGCAAACAGTACTTAATAAACATCCTACGCAACAGAGCCTTCAAAAGTGTGTTGCTGGATAACTTTAAAACACACACAAAAAAAAAAAAAAAAAATGTTCCTACACCAATAAGTTTATAGAAATGCACAATTCGATTCTCAACCGTAAACAAATGTCGAGACATTAGGCAAAAATCCTATTTCCATATCGCATGCAGTTATTTTACTAGTGCATACAAAATCCACGAAAAATAACGTTACAATAATCTGTAGCCTAATATACCTTACTTTGCTGATCAATATTTTTATGACAAGAAAAGCTAATTGGTCATGGTGCCAAATAAAAACTAATTTAATCGGCAGGGATTTCATCTATGTTTTTTCCACTCGTTATCGTTCTTAGGGTAGCATTGGCACAAAATGGAGGTGACTATGTATAGGCTGCGCTAATCTATGACATAAAATAGAAAATAATCTTCCTAGTGCAAACTACTCTGGACAATCATGTTTCATGTGTTTAAAGCTCTTTTGCCACTTTCTATGTTCACCAACATTGGCTTTAAGTCGGTCATGTACGTGGTTTATAGTTTGTCTACATTAGCTAGTTTAGAGACTAGAAAAACGAGTTTTTCTATCTGGCTTGGTCGAATAGAATGTTTATACGGGAAGTACAGATTATTTGTCGTTTAGCAGTTTGATTCTGTTTTTAAGAAACTAAATCCAAGTCCTACAGAGTGAAGATCATCGTGATGCGATAATTTAAATTAAACTATGATCTTAACGAGCACAACGTTTAAGCAGTTTTATCACAAAAAAATAACACAAAATAGATGTACCAGATGCATTTTGACATTTGAGTATATATATATATATATTTTTTTTTTTCACACACAAGCTTTTAAGATTTTTGTACAGAAAGTGGTGAGCATTATTTAAAAATCCGAACAATTTAGTTAGCAAATTCTTTAGCAATATATGTTACAACACTCGACTAGAGCTGACTTAAAAAAAATTGCAAAGTGGTACAACTAGTTCGATAGAACTTAAGAAACCTTAAGAAATTTGACAGTCGCTTTTCCTCATAATTTTCAATATATATTACGTGCATAAAATTTTTTGAATTTAGAGAATAATAAAAATAACTTCCTGTATTTAATATTGCTATCTTTCATTTATGCAGATTTTATTTGAAGACTATTAAATTGAATTAAAATATTTTTATGCGCTACTTGTTAACTAATTTTTAATCTTTTTAGAGGTCATTCTTGTGCTTTTGTTAATTGGAAAACATTGATATTAACTATAAAATGTAATCTAGCTAAACAAACATTTGAAAATTTGGAGACTGATTACATAATATTTTGTAATATGACAAATATAATGGCGATCGAATAGAGGCGCAAACTTGAGCGACGCCAACATATGTAACCTTGATTTCTAACAATGACAGCGTAAGAAACTTGTTAAGATAGCAAAAACAAAAAGCTAATGAAATTGGATTGTTTCATTTTTAGCGGTTTTTCTAATAATTTCAAATATATGTCAATGAGAATATTAATAGGTGCAGAGATTTAATGCCAAAATTAGCCATGATCTTGTTTTTCAGGTCTGTATATTTGATTATGTTATCAATATTCTTTACATCTGCTGAATTGATAATACCAAAAGGATGTTCAAATATTTACAAAATCCTATTAGGGAATTAAAACACATAAAATATTTTAATTCTACATAAAATATCACCCATTATACCGACGTTATATGGTCTACCAAAAAAACATATTCTAGTTGGCCGCAATATTCACAAAAAAGTGCTCTCTAGATCTATCGCAAAATTTCTAACCCTACTAACTTAGTACTAACAGTTCCAAAGAATTGTGACTTACTAAATACAATCAAAGATATACACAAAAAACAAGATTATGGCTAATTTAGATATTAAATGTCTAATTTACTAAATATTCTCATTTAAGTGTCTCAATTTAGAAAATTAAATATTAATTCGCCACTATCCATTAATAAAGTCTGAATTAAAGTTCTAATTAGCATTTTAACAGAGACATGTATAGGATTCAAGGTATAAACAAAGATTTTCTCCTGAAAATATAAAAAAAAACAAAAAACACTGTACTGTAGCTATAAGAATCTTTATTCAATTTTGACGCTACTTTTATTTCATAAACTTTCATTTTTCTTTTTCACTATACAAGCAAACCAGGCATTTTTAGAAGCTGATTCATGAGTGAGAGTTCTTTTATTTTTTTTCTAATTTTCAAAGTCATTAGTTGGAGTATTAAATACAGATTTTCACAAACGTTAAAATATTTAAAAAGTGGTGAGATTTATGAGTGTATTGTTTGTCTTTGTCACCAGTGTTTCTGTAATAGCATAATTATGATGTCACAATAAGTTCAGACAGGAATAGGTCAAGTGTAGGTCACTGTTTGACCAAATACGATTTGAGGTCATGTGATAGCCAAGTGGAATAAAAATAGAACGCAGTCTTGCACACTCACACGTCGGATAAACAAACAATGGTCGAGTAATAATACGTTTCATTAATCAGCTAAACATTGATGTACAGTCACTTTTTCTTTAGTTAGTTTTTTGTTATTTTAAGAGAAAGCATTTTCTTTACTTGCAAATGTTCTTAACGAAAGATATCAATATTAGAAAGTTGCAGAGAATATCATTTTTTAAAACTCCCTTAATAAAAAAAAAAGTAAAAAAAAAAAAGGTATTAAAATTTAAAAAACTCGACTGAAGAAAAAAGCCCTCTTTCGTGAGCATATTTAACGGTTTAATTTTTCTGGCATTGATTTTGTCCTTTTTGTTTTCTTTTAGTTTTACTATGTCAAATTTATTCACCCAGCATTCCATTTAAAAAGAAGCTAAGGTACAAAAAGAAAAACGTTAAAGTAATATCTCTTTTTGAAAATTTGAAACTTAATGTGAATAAATATGTGAGAAAGAGGATTTAAAAATCATTATGGAAGCTGTAGTAGAGTGATGAAACAGATCACGTGATACTACGAGTTACTTTTTAAATAATTCCGGTTCGATAAAATTTTGTTTCCATTATTTTTAAACCATAGAATATTTAAATTTCATGCTAAATATTTTAAGCTAGTTTAAATTTGAGGTTTTTAAAAATAAAATCGTAGCAGCTTTTCTATTTCAAACTTCATAATCGAACTGGCGAGGCACAACTAATTTTACAATTCTTCTGCCTTGGAGGAGAAGGAGTTTTTTTCTAATCTGAAAATTCCTTTGGAGATTGATAAACATATTTGTCGTTTATGATGCAAAAGCCTTTTTTATGATGATCCTAAGAAAGAATTCATAGTAACGCAGGAACTTGACATTGCGTCATGGCATTTCACACAAATATCGAGATATAGAAAAATGTTATTTCATTATCTCCTCTGCCAAAGTTTACTAAAATAAAAACTAGAAAAAAGTTTAGAGCAAAATTTCTTTTCGTCATTTCCATGAACGTACAAATCATTTGCTTTAACACTTGAAAAGCAGGATATATTTTCTAAACATTATCTCATAAAATCCTAAAAAGGGTTTATGATAAACTTAGTGTTATCTGTTCGAGTGTACATACATGATTGTCTATTACACAAGAAACTGTTCAGAGATTTGATAACGTATGAAGGCGATGCAGCCAAATAGAAATAACTTTACAAATCTTATAAAAAAGGAAATGATTTTTTAAAATTCGCTATGAAAACTCATTTTTGACTTTAGATTAATTTGCTAATTGTTTGGCTCACAATAAAACAAGTTAGAAGTATTTAAGTTCTCTACATTAAAAAACAACATTTGAAAAAAAATTGTAATTACTATAGCCCTTTCATAAACCAATGAAAAAAGGACTATTTGGTTTGATAAGTGAGTTCATCCTCTTAAATGCGGGGCAAGAAACCTAGTCAATCAAGTCTATTTAAGCAAAAGTACAATCTACCATCTACGAGGATATCTATACAAAGATATTAAAAAAGGAGAAAACCTTTTCTTTTCAGCTATGAAAGAAAAAAAAAAGACAAGTTAAGCGGTTTTATTACTTTTTTAACTGCTAAAGACTTTTTATTCTTAATATTTTGATTCAACAATTGCATTCTGTAATTCTGAAAACATTGGAAATTATTCAATTATCTTCAATTTTATACGATGAAGACGTAAATAAGGGAACTGGAACCCGCCACCAACGTCTTGATAATTCGTTATGAATTATAGAGCACAAAACATGAAAAAGCTGTCTAATTTAAAAAAAAAAATTAGACGTGTACACTTGTTTATATTATTAGGTAGCTTACAAACAGGTTTAAGATATTAAATTCATATTCAGTAAATATTTTCAGTGTTTTTAACTTGTTAGGGTTAATGGTCGGAGATAAAAAAATTCTTACTTCCGACAGTTGTAAACTTTGTTGTCAATTAGACAGCAGACAATGAAAATAACACCAAATAAGGTTCAGATTTTTAGAGGGTAATTTTACATTGTTTTGATGCAAAGGTCCTAACAGCTACGTTATTTAAGTTAAAATTTAGTTTGACTAGGAGCCAAACTATATTGTATTTTCTATAATGTAATACGGTATATTTCTTATTATTATCTTTAACTCATTAGAATCTTAAATGTAGTTCCTATTTTGTTTTTTAGGAAACAATGGAAGTCTGTAACAAGAGTATAACTTGTTACTAATATAGGAAATGAGCCCTTGAGAGCCAGTATGGACAAATGTCAAATACTTTTGACAGAAATACAAAAATACATACATAATGTGAGTGAGAGTATGAATATCAGATAAAAAAAAAATAATGTGTAGGAGGGAGCGTAGTAATCATAACGTGTCAGAGTACAACAAAAATTGAGTTATGCACTTCTGTTTCAGACAACCAGTCTGCATTTTCCCCCAAGTCGAAGCGGATATCACAATAGAAACCTTTTGAAACATCATCGAAAAACTTCTGACAACTGACGGCTCAGTGAGAGAAAACTGAAGTTTAACCCATAAAAGCTGTCTACATTTCAATTTATTATTACAATAAAATAAAATATGATTTAAAGTTGACGTGTTTTGTTTGTAATTTCCCCAAGTTATATTAGTAATTTTAATTTACCATAGACAACAAGCATATATTTTTCCTCTATTTCTGGCTTGTCTAGCGTTGAAAATCAATAGACTATTCATAAAATATACATAAGCTAATGGTACATCTTGTTGGTTGGTAGAGTCCAATAATCTCGAGTTAGACAAAGTGTCGTCAGTATAGCAATTGTAAACAAGCACTTATTTCATACAAAGTCAGTTCTTGACATACTAGTTTTAAATTAGACGCGAACCAACAGATAGAATCACAAGTACTAATGTACTGATGATTACATCCTCGGAATGGTAGCCAATGTTTTTCTTGTTACACTTCCGCATACACAAAAATAATTATTATACACAAATGATTTCATTTGCACATTAAGACAGATCAGTGTAACTGTAACGTTATTTTTTCTATTACCATTTGTCCTTTTCTCGGATGCTTTATGTCATTTGTATCAAAACTCAGCATTAACTGACATCACACAATTACTTAGAGAATAACGAGATTCATATTGCAAGAAATTGTTACTCGTGGCTAGACACCTAATCGAAGTCATTTATTACAAAAGAAAAATATATTTTATGAGCAATATCATACGATAGACTAATTCTGTTTCTTTGACGATCCGTGACTTGATTAAAGTTACTCTTTATAATTATTTATTTCAGCCAATCGCAATTGTTACACCTTCCGCCAACACGCGAGATTAGCATTAACATTTTTAATTGTTAGAAATTCTCAGATTTATTGAAGTAAGGATTATGGAGATTTGAACAGGTAATATTTGCATTTGTAACAAGATTTTGTTCTGTGAAAAAGGCAAAGTATCACAATGTATATTGATGATAAGAATGTGTATTTGACTAATGGCTGACGAATTTTTAATATTTCCAGTGTGAAATTACGAAAGATGTTTAATAAACCAAATTAATAATGTACTGAATTATCTTAAATGCCTCTTTGCTTTTCAAAATCTCATTCGTAGATGATTATTAATTACATTATTAATTTTTTACACTTCAAGGGTTCTTTTTCTTTATTAGCGATTAGTCCAGAAGATTAGCAACTGAAAAATATTCCACTTCAAGCTGCAGTTCATTACTTCTCCAAATTCATCCTAGAGACAAAATAGTTTTCATAGTAAAAATACACTTTAATGAAGTATTTGTGAAATTGCAGTTATTAACATGAGCAAGTTTCTATGTAATTAGATTTAAAGTGCCAATTAAAAAATAATTTGTCTTATTTCTTTAGATTTTGTCTAAAACAAATTTTCAGAAAAAAATAAAGACCATATACACTTCAAAAGCCGAAGACCTGTTTTGAAGGTTATCCAAACAGAAATTTCATTTTACAGTCCTCACCCCACTTAGGTGTAAAATCATTTTCTTGTATGTGTATGTGTGTTGTCAGAATTTGGCACATAAAATAATTTAAAAATTCGAGTTAAGCAGAATGGATAGTTTCCCAACGAATGAAAGCTAGGATTATACTGTATCCAACCTTCGATGCTAAACCCTTAATTTCCTAGGCTGGCATTTCTTTCTAGTCTGATTTGCTTAGTGTATGAGATCTACTATAATATAATCTCTATCGGCTAGTTGAAGTTAGAAGTTGTTTCATTGAATTATTAAGGCCCTTTCCTGTTCTAAAGTAAACCAACCATTAAAGTCTGTCAGCGACAGTCATAAGTGAGAATAAAATGTCACCACTTACTCATATAATTAAGCAGTTTCATTGAATTATAGAGAACCCCGATTCCCATAGTCGGCGTTTAGTTTTCAATCATTTATTAAAAGCAAATTGCTTAGGAAGTTTTTTAAAATTTTTAACCAATATAAAAACTCATTACAAGTGATCAATATCTCACTTGAAACAATGCAATATTATGCATCGCTGTTGGTTCTATTACCAAATTGTCTTAAAAATTTAGTTTTTAACCTTTATAAAAAAAAATTAAATATTGAACTCGTTTATGCGTCATATAAGAATAAAATTCATTTATATTTATAATAAAAATTAGCAGTTTTTTTAAAATTATACGTAATTGTATATAAAAGTCATGAACATACAATTGAAAAATAAGAAAATTTAGATTTCTATAGAGATTTAAATCAAACGAAGCGTATATTTGAAACCATCTATATTATTAAAAAGGAGCAGATTTTTTGTCAGTCATTGTTTGCGTGTGACTTTGCAGTTCGTGTGCAGTGTGTATGTGTACGTATGTGTTGTGCGTGTGCGACTTATACGTGCTTGTGCCATTTAATGTACACACACGTATGCAAACACACAATGGAGCTTATAAAATCAAAAATTGGAGTCAAAGAAAAACCGTTGATTTTTTAAACACTTAATAAAAACAATCAGATAATTATAAGATTATATTGGGCATTTCAGAAATTATTCAGTAATGAATAGAATTATTTTTAAAGTGTTTTTAAAATTTTATAGAAATAATTTTAGACTTGTCACTGAATTAAAATATACATGCGCACATGTACATACACGCAATTTGAATGAAATAGAAATGGAGATCTGTGTCGAGAGGGTTGATTTGTCTTTCTGGCAATAATCCTTGTGTAATAGGAAGAGAGTATAAGTTTGGCTATTTGAAATCATTTTTATGACTCCTGTATTTAAAATGAATCGATTTTCTGATAAACGTACTATTTTAAATAGACAATTTGATCATCTTGCCGTCAGCGAAGCTATAGGTACCAAACTAGTACATATGAAAAGCCGTAAAGGTAATTTATTTGAGTTTTGATGCATTGATATAAATTGTTTAATATCAGTTATATTAATATTCGATCTCACATACATCCATTGTAAGAGGGAAATTTCTAAATGAAAAATGCCAATATTATATTGACTTTAATGAGCAAGAAATGTGAGGAACAATAACAACTGTTAGAGATGGAGAATTTGCTTTAACGCTAAACGACGAAAATAATGCATACAATAGCCTGTTGATTGTGTGCTAGGCAGGATCAGGTAAGTATTATAGAACATGCAGTTATTGTAGAGATAAATTCAGAGTCGCACAAAAAAGTTAAAACAAAAGGCAGGGTTAAATATAAAGTTGCAGCCCCGGCTAAGTAGACGCAAAAAATGTCAAGTAGACATTCTACTATATTAATTATAACCAGCCGTAATCTTGTCATGCTAACTTTTGCTCACGTCTTTGGGTTGACCTTTAATTTTACAAGTTGGTGGTAGGTGATGACCATTCAAGTCCAGAGCCATGTATAACACGTTGTTGTAATAATTATTTCAGGTATAATTTTTTATTAAAAATCTCAGTTAAAAATTTCATAGTTTTGAAAAAGGACAATTTGCAATTGTAAGTATTGAGAAATTGACTGCCAACTGATCGGCAAGTGTGTCTTTTTAACTTTGATACTACTTCCATTATTAATATTTCAGTAAAAGACTTGGGGAGTAGACAAATTCTTCAAACTTCAGTTTGTAAACAAAATTATACGCAAACATAATAGGCGATAACTATATCTTTAGTAATATAGGTGCATAGTGATATTTATGAAGATTAGCTTTGTACAACAAAAGCCACAAGAGTGGGCGGCACTAAAAGTTTTAGTACAGTGCCGGGGCCTTAAAATTTGGAAGTAATTGGGTATATATGTACTAAAATATCAAAGGCTTCAATGTTTTTAATTTGTGTAGTTTGTCAGGGAAATTAATTCAATGTAAACAATCAAATAAAAAGGCATAGATTTAGTTGTGAAAAGGAATAAGAGAAATTAGGTGAAAAGAAAATTGACACTATAACAAGGCACCATGCCATAACATTCTTTAACACCATTTTAGTACCGGGATATTTGCAAAAATTGCAGAACCAAAGTGACTTCACTGCACCAGCCATGGGTTTGCTACATTACTTGGTATCCTGCTGGTCCAGTGCTTATTTGTTTAAATGGATTGTCTCGAATACCAAAGATGCCTGATTAATACAAGTAACTCAAGAATATTGGGCATGAGAATACAAACAATTAAAAATACAGGTAGTATTTCAATAAAATAGCTCCAAAATATTTTAATGCAGGTATACGATAATATCAAATTTGTAGACAAGTTCATGAAATTCCTTCGAAAATACTATTACATTCTGGGGTTTGGTAACTCTGCCGCCCAAATTGGGCAACCATATGATGACCAAGCTCATTTTGATCAGCAAAACTTAATTTGGAAATCACAGTATTAGATATTTTTAAAGGCATCGTGTACACAACTTGAGACAATTTATGAGCAGTTATGTTTACCTGCTGTGACGCCAAGTTACATATCTAGATATGCGAGTTTTCATTTTATTTCCATTACGATAATTCGAAATGCCGTCGTGACAACTTACTGTCAAGATTTTTCTGTATTTCCTCTTTGTTTTTATCACTTTGTATTTACTCATCCAATACATCCTTAAACATTCTTTTACAGTGCAATTTTTTTTTCAGTTTTCAGAATTCTCTTTTGTCAATTAAAAATGTCATTGCAGAACAGAAGATAAACTCATTGCTCGAGAACTTCTCTCTATGCTTGTAAATCCCAGTAAAATAGAAAATCTATAGAAAATTATCTAGAATTTTGTAAGAATTGATAATTTCTTTCTGGTGCAAAGGCAAACAATGTGGATTCAATTCCATGAAAAGTAGTAAGTGGTCTAAACTGAAGTGGACACGGTTTCCAATATATGTGTGAATTTTATTAACATTTGTTGCTCTGGAACAACATTTATACAAGGAGTGATGCTAATAAATACCTTAATAGGTTAACAATAGCTCTTATTTGAGACAAAATTCTGCGTATATCTCACTCAGAACATGAGTTTATCAAATACACGCTTACCGCAAAACATTAGACGTGTATAAAAGTTTCCAGTTTTTTTAATTAGTTTATAATGTGCGCACACATATTTTCTAGGACCTTAGGCCAGCATTTCCGGAAGAGGTCATCATCTAAAAAGTATACAATTTATCACGTTCAAATATTTGTGATTAACAAGTGCGTGGGTTGGCCTTCAAATCAGATTCATCTTCCTTGAGTTTAGCAAGCCATTCATGACACCGAGTCTAACAGAACCAATTCTATCACAATGTCCACTTCTATCTTGCCTAACTAAAAAAAACATGCAGCTGGCTATATTGTTAACCGCTATTTTTCTCCCAACTCAGGACAAATGGACACAGCACAGTCGAAACCTGATTTCAACTGCGTATTCAGCCTGTAGCTATTTTTTAAAAAAGTGGTGATGAGAGCGATTTGAACTTTTTCATGAACCTGGTATATCAAACGTATATAATTCTTTTATATTCATTTGATAGGGTTCACTGATTCGAAATGTTAAACCTATGTATTCATTATTATTACTCGACTGAAATTGAAAATAGTTAATGATTAAGGCAACGTACCTGTCAGTAGAATAAATTGCACAACATTCCTTTTCAAACGGAAAAAATTAAGACCAGTTGAGACTACAAAACAGTGTTGGAAATAAACCTACACTTGAAAAAAAGAATTAAACAAAAGATCAGTCATCAACATATTCGCCTTCTTTGCTCAGCTGAAATTGATTCATGGCTTTTTAGGATACGGTTCACCCACTTTTGTATTTTTCGTATGAGAAAATGCTTAAGCCAGTTAAAAACAGACAGAAAAAAGTCTAGTCTCTAGAATTGGAATCAAAGAGTTTAACATGAAACCGATCACCATTTTTGTAAAAAAAAAAAAAAAAAAATCTTTATTTTCTCTTTACAAACAGGAGAATGAATCCTGTTTACATTTCGTTCTCTTATAAAATCTCTTTCTTCAGAGTTTTTCTTTTCATGCAGGTTTTGCTCCGCTCTTGACAGAAATTTTGGGCGAAATTTGACTATGTATTTCATCCAAGAAATGTGTTAAAATGCCCCCCCCCCAATCAATAAAGGCATTTCCTAGTTTAATCAGGTCACCTATAGAAACAAAAATGAGGTCGTCGAATATGCATACATCAGGTGTAGTTTATTGAATAATTCGGAACTTATGTCATAACAGAAACGATTCACAGTTATTCATTTCTTTTGACTTACAATTGCACTTTGTTACAAGAATGAATAGTCAAGCGTTCGAAATAATTACAGGAATATTTATAGCTCTAAATTGAGCAACATGTAGTTTGGTAGGTTTTAAGGAAAGTATTTATTGAAATAATATTTTAATATACTTAGGAATCTATTATGAAAAATATGAAGTCGTAAATGAAAAATCTATGGAAGGGGCAAATGAGTAGAAGTCAGTACCCATCTAAAATAGCTAATTATTTAACAATAGGAAAATTTCGTAAGGAAAAAATGGTAAGTAATCTACTACAGTGCAAGCAAAATATGTTTGAATCAAAGTAATGCATTGTTTAAAAACGAAAATAGAATCGTTATTGTAAACATTAAAATACGTATAAATAAAATCCGAGTGTCAATGAGGACCGGGTCAGTCACAAAAATAAGACTATCCATGATTATGAGGAATCTTGACTGAAACAAAACATCAGTGTGAAAATTATAACTAAGCAATTCCCCTATCAAACAAAAAGGCAATAAAGAAACAAACTACGATGAAAACATTTAAAAACTCATAGTACTGCTTTAATTACGATAATTTCAAATATATATATATATATATAAAAAATATATATATATATATATATATATATATAAAACCAGGGAAATAAATATGACAAAGTGGAATAAGTTTTTGTGTCACGCTTTCGTTCTTTAGTACATAATCGGATTAAGTTTGTTTACAGTGATGCGATTAAACACACACACATTTCCTTATAGGTAGCACAATTGAGTTTCATGCATGATGTATTCGTCAGGTGCTGATTGAAACTTCAGTCAGCACCTGAATATTGCATCGAGTATGAAACGATGTTGTGCCATAGGACTATATATATATATATATATATATATATATATATATATATATATATATATATATATATACACACACACAAAGGTTTCATGCTTGATCAAGTGGGAATGATTTCACACTAAAGAAAAAAAAAGTTCAATTTTTGTAGCTATAATAGACAATTATCATTCATGTGTTATACTTTGAAGTTATACTTTCAGTCTTTAGCTTTTTAACAGCTTTTCTTACAGAGCAGAGGTCTTGAAATATTTTGTCTGGATCAAATGTGGATATTACTATGTTATTAGACAGAAAAATAACATACTTTTTTTTACTCTAATTTTGTGATACCCCATCATTTCACGATTTTCTATTGAATTTTTTTCCTCGTTAATCATTTTACAGGGCCCCCTCCGCATTGTAGTATTATTGTCTCGTACACTTTTATCTCTTTATTCCCCCAACACATAATCAAAAGACATGAACCAATTTCCATTTTAAATTTTAAGATCCTAACTTCTTCAATTCTGTAATTGAAAATGATACATAGAATATATCTAGTAGAAACGTAAATATTGTAAGAGTTAATTAGATTTGTAAGGTATAATTATTTGTATCTTTTGGCGATCGCGTATACAGGTATGGTTCAATTGCTATGAGCATGAGCAGAGGAAACATTTGTTTATGCATTAGATAAACTTTAATGGAAATTCATGTCCATACCTTTATCAATGTAACATTTAACATGAGGACTTATATATTATATAAATTTATATATTCGCTTTAATAATGAAAAAATAGATTCAAAATTATGGACATGCGACTGTCTTTACAAAACGTTAAATTCAGTTTGTTAAGGGACTGCGTAGATAAAAGTGTATGCATTGAATGTAGAAAAAAAAAAAAGTCAAAATAGTTAAAATGGCTTCTAGAAAGAGCGCCTTGAAAAAGTGGTCTTCTCTCATTGCAAGAGAAGTGAATAAGTGGGTGTGTAAATCATTTAAGTACTAGTCGCGCACATCTCGTAGTAAGCACATTTTATGTGACTTTAATATATATATATATATTTTTTTTTAAATTGTTTATTTTAAATCTTAAATGGGTTGGGTAAGTTAATTACACAAACATTTTACAGGAACCTTTAGTTAGGAGAAAGGACAATAAAAGAACAGGTCCAAGAAGACAGAAAATGGCAGTTGGCGTTGGATTTATTTTTTTTTAATATAATAGTTGACATGAAAGCAAGAAACAAGAAGAGGATTTCCACAGCTGAGAAAAGAAACTATTAGAATAAAACATACGGTTGCATCTAGCTAGTTCAAGAATAAAACAGTGATAAATACTTGACAATCTAGTAGTGAGGTTAAATTGATGCAGTCCGGGCAACAAAGAGGAAAATTTAGGAGAACAAATATTTATAGAAAAGACAAGGGAGAAACCACGTTACGGCGGTGGTAAAATGACTCAAGTCGAGATGCCAGCAGTGGTGTAGCTAGTGTTTTTACCGTCCGGGGAGGCCCTCAAGTTTGCTCGCCCCCTCCCTAGAATGAATACAATATTACAAAGCACATTAACTCCTTAAAGCTTATATATATATATATATATATATATATATATATATATATATATAGTTTGGTTAAGAAAGCTCGGACATGTAACTCCCTATATTCCCCATGTTACCTATGCCTTAACGAAAAATTTGAAATTATTAGATTTAAAAACAAGGCTGATCTCTTAAATCAAAGATATGAACTTACCGTTAATTGTAAACACCGTTATAAATTTAACTTAGTGTAGGGGTCGTATACTTTAAATGATAATGATATGTCGCTGTAATTTTAATAGATTAGCATTTTTATTGCCTGATGGTCATACTGACGATATAAATGTGTATTGTTTACCTACATAGTGTTATTCGTGTTGGTGTATATGTGTATATATTTATTTATGTATAGCTTAGCGTGTTTGCACTGAGGAATGTGTAGGTTTGAATATAAGTGTATTTATATATATATATATATATATATATATATATATAAACACCTCGAGGCGGTATAATGATTGGCAAGCTTGGTTCGCTAGATCAATTGCGACTGAGTAGTGAGTTCGTTCCTCACTGGGTGCCCCCTAATTTCGGCTTTGTGCCACTATATATATATATATATATATATATATATATGTGCGTGTGTGTGCATGTATGTGTATATATCTGTATGTATCCTATTTTATTGCGCATGTAAATTTATATTTACGTATATTTCTGTTTGTATGAATGTGTTTATATATGTATGTTAGGGTATATGTATATTGATGTGTGCAGGTATTTGGATGTATGTTTATGTATGTATATGTATGTACGTTTATATATGTATTTGGTTGAATGTTGTATTTATATGTATGCACGTATATATTAGTACTTGTTATTATAGATAGATATATTTATGTATATGTTTATATGTAGATATGTATGTATATCTATGTATGTTTGTGGATGTATATGTGTGTGTTGACACCTATTATATATGAAATTGTGTGTATGTGTAGGTATGGAAACTTTAGTATGTCATTACTGCCACAGTAGTTAGTCTATGTGTGTATATATGTTCATATATGTATTGGTGCATATATTTATATATGCGAGTATGTGTGCATAAAAATGTGTCTATATATGTTTATATGTATGTATGTACCTGTATGTGTACTTGTTATCATAGATATGTATATGTGCGTATATGTTTATGTGTATGTATTTCCGTGTGTGTATATGTATGTATGTATGTATGTATATATATGTGTGTTAATTTGTGTTTGCTACCGCGTGTATATATATGTATATACGTATGACTACACTTATTTCTGTGGGTTTCTTTATCCTGTTTTTCTTCACCTAATATATAATGAAACTATTATCAACTTATATGATTAAAATATATTTTTATTGATATTTGCGGTTTAGGAATTTTCGTTTTACTATATTAAATATTATTTTTAACCATTTTTATCTTTGTATATTTGCTCGCTTAAGTTATATTTTAATAAGTGGTTAGCATTTATTTAATGATACTTTAAGTCTTGTGGTATCTGATTGTGGATGTGTGTACATGTATTTATCGGTGTCTATGTGTATGTAGAGTGCATTTACATTTAATTGTGTGTGTATAGGTGTTGGTTTCCCCGTTTCCTTTTTTCATAAAGGGCTGTGGAGATGTTCCCGTTTCGTCGCTTTTTTGTGTGTGTGTATATATATATATATATATATATATATCTAAATATGTCTGGGTGCTTATGTATTATAATCTGATTGTGTTTTTGTTGTTTTGCGCGTGAGTTTAAGACTCACATTCACACACTTTAGAATAAAAAATATATATACATGTATTGTCAAATGACCGGATATTGTAGCGTCTTGTCGAACGTAATTTCAACGAAGAAATAAATTGAATAACATATGTATTTTTTCTTTTCTCAATAATTTTATAGTTTTTAAACTTAATAGTGATTAAGTTTGGATTTTAAAATTGGCAGTTTTTAATTTTAATATTAAATTTTATCATATAATTTTATAATTATTGGTTAGTATAAATTCTTTTTAACATTACCCGTATTTTAAAGATCTGAATAGCTATTATAACATGATTTCGTTGTCAAGCTTTTGAATCTTCCTATACTTGGGTTTCGATTGGTCATTCTAGCTTTTGTAACAATGTTTCCCCCTAGTGAAGGATCGTTAATTAATTTGAAACTTTTAAAACCATTTATTTTATCTTCAACATCACTTGATAAGACACCGAGGGTGTTGAAACAAAATGGCTATTTTTGTAGTGATTTTATAACATATTTATGTTATAATTTTTTTTATAAATAAGTTATATATATATATATATATATATATATATATTATTCACCGACGAAATTATTCTTACACCCATCAATTTTTTATATTTTTATCCATTGATCAGAATCTAATGCTCGTATGATGCGAGGTTTTTTTTCCGTGTTTCTGTGGTATTTATAACACCTCACTTGTAAATTATGAAATAAAAGTGCAACTGTGTTTAATTAGTTTTTAAAAAATAAAACTGGGGATATGTAAATAAAACGAAATCGGGAAAACTTTAAAAATTTTATGATATTAAAAAAATGACTTTATATACCCTCTGTTTTATATAAACAACCCCGCCAAAAAAACAAAAAAAAAAAACCCCAAAAAACATTGTACTTTTAATTCATAACTTATCAGTTTTTGTTATTTCAATTCTAACAAGTGAGGAGTCATAAATTAAATGCCACGGTAACAGAAATGCTGTTCGGTTTTCTTTGTAAAAATGTAAAGTCTTGTTTTTTCGTAGTTGTAGTTATTATTAGCAAAGTAGTAGACTAATAATTAAAAGTCCAATAAAATGAATTTGACTTTCAAAAACTGAAATAAATGTTATACTTTTAATTCTTAGTCTATTTTGCTTAATAAAACTTCAACTAAATAAAAAAAATAAAACATTGCATTATTTTACTACCGTGAAAACTTGTAAATTGAAAAAAAAAAAAAAATGCACATTTTTGGACTATAAATTAAGTTTCTGCACTTAAAATATATCAATTTTCTTTTAAATTTTCGTTCGATATTTCAGTAAAAAATTGGAATGCATGTGATATCCTTAAAGCATTGAAATTATTTCAATTTATTTACCTATCAATTTTATAATCTATGAAAATTAACGGTTTTATATCCGTATTAAAGCTAGGCCAATGATAAGATAAAAAATATTAAAAAAATGGTTCACTAATTTAATTTTTTTCACTAACAGTTCAGATATGAAAAAAATCAAAATCAAAGAAATGACGCCAAAGTCTAGACTTCTCACATAGGTGTGGAAAAAACTGTAGATTCACTAAATTCACTTAATCCAACCCCACATCAAGCCCTTTAAAAATGGGTAATGTTTTTTTCACACCTTTTCTCACGTTTTGTAAGTGGGGTTTATCCCCACCAGCTGACAGCGCGTTTTGGAGACAATTTTTTTTTTTTTTAAGGCCATTTTTTCTTTGATATGACTAGCTGGCTCAAAGCCATTGGTCTAATTTGAACCCTATCTTCTTCCTTATCATTGCTTTCTTTGCAAAAATTATTGAAATTATGCTATTGATTTTTCTTTTCTGAAAACTCACCGTGGATCAAAGTGCGGCTGGGGGCGGAACGCCCCCCCCCCCTTCCGCCAGCTACGCCACTGAATGCCAGGTCAGGAATGATTACATTACAGATCCGTCTTTGGATTTTGTCAAGAATTTCGAGATATAAATCAGGAGCACTAAGCCAGATATGGCAGTAATATTCAATGCATGGAGGAATGATGGGTTGTGCCGAAAAAAATTTTCTGGCACGATACAGTGAATCAACTTTCCTAGCAGTAGATCTAGTAATTGATTAATCAGAAAGCATTTCTAGTTCTCTGATATAAGATATAGAGCCTGCACAAATCTACCATCCCTTTTATCGAAAATCTGTTATAGATTTAGTTTTATAACTTATCTTTTAAGTTTAAAATAATCCCCGTGAATCCTAGCATGTCATTCTGTGATAATTTGTGAATAAACTTAAAACGAACACAAGAAACTTGGTCATAAAATTTACAAGTGTGAATGGCTATATATTCCTCATGAATTTTGAATCTAAGATATTACAAACAGACAAATATCTCTGTGTAGGAGTAATTTAAGGAAAACCTTTCATTCAAGTGTAAAAAACATGTTTTTGTTGTTAGTGGCCGTCTTCTAAATCATATCAACTAATCCATCAGTCGTCCACACCAACTACAAAGTTAAATCTATATGTTCGTTTAGACAACAGTGTCTATGCCAAGACAGTTAGATGCCCTACCATAGCAGCAGAAGTGTTGGCAGACTTGAAGGCCAATCCTCTAGCACAGCAAGTTTGATCAACGAGTGTCCCATTTCTATAGCCTTGCACCTTATTAAGCTAAGCTCAGTGAATAACTATATAATGAACATTGGTTTATGTATTTTGCTATTGTTAGTTGGTTTAACTATATTAAACAGGTTCCTTTATTCTTTTTCCAAGTTTTGCACTTTCAAAATTGTATGTTTGGATGGTAAATAATAACCGAAAATTAATAGATCCATAACTGATATCCAATTCTGTTTTTCTTCTTTAGACAAAAGCGAGTGGCAAGACATCAGATACAGTAATAATCTAGTCAGAAATACCACAGATTTGAATTAAATCTTTCTTTTGCGACAAAATGAATACAGTTTTTTAAGTTTTTATTAAACTAAAGTGACCCCCCCCCCCACCAAAAACAAAACAAAATCGACAGACTAATGTGTAATTTCTCACTTTGCCTGAATAACAAGTAGCTACCAGCGTGGCATGGTATAAGGTGCTGGACAAATTACGTAGGTTTATCTATCCAGGGATGTACCAAAGTGGTCCATAACTAAGCCGTATTTGTTGGGTGTGGTTATAGGGAATTTAGTCAGGAATGTAACAGGTCTCATAAATACAGAGTATATAGAAAGTCAGCCGATTGTTCTTGGAACCAGTTTCGTGTCACGCTCACACATTGTAGATTTGCATTATCTTGCTGGAAGAAACTGCCAACGGAAAACATTAACATAAAAGGGTTAAAATTGTTTGCAAAGAGACTCATGTCACACACTTCCAGCTTTTTCAGTGATCATTGCGAATTTCAGCAGAACTCACACCCGCCATCTCGCTCGGTACCCTGTTGAAATGTTAAACACATAACCTTGTGCGGTGTCACTGAAAGAGCTTGAAATTTAACTCATTTTATCCGGCGACACGACGCTAGTCTTCCCCAGTTTAATGTCGAGTTTCTCCATGTCCACATGAAATTCAGTAACCAATGCCGTATTGTCAATAATGGTACCTTTGTTAATCGATGACTACGAAACCTCATGCGGGTAAAAAGACAAAACAAAAAAACAAAACAAACATTAGGTATTAATTTCTTTAGTCAGCCAATCAAAATAAACTGAATACAAATATTCTGAACAATGGTTAAATACTCAGATATAAAACACTGTTGATTTATACATGAATAGAATATTGCAAGTAACAATTCAGAATTATCCCCCAGACACACAATGCTATATGCATAAGAACACACATTTGGCTGCTATATCATCTCTTTCACTGTTGTGGTGTAATATTTAAAAAAAAAAAATCCAGTTCATTATCGATCTTCTTTCAATGAAAAGATGCCGAGATAACTGTGTCTACATCATAATATGACAGTTTCCGACAAATGTTAGGTAGCAGATATTTAAAAAAATCTGTTGTAATAATTTTAATAGTTGGACATACTGTCAAAATATTAACGGCTGGAATTTAGAGTCATAAAAAAAAAATAAATAAAAAGATTTGTTGTATCATTAGATCTTCACTCGATTACACTATTCGCTCTTGTGAGCAAGTAATAACCAATGAAAAGATTATCCAGGTTTTGTGTACCTTCATACCTAAGGGTAATTATCTTAATCTCTTTATACAGGATTAAAAGGTGTCTTATTTTCTTTTTCTTTCACGCACACATTGGTGGGAACAGTTTTTAAGGGTTGTTTGCAAAAATCAGAAAACAAGCTAACTAGGACAGCTGCTCGATTTAAAGATTAAAAACGTAGAAAACTCATTTCTGTGACGTCAAAAATTATAAAATTGGGAACAAAGGACTAGATGGATCAAATACAATATAAAAGAAAACAGATGGCACTATCAGAATTCCATGTGTTACGTTAAATAGATTAAATGATAAATTGTTTAATGTCTTGTGCGTTTCTATGAACCATTCTAAAGCTAACTTCTTATACTACAAAAATGGTTAGTGAATTAACAAAAGCATAAAAAAAACAAGATAAAATCTGTGATCAATCATTTCAAATTCTTACGACTTATTTGCAAACATTTCTCTAAGATTATAAGATTAGCCAATGCTAATCATTTTTAGTCTTAATTTTATTAGACTGTATGAACTATTATAAATGGAATTCATAATTTTGGTTAAAGAAAATTAAAGCTCAAAATTAAGTAACTATTTTTAGTGGGTCAGATTAAAAGAAGTTTTAAAAAGGTTCTCAAAATTATGTTTACCGGCTCAAAAAGATTTTTTTTTATCTGTTCTATCTTGAATTGTTTTGTTCTTGCATTTGTTTTTCACCTTTTTGTTCATCATTTTCCTTTGTTATGTTTTACGCTTGATATCATTGTTTATCAAGCACTTTCTTTAAAGTAGTTTCTTTTAATTATTGTCGGTTTCCACCCAATCATGTTTTTCTACATTCCTTGTCATTTCCTCCAATTTTTCACTACTGTCATTTCTATTCTTATCTTTGTCCCCTTTCTGAAAGCTGACATGAACTTGACCTAATCAACGACACCATTAACCTGCCGTTTCTCTATTGAATTGTCCCCCATTGCAAACATGAAATACGTTCAAATTTTTATTATAGTTCGCACATCCGCCCGCTGAACAAAACAATCTCTTAACCTGACGAGTCAGTCGGTCGTAAAAATTGACATTTTTTTGTTAGGGCTAAATAGGTTCATGCCATTTTGTTTTCCTTGCAATATTTTATTACTTAAATCTAAATGAGAGAATATTCAATTTAATTTCTTAACAATTTTATACAAAATGTTATTTATCAATAACTTTATACGAATGTTTCTTTTATTTTTCTAACAACTTTAGGAACTCTCAGCCTACTGAACGCCATGCAAAAACCAGTGTTTCTGTTATACAGTTTTCGTTAGCCGAGTAAACTTATTTTTATTACAAACAACAGTGACGCGTCTATGATAAGTTCAAGAAATATTATATCATACTATTGGCATATTATTGTTTATGCGTTATGGTATGAATATAAGCCTCACAATTAACCCACATATAATTCTGGCATAATTGTTCTTATAACAGATGTAAACATCAATCGGCATCAATAATATTGAAAAATCTCGACTAAGCGTTCTCAGCTTCCCCTCAAAATTTCTGAATAACCAACAAAAAATTCTCGAAACATGCTTAAAACTACTTTTATTTCAGTCAATCTTATTCTCTGCTAATTATTTGCGAGAAATAACTTAAGGAGAAAGATGGGAAGTGTATGAAATGTTTTTAAACTGGTTTCATTTACTGTTTAAGTATGACTAAAACAGTTTTAATTACCAGGATTATATTTATTACGATAAACACTGATTAATAAAGTAATTAGTTTTTTTTTTATTTTAGGCACATTTTGATTTACAGATTTAGTTATACACATATTTCAGCTGCAGATGTAGCACGAAAGTGTTTGAAATAGTAAACTTTTGGCTTTTTTCACTGTATTTTTTGAGACTATGAAGTATAATGCATACAAATAATCTTTTTGAAGGATATTTAAAGGATTTTGCATGTTTATTGCACTTAAGTTTTATTTATTTTTTTGCAAAAATGAAACTGGATTTACGCAAATAAGAATCTGAAGGTTTGATATTTTAGTCTACTACAATAACTTTAATACGTTACGACATTCCACTAGCTATATTTAAACGGAATCATCTATACCCTCCTCCCTGCAACCGATTCGCCGTCAGAATTTTGGTGGCAAAGATAAAATTACTTACCATTATCAACAGATTGACTAAAATGACAGTTGTTGCCAAGGGAATTGGAGGCAGAATGTATTTTTTTTATTTATTAAAAACTGACTGTTTACATACAAATAATTAGCATAAACTAATTATTCTTTACGTACAAATTCATTTTCTAACACATACTTATCAATTGAGTTTTGATCTGAAATTTTCACTGTATAATGATCGACCTTAATGATCAACATTCACTACTGAATTAAGGGCACTTGCAAGGATTGGTTGGTTGGTTTTGTTTTATGGCATATCAACCTCAGTGGGTCATTTAATGCCAACAAAATTTTGAAATAGATTCATAGCGATAGTTTGGTAAAAAAGGTGTGTATGTATACATATATATTTGAACCATTTTTCAATTACTCATATTTTTCAGTACAATCTAACTTCTTTTAGGAAATTTACAATTGTAAATAGTTTTGTATATCTTTGTAAATAACCATTTGGGACAAATTTTTAAATTTGTTTTATTTCTTCCCCCACATACAAGTATTTGTACATACAAGATGAGGGTTTGGTTTGTTGTGTTTTACGGCATATCAACCTCACTCGGTTATTTAATGCCGACGACTTTTTTTCCTGGTAATATTTTGTTTTGTCAAATCTATTTCTGGTAATATTTTTTTCCTCAAAAATGTATTGCTGATAATATTTTCTTTTCAAAAACGTATTGCTGGTAATATTTCTGGTGTTAAAACCTATTTTTACACTTTTATAATGCTTTTTACCTCAGTTTCGGGGTTAACTATTTGCCCACAGCTGGGACCCTAACTTGGTGCTATCACCCCGGGAGACGGTGGACCCGGGAACACCATCAATTAAGAGGTGGTTCCACGCTCCTGAAAACCTCCTGATCAGAGGCCTTGCTGTTGGACGTAGTTTATTGTCTTACCCTGGACGCGAATGTAGTTTACCGTCATAACCAGGACGGCACTTGCAAGGAAGGAAATTGAAATATTTCTGCTAAATTTTTCTTTTCAACATTAGACTAAGAAAATATCTTGAACATAAGGCAACGGTTTACGAAATACAGAGAATCCAGCATATTATTAATAATAAAAAAATAATAATCACATTAACAACGAATAAAAATATAGAAACATTTATGACTATAACCACCAGATTATGATTTTTATATGTGTTTAGACTTGTCAAGCCATTTCATTCCAGATAAGAAAGGAGGCGATAAGTCGGATTTACTAAAATAGCTAAAATTAACCAACGATAAGAAGAGCTAATTATTTTCTCATACACTAAATTATTTAGCGAATTAAATGATTTAAAATATTTTATGGAGATTATTTTATGAAACGTAATTATTGCTCAGTGTACAAAATGAACAAATAAATATGTAATGGCTTTAATCTGCTGGATACGATGTTAATTTTTTAAAATATTTTCAGTCTGACACGCATCTTTTCTTTTGAATTTCACTTCCAACAAAAGAAAAATGACAGCTGCTAAGAATTAAATTTATTTCGGAATTTAAGTCCCATTTGTTAAAGAAAGCGAATTACCAATTGAAGTTAATACTGAATTCGATACAATAAGGCATCCTGTCAAATTAAATTTCGAATATTATACTGAATTAATCTTTCAAAGCAAGATAATACTTAGGTGTTAATGCAAAAATAATTTTAATATTGTTTTAATTTCTGTTATAAAGGCGAATGATAAAAAAAAATTGATAGCTTATCACAATGTTTTCAATAGATGGCTGACTTTAGTTCTTACTGGCAAAGGCTCTAGGTTCTATCTACTTCTGCTTAGAAGTAATCGTACATCTGTTTTTTGTAATTTGCAGTTTGTTTCTTTGTTTAGTAAGAAACTGTAACTGCGTTGAAACCACGTTCAGCCATAAAGTAAGTTGGAAAAGCAATGAAGAAAAGGTCGATAGCTTCTCACAGCTTTAGATACCTTTCAAGAAAATTCCTTTTGTAGCCAATAAATACCACCCACCCTACTGAGTATGTTCACCGCCCCCACAATGAAATAAAATCTCCCAGTGCCCTCTTTCAACATAATAGAACCCACAAGGGGGCGCGAGAGCCCATGTTGGGAAACAATCAGTTGTGTGCCATGTTTCGATACATGACTGACGAGATAGATTCCCCCCTCGCCCGCAATAGGTTGCCATTTCTTTCTGCGGTAGACCAGTTGCCATCCAAGACTATTATCCTGCTATTTACCCATAGCTGTGGGGGGGATTAATACCTTTCCCAAGGGTATTAGCACGTAAGTTAATGTAACGGATTCGACTGGAATTCAAACTCTGCTCTCCGATTCCTTAACCCGAGCAGATGCTTTAGTTTAAGCCAATGTTTCTTTTCGACGTATGAATGTAGCAAGCGTCGATGACTTAGACATTCCACATTTCCTTTAGTTTTATAGAGACACCCGAAAGTTATTGAATATATTTTTATGCAAACTCATTGCAATGTCTATTTTGTTTTAAACAGTTAACATTCTTATTTTGATTTCTATAACCAAATGTAAGATAGGGTTTATTTTCGGAAAAAAATAAACAGTTGTTCAAATTAAGATCCATAGATATTCACATAATTTTTTTAATATCTTATGTCTTTCTGAAATTTGTTCTTTTATTGTCCTTTTCTTTTCACCGTTTTCTCTTTCACTCTCAGTATCATTATCGTCTTGCTTAAAGTGAAATTAAAACCAAAAGTATTAATACAATGACCGTTGGAGGGGGGTAGTTAGAGACATTTTCAAGAGGCTGTACATAAGAAACTTCTCCATAAAATTTCAGATAAAAAAAACTATTTTTTATTTTGCTCAACAAAACTTCTGTCGCCTATTGTTGAATGTTGACCGTCATTTTTCTAATGGATTTATTCATAGCACTAGAAAATAGTATCTTTTTTGTATATTAGCCTGTAGGTATTATGACTAATCACGCGAGAACTTACAGCAATCAGTTGAGATCAATCAATTACATTTGTTTTGTTTTTTTTTTGGTGAAAAACCTATGGGTTTATGTTCATCGGTTTCATAAATAATCTTATGTTTTCCTCTATTTTACTCAGTTTGCCAATTTTAAATATCAGCTGTAAAGAATATTTTTAATACTTGCATGTCCAACTGCTTATCTTTTGACCTGTTGCAGCTTTAGTCATGTGCCTATTGACAACTCCTGTAGATTGATGAAATATGGATAGAAGCAAAAAATTAAACGCAATGATACATTTTAAAGAAAATATTAAAGTAGTGGGAAGGAATTCGTTGTCGAATGCAAAAAACCCTTTACAGAAAAGACAAACTTCAAATACCGTTACCTAGCGGTATTTTATAAACAAGCGACCATTTTATGATGTGTATTTATGTAGTACGTGTATCACCACTGATCATGCCAAAACAGATTTTGCACTCAATATCACACAGAGCCATCGGGGAAACCAAGCGCAGGACTGACCTGTGACACCCTCCTGGCCGCCGAGTGCAGACTCACATAATCAGCCTAGATGCACGCGCGAGGAAGAGCCGCATAACAGAGATACATACATAAACACCTACCCAAGCGGTAAGAGGGTAGTCCTCAGATATAGCATACGATAATGTAAGGTCCACGTTCGGATGAGTGTCACACAACCTCACTCGCTGACAATAATTGACACTGGTTGGGAGTTGAATAAAATGTAATATGTCGGAGAAATTAAGTTTCCGGTTTTCATTAATCGGTAAAAACGACATCATTATATTTAAAAATGTAAAACAGGTTTTTCAATAAGATTCATGAAATGTTTCAGTCACTGCACAGATTGTCTTTTTAACATCATTTCGGATCAATTTTAATCCGATTCCATTGAAAACACACACACACACACACACACACACACACACACACACACACACAAAAAAAGAAACAAAAAAAAACTGGCGTATCCAGCAAGGAGAAAGATTTTGACTTGCCACACACGCACACCCATCAAAAGGTGCGACAGTGGTCTTAAATGTTATCACATATTTAGATTTAAAAATTCCAACTAGTTTCCATCATATTTCTCATGAAAGCGAAAACACGTTACGTTTTTTCTGTCTTTATCGAATTTGAATTAAAAAATCAGCTTCAACTTAACCGAACAAACAAAAAGAGTTAATATGCAAGAAAATGTACATTTTACAGTTCTAAATAGTATCTTTAACTTTTTACCAACGAACAAATATATCGTCTGATATAAAATGATCTGATCCACATCCACAATCAAGTGGAGAAATTAGGAAACCGTTATGACACCGTTTAAATAGCTTTCCCAATTATTAGTTTTTTCTTCATTAGCACCAGGTAATTGTAGTTGAGCTTCCATGTCAAATTCTCAAGCTTTCATACTTAAAATATAATCTTAGTGAAAGTTAGAAATTTCAGTTATTTTCCGCAAGAGGGCGGGGGTAATAAGATAAAAAATCTGAGCCTCGCTTCATGTTTAAAATCTACTTTTTTCCCCTACTTTGAGCCTTTTCACGTGCAAGAAGCTTCATGCTTGAAAATAAAAGCATATAGACACAAATCTAGCTTATCAGCATAGACCGCATAAAGCCAAACATCGTATTATTCTACTTTACACAATAAGTTATTTAATGATAAAACGTGCACAAATTATTAGTTTAGATTAAAAGATTTTTTTTTTTATCTCCCCACGGGAACGAAATGTATAGTTTGAAAATCCATTTTTCATTACGCACCCATAACTATCGTACAGCAAAATTCTGGTTGCATGAGATTTTCGGTCGGTTGTACTTTTCACACGCTTACCTGCTCTAATTAGTTTTCCCTTTCTTCTTTTCCAAGCGGTGAGATATTTTATGGTTTAGCTGTTCTGCAGTTCCCTCTTTTCAATAAAGTCTTTATGTCTCATTTTTTTTCTCACGCTGTGAATTTTGTACCAGGGACTTAAACGACATTACTTTTCACTCTTTGCAGAACTTATTTACAGTTAGACGAATAAAAGTCACTAGTTTTAAAATATTTAATCAGCTCAGAATACTGTCATAATAGGCTGTAGATTTTAATATGTATGAAGGACAGCGATCTGAAATTGCTATTATAATCAAAGTCTGTAATTTGAGAGGTAATGTGGATGCATCTCGTTAAAAATAACATTTTAATCAACCTAGATTAGCGAAATGATTTTGGCATTGTATCCGATTGTGGTTGAAAGATGCGAGTTTAGCCTCATCACAATTTCAAAGTTTAAGATTATGTATAATGTTGAAAAGTAGCAAACCAGAAAGGAATGGCTTATTAAAGATGGCAGTATCACCGCGACATTGCTCTAGTTTTGTTGATCTGTCGTTCCTTGTCCTAGCACTTGCAAAAACATACTAATCTTTGCTTCGTCACCTGCAAATGTTTTTCATCTTGACTGTCATCGCATGTCAACATCAGCAAACTGGGAGGCAACCAGATTCTACGAGGATTTTGTCCTGTGATCCTTGTGATTCCGTAGCAGTGTTAATTACTTCGTCTCTGCTGAAAACCAATTTGGCAGCACAAACCAACAAACTCGGTTGATAACTAACAACGGGTTTAATAAAAAATTGAAAAGTACATGAAGAATAAAGAATTATTAATCTATGTAGCCTAGTTGACAATATTTCAGCAGAAAAATTATTCTAGCAGTAATTGTAATAATTTGAGGGGCCTTGATTCTAGCACCGTATTCTCGTCTATCTTTGCTTGTGTCCGTGGATTTGTTAGTTTTCTTTTTTTTACTGTTTAATCATAATTCCTGCTTCAAATGATCATTAGGAATTTTCAAGCAGTAAAACGTTGAACCAAAGTTATCACCCTGTTATAGCAGACTTTGTACAATTGTGTAGACATTTTCAGGCCTAGAATGTGTATATATTATAATTTTACATTCTAATGTCCACATTAGCTATATACAAATATTCTGTTATAAGAGAAAGTGCTGCATTGTAAACGACAAAAGATGCCCGACCAGTTACCAAATAAAAATATTACTTCGAATTCTAGGTTGTGATATTTTCTATGAATTAGAACATCCCTAGAACATTTTTGTCGGAACATTCATTGTTGTATTAAGTATCCGATAACTTTCAAGGGATTTTCATAAGGTATCTTATTTCGTATTATTTCTTGTGCATTATTTGCAAAAGTGAAGGAATGTTAGACAGAAATTCGTCATAGGTTTTCATTCAGTCAGTCCTATGAATTAGATACGAGAAAAAAAAAAAAAAAAACAACGCAGATTATAAACGAAACCATATTTGACATACACCTAAGTGCAAGCGATGCATCAGCCGAAATATGGATATCTATATTTTAAAAACATGCAACAAATATAGTTCTCTTTTGCAGTTAGTCTTAAAACCAGTAATCTAATTTGTAAAAGAAAACATATTTCAATATCAAAAGGCACACTTGGTCAGCAAAAAAAAAAAAAAAGTAAATAATGTTTATTGATGTTGTTTATATTTGCTTTCCGTCTTAATCATATACGGCCACAGAAATAACTCGGACTCATAAAATGATCTTTAAAAAGAATAGAATCTAACAAAGTGATGATTGCTTGAGCCAAACTTGAAACCGAGGCTACTTATTGCGACTCAATTAAAAAATGTGAAAAAAAAATAAAATGTCAAGATTATGACACACGCGGTTGTTGCACTATTTTTAAAGTTCATAACATTTCAAAATATGTCAATATTCTAATGATGAAAAAGTTACTTATCAAGTTACAAACCATTGCATACTACATTGTTTCGAACTGAAATTATACTTTGGACATTTTACGAGAAATATGCTTGAAAACATCTGGGACGAACCAAGAAGGATTTTTAAGGAACTTACGATGTTTGGTCAGATTTTGAGAAGTGGGCTGGCCCGAGAACTCAGCAATACCTCGAATCATATCTACAAACAAAAGACAATTTTTTTCTCCAGATTCATCCTGAACTAAAGTATTTTCTGTCTGAAATTTTAAAATATTAAAAGAAATTTATTTTAGCATACTAAAATTCCCTTATTTGAAAAGGTTAATTTTATATATAGGGGTGGAAATATTGTATTTAGTCGAGAGGACCTACCTGCATTGAAATATCGACATTCGGAGAAGTCTCAAATATTACCTGATCACAATCATCGTCGAAGTAGCTAATTTAAGCCACAATCAATAATGAATCAGTATTATACACGTAGTATTAAACATTGACTGCGTAAGTTATTTGACTATTTTCTTTTATGCGAATACAAAGATGAACTAAACTAAACTGTTCAATATTTATTGAAACAAGTGGCTATAAAGACTAAGTTATCCGGAATCAATAAACATTAGAAAAATATAAAATATATTTACGCGTTCGTTGGTACTACTACAATACATTAATTTCCTAACTGTGTCCATTGTTCGAGGATTATTGCTATTAGCTACTGACGGCCAAATGAATCACACACAAAAAAAAAAAAATTGCAGCCTAAGGTTACTAAACCACCAATTTTAGAGGCGAAAAAAAAAAATCTTAACAGAAATATTTATTTCGTTTCAACAATTTACTTCGAAGCACATACGAAAAAGTCCTAACAAATGTTCTTTTTAAAACTAGTGAAAAAAAAAGTACTTTTTCAGTTCAATAAAATTGACTTTTGAAATTCATACCAGTACCTATTGTTTGAGATCAGTAGTGCAGTATTTTTCAAGGTAGGCGTTATTGTAGCGTAACTTGGAAGAGGATTGTTACGTATATTTTTTTAAAGAAAAATAGTGACTTTATATACAAAAGATACATTTTTGGCTTATTTGTCATACAAATTTACATAAGAAGCCATTGCTCACCTAGCGTTAAGCTCTTCCAGCTTATCCCGAATAATTTGACAATGTTTTACTGACAATTAGGATGAAATGACTTGTGCTAATAAATCACACGATGCCCTAAAAACAGTCTAAGATCACTAACAGCAATTATCACTCAGTTAAATACGAAATCATTTTTCTTTTTTTTTTTTAAAAAAAGGCAGTGCAGAAACATTTTACACTACAGTTTGAATTTTTAAAATGTTATCGATTCTTTTGTTGAACATGTGCCCTAATGAGTTATTTTTTACTGACATTTCGGCTAATGTAAACTTAGGCCTTCGTAATTGCTTTCTCTATTCAGCTGATAGAGATAGAGAAAAAAAAACAAAAAAACAAAAAAAAACACTGAAATATAGCAATTACGTACGATGTCAGACATAGCAAAAGAAACCGAAACGGTATTTCCCCACCTGAAAAAGGGGTACAACAGTTAGGATGCTGTCGCCTAAAAAGAAAGAATGCAAATCCAAAATAAAAACTTTGCTAACGAAAATTATTTGAGTAAGTGTTATTTTGTGTCCAAAATGAGATTTTAGCAAGTGTTGCGGAAGCTATGGTTAGTGAGTGGGAGAGGAGAGAAACTAACTTACACTATAAGTAAAATATACTTGGTTGGACCTATGGATACTTTTATTTGAATGGATTACTCACTGGATAACCAGTCAAAAGTCTATTTTCAGTGTATTAGAAGAAAAGTCAAATTAAATCCCAAATTGTTACCAATAATTAAAAAGATTCAGAGTTTAATATTTCAGGTTTTCCTTTTTGTAAATTGTTAAAAATAAAACGCAAAACAAAAGGTCAAGAGAACTTTCTTCCAAAACATAAACGACTGCTTAATCTTCGAAGATAAAATCCAACCAGACACGCAAAAGCTGCTAGTGGCCCGCTGGCAATGCCAGCGGTCCTCTGGTGGCAACCACCGGTGGGCCTTTAGCCAGTGGTAACATTGCCGAGACGAACACGTAGGCGGTCCGACAGCGGAAAACGCTAGTGGCATGCCAGCCAGTAGCAGATTGGTGGCTTGCGTGTGGGGAAATAATTCTCTAAAAGTCTTAAAATTTTATTCCTTCTTCGCAAAAAGGTTTTTTTTTTACAATTAAATTAATAAACAAATTTAAGTTAACATTTAAAAAGTTAAACGAAACCAAAACAATGAATATTGTTGTGTATTTCAACGGAAAAAAGCTTTAACTGGCATTTTCACAATATCAAATTTTAAACGTGTAGAGAAAAAAAATACATTTATCTTGTCAAATCTGAAACTGTCCTTTTTTATATTCATAGAAAGAAAATAAACGTAAAAATAAAAAAATCTAACTCCCAAGTTACAATGTTGTCTCGTTCACTACGGAGTTAAATACTTTGCAATTTTGTCTTAGCTGTTGGAGGCAAAGCTGTGTATATAAGGGGCACATACGAAAGGAAAAAAAATCAATTCAATTAGTTTTTTGTTGTTGTTTCGAAGCTGTAGTTTAATTTAAGAAATAAGCAACTGGCCTTAAAAAATTTCTTAAACTGAAACAAATGAAATAGTTACCTGGCTTGATGGAATAAGTAAATAAAATAAAAAAAATCGAATATATCTGTTTCAACAATTTCTGTAAGACATAACTAATAAAATTTTATCTAGCGTGCTTAATTTTTTTGGTATTTAGTGATATGAAAGAGAGAAGAGAGTAAATCATTAACTGATAAAATGACATTCACTGAGGAGCACTATGGGGTGGGAGGAGGACAAAAGCTCACTTTTTTTTTATTTTTATTTTTTTTACTCGAGTTGCCAACAACTAACTAGTTTGAAAAGGGAGCAAAGTGTCAAATAGAGGACCATTGCTACTACTGCTACCACTATCACAATTATAAAAAGCATTTGCGACTATAGTCTAATGGTAATGCAATAGAGAAATGTAAAAAAAAAAACAAAACAAAAGTAAAAACAAACAAACAAACAAACTAGAATCCCATCTGAAAGCAAAAACTAACTCCACATACAAGTAGGAAATAGAAAACCCTTTTTGATTATCTGATGGGATACAAAGTGGAAAATATAATTATTCAATTTTAAATTACATGCAATATTCACACAATTTGTGCGATAAGGAATCTTTGTTTAGCAGTTTGGATATTAAGAAGCATCTTCATGTTCTTTATTGTCAGAAGAAAATAAAGTTAAAGTAGGTTTCCTGGGGCCGAGTCTCACCGACTCTACACAAAATACAGAATAATACTTATAATTTCTGTTCAGTGCATTAGCAATAAGGTCAAGTAAAACTAATGAACAACAAGACCTACTTCAGTCTTCACTAACAAATACAAAACAGAAGATATTTTTGGTGAAGGGGTGGATTGGCAAATGACCGATCACTACTAAAATAAAAATTTAAATAAAAATTACAAGTATTTATTAGTCTTTGTTAAACGATTAACATTGTCTATATTTTGTTTAAGAGGACAGTTATTTTCAGATAAAATACATTAAGGATCCGATAAAGTGTAAAAAATGTATTTTTTTTCCACTCAGGCAACAACAACCTCCTTTTGACACCATTGAAAAGTGGAGGTGGGACATTACTACTAACAATCGTCGTGTGGGACAGAGTAATGTTTTCTTTTTTTTCGTTAAATACTATACATTGGAAGCGTCTTTAGAAACAAGCCGACTTTAAGAATATTGAAAACTGGTTGGTTGTTAACAACCATTTTCCATATTTACTCAAATTATAACTTGCATTCCAAAGAAAAATAAACAAAGCACGATATGATCTATCATGCTTTGTTTATTTCTCTTTGAACTTCAGTTTATATTTTTTAAGTTTATGAAACTTTCTCACACCATCTATTGTACTAACTTTTACCTTCAAATACATATGAAAACTTTTCTACATTTTTTTCCGAAAAGAA
Source organism: Acanthosepion pharaonis (assembly GCA_903632075.3). Taxonomy (NCBI): domain Eukaryota; kingdom Metazoa; phylum Mollusca; class Cephalopoda; order Sepiida; family Sepiidae; genus Acanthosepion; species Acanthosepion pharaonis. The sequence continues at coordinate 952,948 of CAHIKZ030005563.1, read as the reverse complement.
TCGGACACCGTTTTAGGAGCTACAATGCTCCAGCTCAGATTTGATAGAAACTTTGAAACAATTTACCAATGAAGAAAGTAATTGGAATGACTAAAAATATATATTTTTTCATCTTTGTTCGGCATAAACTTCTTAGCATATTCAGTTGTCAAGAGACATTTTAGATATCAAATTGACATTTAATTTCGTTCGTATAACAACTCCTGTGTGCGTTTAACAAGGCATGATATTGATGGATAATAAATACTCGAAGTTTAGTGAAACTTTGTAAATATTATAAAAACAAAGAAAAATGCACACAGAAAAGTAATATATTTAAATAAAAAAAATGATTTACTATATTTAATCCAATTGTAACTGAGAATATAACTATAAACCTTAATTTAAAACTTCTAAAAAAACTAAAGTCTTTTAGAATTCAGATATTACCCAAGCAAAAACAAAAAAATAGGAAAAAAATAAAACAATCACGAACATTAACGAGGTTAAATAAATAAGACTAAAAGTATTAAAGTTTCTGTTTACTGAAGTTTTATCTTTTTGTAAAAAGATAGGTACTATCTTTTTCGTTTATTGCCACATGTTGTAAGCAAGCTTTTTAAACAGACGGCAAGTCGAATGATTTCAGTGAAATCTATTGTTTGGTCAGCAGACGTAGATTCATTTCACAAGACACTGAAGCAGTAGAAAAATGATCCCGAGCAACAGATTTGAAGAATATTTTGTGTTTTTCTTACTCTTTTTTTTTTAAAAAAAAAAAGAAAGAAAAAAAAAAAAAAAAGTTTCTTTCATTTTTAAAATGATGGTTATTTTCACACAACGAATAAGCTTCTTGATTAGAGTTAAACATATCAAGGAAAATGTTTTAAAAAACATGTTTATTTTCTCAAACCTTTCTTTTCTCTCAATTTATCTTTATTTTATTTTTTACTAGGTAACAAAATTAATTTTTTTTGGCTTTTGAGCGATCACCACCTTCACCTGAAACAAACAAAACTTTAGGAGAATAACGCGATTAGAGGACTTACAGCCGTAAATAAATTTTTAAAACTACAATCAAAGTTTGTAATAATAACACTTTCCAGTCAACGTTCGTTCGAATTTTTATGCTCATATTTTTAAACAAAAAAAAAGTTTGAAATAGGACAGATTATACAACATAACATTAACACTTTAACTTTAAAGCATGTTTCTTTTTCAATTTTAAAATTTCTATTTAATTTTGAATAGTTTACTGAGTGGAGGCTTGTTTAGAGAGTTACATTTTTTTTTAAATTAAAAAAAAAAAAAAAATACGAGGAGACGAAATAATGAACGATAAAATAAACGAGAAAAATATTCTTACCTTGCCGAGAACCTTTCCTCGAACGTATGTTGTATTAGTTGTCGAATCTAGTATAATACAGGCAGAATCCGTACTTGGAGAATTGTCATTTTTCAATCGTCCGTTTTCTACTTTATTGTTAGATTTTCCTTTCAATTCCTTTACATGAGCAGTGACGGCCTTCGTGGCCCTGGCTAAAACTCCCAACGACATTGGGAGTTTGATGTATGTTGTATTAATTTATATATTTGAGCAAACGAGAACTGTATCTTAGTCCTTTTTACACGCTCGCCACTCGTTTTTGACAGGTGTTAACATTAACAACAACAAAGCTATCTTTCTCTTCTCCGGAAAGTCACGTGACCCAGTATGACTGCGAAGTAAAACTCAGCCGTGTGACAACAGTACTACTGGTAAAACAAAAAGTAAAAACAAATCAAACTATCTTCTCCATTCAACAAAAGGCTAAATTTCCTTGGAAATGTAACATATATTGTATTTGTTTGATTGATTTCACTGTTGATATTTTTAAAATTTTAACCGAACATGTTCAGTTAGTTATTCGTTGAACTGAACACTAACACTATTGTTATTCGTTAATGATGATCGATACGACTAATAAAGAAAAAATATAGTAACTTATGTTTTTTAGTCTGCGCTTTTCAATATTTCAAATCAAAAATGAATATAATTTCCATGTTGTTCATCAACAAAAAAACGGAGTATAAATTTAATCCTTTTTTTCCCCTTAAAACTCGCTGAATAATAAACAACGGCTTTCTTTCTTGTTGAAAAATACAAGCGACAGAACTTTTCCACTTGTCGCTTTATTTGTACTGTTTAAAAAAATTTTGTGTGACTACCTTGTCAACAATATTTTCTTCTAAAATACTTTTTTGTACTTTCATCCAGAAAAAAAATTAGCTCAACAAAGTGATACGCATAAACGTTTAAAAAAAAACAAAAAAAAAAAACGAAGTAATGGAGCCTAAAAAAGTTTACTCTCTCTTACTTTTTTTCTAAAATTCTTTTCGATAATTTTCTTCACACACAAACAAAATCCAAAAACAAACACTTTTTGTATGTAATAATGTTCTTATATCCAGCCAAGTTTAGTTGTTGAAGAAGTATGAAGTAATAATAACAAGGAAAGAGATGAAAATTATAAAAGCAACAATCTTACTCTTACTTTGTATGTTATTTATAGGCACTGGTTTTAAAACCTCCTATCAAATGCGTGTGTGTGAGAAGTCATTAATAAATGTTCACACACAACATTCTTTGGTAGTAACAGCAGTGCTAGTGGTGTTAGGTTTTGTTTAAGGATTTGGGAACGAGGAAGTGAGGTGGATTGTTTAGAAAGAAAGTAAAGAATAAATAAAAGGCGACTAATACAACAGCCACCTTAAATATTCTGATCGGCACATGACAATCATCAACAGTTGTGCTGTATAACTACACTGTTATCGACCTGCACATTTTTTTAATTTTCGTTTCATATTCGATATATTGGTTGTTCGTCTGTGTATGATTGCCCACAGAAATTTCATTTTTTTTAAAAGGAAAATGTTAATGAATAAAAATAGTAATGAATAATTGAGTGATCTGATAGCGTGGTTTTTTTATTTCATTTTTTTCTCGATTCTGTGACCTAGAATCAACCTTAAGTCCGATTTTTGTTTATAATTTTTTTTTTACATTTTTTGAAATTTTTGCACAAAATATTTTTCTTAAAACTAATTTACTCTAAAAAGGTTTAAAGTAAATTGAAAGAGGAATGAAAAAGTGGGGGCGTTCTGAACATTTTTGGCAGGGAAGTGGATTTGGGGGATTACTGCCGGATTTACTCTATTCTTTCTTTCTTCTTTTTTTAAAAAAATTGAATTCAATTAAATAAAAAATCGATAATTCTCGATCCACGATGACTCAGTTTTAGTTTCCAAGTTAGTTTCTCTGTCACACACTTTCTCCTTTTCTCTCTTTCTTTTTTATTCTCTTTTATTATGAATTCATTAGAGATTCTTCGATTCCTCACAAAACGCATTTATTCAATAAAGAAAGAGCTATAATTTTAAAAAAATATATGTCTAATGCCACATCCCTCGTTTTAAGCAATTTTTCAGTTAGAGCTGGTGAATACTTCTTGAAACCTAATAATGACTCATACTCATATATTTAAAAAAAAAATTAATCTTTTTTCTTCGGTTTTTCTTCGCTACTGTCGTCTCTACTACTCTTCTACACCTAAAAACACGTAGGAAATTGAAATTGTCCAAATGTCAGGCTAGTTGCTCTCCTCAGTCTTTTACTTTCAAGGGATAGTTAAACTCAATCAGTCTCTAATTTGATTTACCTAGCAGTTTAACTACCTAGTGTTTACTAATTTATTGCCTTAGTTGGTCGCATGTTTGCTGTATCTGTGCTTATCATCACACTGTTTAATTGTAGTAAATGCTACAAGTATTTTTGGGTAATGTTCAGACAGTGACACACGCAAATATTTGATAGGTCATTTATGGCAACATATACTGAGCTCCTAGATAAGAGAAACAACTTGTAAAGGGTTGACTATTTTTTACTCTTCCTCAGTTTTTCTCCTACTGCAGTAAAGCTTCGACATCACTTATCGTCTTCGTCATCTTTTAGAGCTTGTTGCAGATACCATTACTACAGCAGCCACCCTCAAAACTCCTGTTCATCTTCACAGTAAAAACAGTAGCCTAAAAAAAATTAATATTCTTGCTTTTCAGTTATGACAGCATTCTTTTACTTCTCTTTCATTGTTGCAAAGACCAGTTGAATTCAATTTACAATTTGTTTTTCCCTAGTATTTATTGTCATTCCATTTTACTTCTTATCATTATGCTATGCATTTATTATCTTTTTCCGGCTGTTAACTAGCAAGTGTTCATTCATTTATATTGGGATTCTCTTCTTTTCTCTGTTCACTAATCAAATAATTGTACCTTTCCTCCCTCTAAAACAGAAAAAAAAAAATGATAAGGTTTAAGAAGGCAAAAGGTTCTTCAACAACTGAAAAATAAGGTATTACAAACCATCTGTCTGTTGGTTAACAACTAGTTTATCCTGAGCCGTAACGCGACTCTTGTGACAGTCTCCGTAAATATCTGCCAAAACCAAGCTAATAGTCAACGTACGTGCGCGCGTGCACACGCGTGCACGCGTATGTATATGTGTGTGTGTATGTGTGTGTGCAGTCGTACACTCGATAGTAAGTACTTGTAAGCGAATGCAGCTCGTTCTTTATCGCCTGTGTTTTTTTTTACGTATATCATCGAACAGAGTTAAATGCACAAAAAGTCAAGAAGGATCAGCACAGCACGTTGGCTAAAAAAATCATCAAGCGGCATCAGGTTAAGGCAAATAAGGTTTTTTACACAACATACCCTACGTGTAAGTAAACTAATGACTGCAACTACTACAACTGCTATTATTAGTGGTAAAGGCTCTACACTGATCCTACTCCTTATCTCCCCTTTATTTCTAAGAAAATATGGAATTCGCTTTTACTTATAAAGGAATTTGGGCATTTTTCTTTTTACTGGCATGAAAACAATTTGTTTAAAGAATTTTTACCCGTTACTGGAGAAAAAATGGTTAGGCTGATTTAGTAAAAAATGAGAAAACTGAGGCTGGTTGAAATAAGATTTCATTCTTAGTCCTGAACGACTAACCGAAGTTGAAAAAAAAATCTAATTAATTCAGGCTTTAGGGCTTTTACACCAAATTAGACTCTTAAAAACTCCGATGTCTAATCAAGTTATCCCCACTCCACTATTATGGTACTAATTATAATTAAATTTACTCTTATAATTGAAATTGTTTCCACATACAGTGGCACTAAAGGCATGTTGCCATTACTTTGAAGTAGAAATAAGTTATTGCCATTTTTCTGCTACTTGAAGTTAGTAAACTTGTACAAAATACATAAATGGGATTAGAACTCACCGAAAAATCTGATAGGGACGATTTACACACACACATACATAAAAATATAGTTTAAGATATGCTATATTTATGAGTAGTGCTAGATATCAGGGCTAAAACGACTATTTCTATATGCTGGTCAGTGATGTATTCTAGCTCCTTGAATAATTTGAAACAAAACCGTTAGAATAATAAAATAAACCTACCCATAATGCATCACTGACCAGCCTATATTAATAGTCGAGCCAAAATACAACGCACATGAACTGACGATTGCATTTAAGCATGAAACAGACTGACGACTCTGTGTGTTGGCCTCAGTGTCCTCACACACACATACACACACATATATTATTTTATATGCGCAGTACTTAGTGGAAAGCACACACTATCAGGGATAGAGCTAACATAGTTGTATGGCGTTTGATGATCGCAAAAGCGTGAAACCCAGGGTCACAAACACATATTCATACAACTGAGAATATATACAGGGTGTCCCAAAATAATGTATACGCTCTTTGAATCATTATAACTTATTCAATTTATGTATTTTGACTTGTAAATAAGAGAAAGAATACACATTTAAAGAATTTGAGAGTAAAATATACAAAAAACATAGAAAATTAACTTTAATAAGATAAAAGCTACTTGGGGCAATGACAGAATGTTCATAAAATGATGAGTTCACATCAAGTGCTCAAACTGGTTGCTGTTCTGTTCAATACCCTTTTCATATCTTGAAGAAATAGACCTACAAACGTCCAGTATCATTTCCTCTGGTATTTGAGCACATTCATCTTCAAATGCTATTCTCATTTCAGCAATTGTTTCAGGTTTTCTGCTGTAAATTTTGTCTTTCAGAAACCCCACACAAAAAGAAATCCAAGGGTGTCAAATCTGGTGATCTAGGTGAGTATTCAACTGTCCCTCTTCTTCCAATCCATTTGTTTTGCATATTTTCATCCATATAAAAAAATGTATTATTAACTATTAATATTTAAAGAGTGTATACATTATTTTGGAACACCCTATATATATATATATATATATATATATATATATATATATATATATATATATATATATTATTATGTCGACCTGATGATATCTAGTCGCATGAAACTCATAGATGTATAAATTGTATTTAGAAAAGTGAGTTAAATTACTTACTGATTATCTATCTATCTATCTATCTATCTATCTATCTATCTATCTATCTATCTATCTATGTTATTCCGTATCTATTCAAACAATGGTCCCATGGTCACCTATCAGATTTTGATTACATTTCAGTAGGTGATAATTGCCTAAAGAAACGGTCTAACAAAAAAATGTAATTTTTATTAAACTAAACATTCAAAATTCATATTTTATTACCTCTTCACATTTACTTGGATTTTCATGTCGCGAGTCAATAGAATGATTTTCCAACTTCCACTTTATAACTTTGCATTTTTAGAAGATATGTAACTGAAACTTGGTTTCTCTGTAGACTGAGATATAAAGAATACATTTCTGGTGTGTAAGGGGTGCGAGAGAGAGAGAGAGAGAGAGAGAGAGAGAGAGAGAGAGAGAGAGGAGCGAGTTCTAATTCCCTTCTTGGGCTAACATTTTCTACTGACAAGAATTGGAACGATTATATCGAATCAATTTCTAGGTTTGCTGCTCGGTAAGTTGGTTCATAGCTATCTATGTCATTCCTGTCATTTGTAGCTCTTATTAAGGTTTATCTTTATGCTATCTTTCCTAATCCTTGTTCTGCCAACCATTTACACAAGTTCCTTAGATAGGTTAGGCTATGCGCTGCTTTCCCTGTCTCTCTTGTCTTCAATATGGACAGGAAATATCAAATTCTCCAAGCCCTCTTTCCTTTTTATGTGTACTAGAAATTCCAATGCTCTCTTTCTGATTCTAAGTATGTGTCCTTTTTGTTTTCATTTTCCCTAAAACTTCCTCGTTGCGCATATATTCAATCCATGATATTCTCAGCATCCTTTCATAGAACCACATTTCTGGTGTCTCAAATCACTTCTTCATCTGTGAGGTCATTGTCCAGAGATAGTTTAATTTAGCAGGTAATTTCTTGTAGTTTATGATATAGTATATGACTAGCATCTTTTTCGTGAAAGTTGACTTATATGCTTAAGAAGAACTTGGAATAATCTTTAATGCTTTCATATTCTTCTTTAATGCTATTTGTTTATGCGATACAAATGCTGACATCCCCTAAAGACCATGGCCATTATATAATCTATGACTCATATAAGTGTAGTGTAAGCGAGATTTGTAAGCTTAATTATAGATTTTGCTAAATGGGTTATCAGACAAGAAATGATCTTCATTTTATTTACTATAATCACAGGAAATTCGAGATTCATGGCCAATAAATGTCTTTGCTCTCAAAACTGAGTGAATCTTTCCAACCCATATAGAAGTAAACGAAAGGCAACAGAAAATGAGAAAACATCCTATAAAGAAAGCATTTGTGCACTACTTGGTATATTGCAAGTAGCGAAAGCGATTGAGATTTTTATATTGATACCCAATATTTAGAATATCGTTTTAGCACAGCGTTTTTAATTAAGGTTGCAGTAGATCTGGTGAAGATTTTAATCTGAACATTTATTTCAGTCACATTAAATTGGAAAAAGATGTAACAATTTTTATAGATAATTTTTTGCGAGATCATTTATGAATATAGGTTTCAACGTGGTTGTCAATTAAGCTCACGTGGTTCCAAGACCTTTTCTAGCTCCCAGGCCACATTCCTAATGCCTCCACCGATTTGTAAAAAAAAAAAAAAAAATTTGATTGGATGGATGTTCTTGGTGTAAGGTTATCAGCTTCTCAAAATCATACTGGAAGGCACTGAGAAGTCTTTGCACGTTCAATGTTTCAGATGAACATCAATGTTTATATCGCTATATCTACAAACTTAGAACATTGGTTTTCGCAGACGTCAGCTGTCTGATTTGGTTAGCGTATGGTGCGTTCTGTCTAGATAACGTCAACAAGATACAAACAAACGTTCGGACTTTTAACTTCGAACAAAAAAATAAAAAAAGTCATGTCTTTGTGTAAACTCTCGTATTAATTTAATTTTTAAAAAGTATACATGTTTCTTAAGTCTAAGATACTTAGATTTTGTCATATAGAATTTGTAAAAAAATATTACTTGGTCCTATTTTCAACCTGCCGCCCCCTCTAGCATCCACTTTTTTTCGAACCTCTCCCTATTGTTCCCTTTTCTCTCACCGCCCAAGGGAGGGAGCAGTACTACCCACTTTGGAAATCCCAGTCTTAGAAGACATTTTTAAAGAGTCATTTAAAAGCTGCGTGTCTTGAGGAAGCAAATATGTAAGAACTGAAGAAAAAGCTAAAAATGGATTCCATCACACACTCTCCTAGTTTCCGTTATTATAAACTTATGTTTTTTTATGTGTATCGGAAGTCGTGGCACCCAGTGTTTGCTATAGACAATTTGTTTGTTAGGAGGGTACAATTTTTCTGTTAATGAAGCTACTTAATGAAATGCTACTTAACTGCCATTTTCCATACTTGAATTTAGCTGCCAATGTATTACTATTAATGTTAAGGGAATTGAAACTATTTTTTTGTATGATTAACTGCATTTCATTGTTATTTACTAGGATCAAATTTTTATTTGTTTTAACACACGGACACAATTCTTTTTCAACTAAAGATAAAAGAATCGTAAATAAATTCCTTTAAATGCTTGATTAATAGTTTTTGACGAAATTTCATCGTCACTTTTAATGAACACGCAAAAATGGAATAAATTTAGCAATCTCCGAGACTTGAACTTGCAACGCAGATCGCGGCATCTCGTCTTATAAGGAGGTTAACGGCAAATACTTCGAAAAAAAAAAAAAAAGCACCAATAAGCTGTTAAAAAAACTTGTGAAAAATGAAAATACTTCGTGTAAAAATTCAGATAATCGTTATTAACAAGTTTTAACTCTAATCAATGATCAAAACCTATAACTACAGCCAATATATTAGTTATACCTACTGATTATGCATGGAGTCGATTACCGAATATTTGAAGATGAAATAAATAAGTGAAAACAAAGATAAAAATCGAATATAAACATTGTAAAATCGGTTATCAAGAAATTCGCATGTCATCTTATTGAATTGTTGAACATAGTTAAGCGGTGTTAAAATTTATCCACAATAAAATGTTTAAGTCATATGAGAAAAAAGAATGAGAGTGAAAAAAAGGATGATAAATAAAAAATAAAACGCTTTAATTTTGTCTTCCACTCTTTGTGTTTTCTTTTCGCCTTTTTATAATTCACTAGCTGTATAGCCCGGCGTTGCTCGTGCTTGATTCAAAAATCATACGACTCATACAGCAATCGCTATCACTTGACTTAAAAGATTTTTGCCCTTCCTTGCCTTTAAAGGAGTGCCCTTTGCCGTGCTGATGTTGCTACATGCCTTACTTCTTGCCTAACTCACACTGCGAATTTTTTCTAAGCTCTATACTAAACATTAAATCTGTTACGAAAAAAGAACTAAACAAAATGAACACAAAACGATCAGCTTTAAAAAAGGACTCGTAACTGGAAAAACCGAATGAAAAAAAGAATGTTAACAATAAATACTTTTTCACACCCAACCCAGTTCTGCGGAATCAGAATCAACGTTGAGTTTAAGCAAGCGAATGAGCCAATTGGAGTAAAGTGCCATGCAGATTTAAATTTTTCCCACTTGTGACGAATGCAGCTATCGATTTTTTTTTGCATGCTAGCATGCTAGTTAGCATTCGTGTCAGTGAGCTGTTGGCTCTCACGCTGGCCAATAGAATCTCCCTGCCTATTCGTGGCAGCCATCTATAGGCTCTCACTCTGGCCAGAAGAAAATGGCCTCAGACTACATGAAAACTGCCGTAGAAGCATGAAAAAATCGATTATTTCCACTATCGATGGGAGTTGGGAAATGCAAAGTCGGTCTTGGCCTTCCCGCTAACTTGGAGCATGTGCAAGTAAATTTTGGTGCAAATCCGTCGAAAATTGCGGCCGTGCATTCGTTACACACACACATATCCTGCCTTTTATAGATAGAGATTTATTTTATACTTTTGAATTGGTTTGTTTTATTTCCAAAATTCTAATAAATAAACACTAAGAATACACCTGGCAAATCCTCCACATTGTATCCAACTCTTTATTTAAAACCTGTATTTACATGAAATCCATAACTTAGTTTTTATATATCATATTTAATAGATGCTTACTAAGATTTTTTGATTATTAAATTATATTTTTTTGATCCTTTTTAGAATGTTCGGAATTTTAGTTAAAAATCTTGTTTTTTTGCATCAGCGGGGAAATTAAAGATTAGTATAGGAAATTTATGTGTTTATTTGCAGTGAAAAACACATTGACTTAGTTTAGAAATTCTCGCAAAAATTAGATAATTGTCAGATTTTGATGAAACTTTCAGGACTTATTTACAAATGAATAAAATTATTTTAGAAAATTTTAGTAAATCTTCGGAAAAAATATTTTACAACTGTTACTCCCGACTTATTAAATTTTATGAAATTTCGAGGAATTCAATTTTGTATCGCTCAATTTTTACATTAGTTATACACAGAATTTCTCGGAGAATTTAAATCATCAATTTTTTTTTTGTAAAACAGGAGCTCCGGTCACCGAAAATCTACTCTGAATTGTAAAATAAAAAATGCAATGAACTAAAACATTATTTAATTAGAAAAAACTTTTAATTGCTTTTATGAATAAGATATATTATGGACACTATTGTCTTAAGAAATTTTTTTTTTCATGAATAATGAATTTTTACAAAAATTGTTTTCACTTTTTTAATATTTTAATTAGAATAATTTATAAAGTTTTAAATATTTTAAAAGTTCAGTATTAATTTGTACCGGTTCAGTAATATTGTTATTTAAAAACTATATTTACTATTTTATAAGTGGAAAAACTTACTACAATTCATCGACCCCAATATTTTAAAAATAATTTTGAATTTTTTTCTGTATAAACTTGCCAATTTTTGTAAATATGGGCCTCCATACACAACATTATCAGAAAATTATAGTAAATTTATAGCCAAAGTACCTAAAATTCAATAAAATATTAGATTACGGAGAATATTATTTTATTAATTAAACTTCGAATCAACTAATATTCCTCAAATAAAGTTTCAGAAATAATAATTTATTTTTGAAAGATTTTTAAATAAAGAGAAGTACATTGCGTTGACAGATGGCTAAAAATGGCGCTAAAGGCAGCGATTTTTTGCGATTTCAAAACAAAATCTCCTTCCCGTCAATTAAAAGTAGTTTTGAAATACAGCAAAGTATTTTGCATATTAGAAATATTAAATTTAATCTATTAGCTTGTAATTAAAATTATTATAAAAAAATTAAGAAAGATTTTTTCATTTTTAAAAAATCATTTTAAATTTGAGGTATCGCATTTCTTTGGAGATATCTACTGAAAATAAATTTAAAGGATAACCCATATCTCTGTCGATAATTTTACTTTTTTTAATAGCATTTTAACACATAACAAAAGCTAAAACATCGGAATAAGAGGAAACAGTGCAGAAAAACGGCTAAAAAAAAGTAAGAAGCTATATGCTTGTTTTAGTTGTACTGCTAAATAATTTGATACATTTTTCTTGGTTAAAGGTAACAAACAATGTATTATTGGTAAAAGAGTCTAAATTATTTAAGAGAAAAATGATTCAATGTAACTTGATTTAGAAATCAAAAATTAAAATTTAGCAATTTTGGAACATTTAGTATAGTAGATTGTGCAATATTCATACACCAAAACATATTATTGCATATAGGTACTCACTTATACAACTATATTTGTCTATTTCTGCTTCGCGTATACAGAAACAGATCTATGACACAGGCACAACATAAACGTATATATATACTAATGCTGGCGGTGTCTAACATTATCAGTATAAATTCCTTTAGACATACTCCTAGTGATATCAACATTCACAAGTTGAGGCCTAGATTCATATGAGAGTGTGGTAAGTTTGTTTACATCGAGAGGCCACCAGTGTGGATAGGTGATAAGATTTTATTTTATCGGATACTTTGGAATAAAACGAACTGACTGAAGAGTTTAAAATAAATAATATAGTTTTATTTATTTTCTTTTGAGTGAGTCCTGTGATATTCCGCGTAGCAAAATGTTCGTTTATAAGGCGTTAGTGGTAATATTTGCATTCAGACCATGATAGGGGTATTAGTAATGTTAGATATATGTCACTGTCAATCTACTCTGTTATTCTCGGACTTAAGCAGGGCAAAAATATCATTAGCAGATGACATCTGAACTACTTCTTCATGCGTCACACACGGTAGCGTCTCCGTTCGTCACTCTCGCCGCCTCTTCTGTTTCTAGTTTAAAGGTATCAGGTTTATATCCTTTTGACCAGCGTTCGACATTCTGACGCGAACATTGCTTTCGGCAATTTTTTTGATTGACCAAAATTATTTTATTTTCCACCTACATTTTTTTTTTATATAACGGAAGTTATGTGTGGAACCTCCCTGATTTTTGGTATTTTTCAGTCACAAATAAGTAGGCTCGGCTCCTGCAAACTTCCGGCGTTTTTCTACTGGGTTCAGTTTTTTCTTCTTCCTCTTTTTATTTGAGAGTTGCTTTCTCGTTAGTTGAGAGAAGTACAGAAAAGGAACTAGAGAGAGAGAGAGAGAGAGAGAGAGAGAGAGAGAGAGAGAGAGAGAGAGAGAGAAATAAATAAAGGTTTTAAAGAAAAGCGCAAATGCTTTATTTTAATTTGAATTCTACTTATTTATTATATATTTTATTTTTATATTTTTTTAATGGACTCACTACAAGAGCATAAAGCTATATGGTTTCTCTAAGAGGCTATGATGAAGAGATAAAAACGAAGACACCGAATTGGCTGTTGAGAAGAAATAAACTAATTTTACGATTGTAAAAATGGAAATCTGGGGTCTTTATTCTATCAGAAATCTGGTGAAAACTTTTTGGCATATTTCATAATTTATCAAGGCTGTCTTGGGTTAAGACAAATAACACTGCCCAGTTTTTCCGATAGGCAAAATATTAACGAGAATTTTTGGTTTCATGACAATTACAACAAGTTGCATAGTCGACATCTACTCGAAGAGAGGCACATAAAACGTTTACTAACCAATATTGTGATGTGCTCTGCAAGAAAGTCTCACTGTGAATCTAATCATGATTTTTGAAACACACGCACATATCAGGTATTTCTATATTGTTGTTAATGTACGAGCTGTTTTGCTTTTTAAGTTTTCAAATGTTGAAATTTCTTGCTTTAGACACAAAAATTAGAGGACGCAACTGAAAAATTGCGATAACACATCATTCACTGTGTGAAATAAGTAAAGACTGAACGTAGTTAGGTCATATTTTGTAATATGAGAAAAACATACTTGTATACAAGCATATTGGCAGTCCTGATAACATAAGCATCCTTTCAAATTCTCACATCTCTAGGCACTCACAGAAATAAATGCATATAAATAAAAGAGCAATACAATTTCCCACCCCAAATATACAAAGACATCCAAACAAGCACACATTCATACAGAAATATAAAATAGATAGATTTTATTATGCAAATAAATGTTTCCATAATAAAATTGATATTAACTAAACGCTGACAATAAAAATTTCAGGATATGTATATGATAAATATTCTTTGAATATCTATCCTTATTAAAAATATTGCTAAGAAATTGTTTTAGGATGTCAGATTTTATTATACAAATATAAAATGAACCCAAAAGTATAGGCCATAAAAACAGATATTTGAGTAACAAAATATCCTATATACCCGAATGACATAATATCCTATTGATGTAATGAATATGCATACATCTGGGTTCCCCCTCACAGTAATATGATTTGCTGGTGTCAGCCCTAAATACAGACTGATGTGAAGGTACATGGACGACGCCTATTGGCTACGCCTATAGTCTTCGCCTATTGCCTACGCCTATTTCCTACCACTACGACGAGGACCCATCCATTACGGTTACCTGCTAGAGTATTCTACTCGGTTGCAGTAGTCCAAAACCACTTTGTTACTTCGAACAAATATATCAGTTGGCGACGAGATTCGAAACGACCTCACAAGTTAAAACAAAAGAAAAAAATACAGTTGACAACACTTACTAACGAAGAACGTTAGAAAGACTTGTTCGACGCTTACAGAAAGTAATTTTTCCCTCATTTTTGTTTTAACGCTTATTAAAGAGGAATGTTAGAAAAGGAAAAACTGGTGCAATGCTTACAGAAAGTAAGAAATTGCCCCCCCACTCTTGTTTGGACTTAGAAAATTTTATTGTCTACATAAATTGGAGCAAACGTTTTTCTTGTGGATACGTTGGCAGAATGGAATAAATTGCGGAATTAACTAAGGTGCTACAAGTCACTTTACAGCAACAATTCCAACAACAACAACAATAACAATTTATTCATCAACAAGAAAGGTTTGAAAAGTTATTCAAACAACAGGCAAAAGACAATAAAGCACCTTGGGAAGACGTATTATCTAGGACAACAAGAGAATGAGTGTGTTTCTCTCCCATCCAGTTTCTATGGATTCGTGACACATTTTGCGTTTCTTAAGCGAGTTATGGTATCTTAAGTCGTTTATATGGACACCGACCAAAATCCGGTGTGGGGGGCCTGACGTGGTTTGGGTTCCTTGATAATTCTCAATTCCCAACAAGAATTCTCGAAATTTAATTACTTCCCATTTTTGGAAGATTAATCACTTTCCATTTCGGGGGTTTCTCCCTCGTCCCTGAGGGAAGCTCGGAGGAGAATTATCTTTCTAGACTCTTCCACTCTCACATTGGTATCTCATACCAACACCCTCAGTGGGTGTTAACAACTTCTTCGTCTTTCTCATACATTCACCTCCGCTTATCACCCATGCAACAACTTGGCCAATGATCTCTCGGCAGTGTGGGTGTGGCTAGACTGTTTAATTGTTTTATTTAAAAATCTGGTCGATTCATATCTAAATTTATTTGAATTTAATTTATTAGAGAGTTCCAAATTGCCTGTTCTATTTCTGGATGAAGATTGGCAGTATAATGATAAATTTGCATTTGATTCTAAAACAATATGTTCCTCTACCAGGTGTGACATTTATCTTTGCACCAAAGAACACAAATAAAGATGCACTGTTATAGTTGCGAATGTTTTCCTTGAATTTGTATAAACAATAGTATTGAAAAAATAATTTATATGTACATACATGTTCACAACTAATTGAAAATTTAGTAGCAATTCCTGCAGACTTTATTAGAACACTTACCAGTAAAGTATAAAAGGAATGTATTTTCATTAAATATATATCGAAAATAGATATTTATAAGTGCAATCTATCGTTGCAAATATTTTCGATAAGTATTCAAAAACTCCCCGTCAAAAGTATATTCACATGAGTAAGTAAAATTGCAAAACAACCAAAAAAACAAACAAACAAAAAAAAACAAAAAAACAAAAAAACAAAAACTAAACAAAAAAAAAAAAACGCATAAGCAATTTATTTCTGACCTCAATCTTGACAGCCAATAAATAGTACTTACGTTCATAATTTAATCTAAAAATCAGTGTTATAAAACTCTACGAAATTTCCACGCGGTACAGCTAGTGTCAATGATTAAACTGTTATATATATATTCATTTTTAATATTATGTATAATATTGTAGTTGCATAATAAAATCTTACATTTCCAATTACATTATTGTAAATGTCTCTAAAAATATTATACACTGAGATGAATATGAAGTATTACCCATTTAATTATAAGTACATCATTATATTTTTACCAATCTAAGTTTGCAATAACCAATTTTATTATGAAAACATCGATTTATGTAATAAAATATGGCATATGTATGTACATACACAAACATGAATGCATATCCACATAAATTGGTATTATATTGCCAGACATTAGCCCTCTTTTCATATGCATATATTGATGGCAATTGGTCGTTCTTGCAGACTCACATATATCAATATTTAATAACACTGATAGAAACAAGTGTATCTGCAAGCATATATATATATATATATATATATATATATATATATATATATATATTATAACTATATATATATATATATATATATATATATTATAATTATTTTCTTTTTTATATAACCATTTTTAAAAAAGGAAATTTTAATATGATGCTCTACTGTTTGTATCGAGCAGTGATTTTTTTAAATAAAAACAACTGCTAAGAAAACGCGATTATAAATCTTAGTTCTTCCTGATTATTTTAATATGCGTGTGTTTATATATATATATATATATATATATATATATATATATATATATATATATATATATATATATAAGAGATGGGTAGAGAGAAAGAGAGAAATATTAAAAGGGAAAAAATTAATGTTCAAAGATCGCAGAGAAAATGATTTGGTTTCAAATAATTTTAGTTAATTGCCACAAAACTTTTCTTTTTAACATAAAACTTTTATTCAGCTGTTTAAAATGGCCACAAGATATCAATAATAAGTGTTTAATATGATTTTCATTCACTTCTATCAATATCTGGGCATTTTAATATGGACAATAGTTGGTGAGGCTAGTCTGTTTTATGGAATATGAGGCAAAAATTGACCAAAGTCAGTACAAAGTCAGTTCCCGACAGGCTATATAATTCCCATTGAATTTAAAATATGAACGATAGGATCAGTTCCTGATACCCGAGTCGTTCCCAGCATGAACTTTTTCTGGCACAACCGTATTTATGTCTCAATGTTAATTGTATCCTCGTGAGAAGATCGGTAAATAACGTTTCTATTGACTCTTTTACTACTTATTACATTCTTTTCTCGTTTTCTCCGCCATGTCTTAATTTTCATCTTTTTGTCGATATTTTAATTAATTCCTCTTCTTCGTCCTCATTCTCCCCTGGTTTAACTTTTTCTCCTACTCTTTATTTTTTATCTTTATTTTTCGTTTCCTTTTGTTTTTCTACTATATTCATATTTTTGTACTTTTGTTTCTTTCTGAAAATTTCTTTCATATATTCAATAGATATTTTTAAGACCATGCTATAAATTATTTCTTAATGCTTTGAGAAATAACTTTATCTCATTGATTTAATTCATATTCTACGAGAATGATTTCTAGCATACAAAACATAGACTTTTAATTTTGCACTGATGCTGTGTTTTGTTCGTTTCATTTCGTCTTTGATCGAAACTTTCTTTTTTAATAAGGGAAGTTTATTTTTCTTTGAATGATGGACATTTCTTTCTTTCTTTTAGCGATGGACTTTTGTTTCTTTTAATGAAAAAAAGTTTATTTCTTTTGATAGCATAAACCATGTTTACTAAAAATACTCAGTCATCTTGTATCCAGGGGCGTACCGAGGCAAAGTGCCATCCGGGGCCCGTATTCATAATGGCACCTCCTTTTTTCTGAGGAAAATATAAATGAAATACCCTTAATGGCGTTGATGAGTACTTGAAAAACAACAAATTCAAAAATTAGTTGAACAAACGTTATCATATTTTTACCTTTCGAGCTTTTGCAGAAGCAATGTTACTAATAACTTGGTCAAAGTCTATCTCCTCCACAGTTTCATGTTCAATTGAATTGAGGGACAAATTGGATAAGCGAAATTGCGTCATACTCGATCTCAAGTGACTTTTAATGAGCTTCAGTTTTGAGAAGCTTTTCTCTGCAGTAGTAACAGAAGCTGTGAGCGCCAGAAACAGCCGTAGAGCAATCACAATAATTGGCACTGTTTTTTGAACTTGACATTGATAAATCCATCTCAGCCATTATGGTAATGTCACGTTCTAGTTTGGAAGCTACCGTTAAAAAATCCCGAAGTCGGAGAACTTCTAAAGGCAACCTAGATACATCTAAGTCAGCACCGTATTCACTACCGAGAATTTTAAATTTTCGTTTCAACTCTCCTTCAGTATCTTCTAGGATTGCATGCGATGATAATCCAGCGAAGACAGTTTGCAGATGAGACATGGAGTCAAATCATGCTTCCAGTTCATTTACAAATCGATCGTGACATTCATAAAGATTTCTCTTTACTTCCTACACAGGTGTTTAATATACATCATCTTCCTTTTCCCTAGGGAGATTTCTCTTTCTTCTAATCTGCTTTTCAACTGGAATTTTCATTTCCTCACACTTTCTTTTTCTTTGATTAACCGATTCAGACACCAGCCTGTCCCTATTTCGGTTAAAGAAAACTTTGGTCGCATCCATGTGGGTTATACACACATCCAAACCAATACCAGCTTCTTGAAGTTTCTTTTGGATAAGATTTATTTGCCCCAGAATTTCTTTTCAGTAAAACAAATGTGACATGAAGGAAAAGTTTTGAATTGAAAGCAAAATAATTTGTGCATCCCCTCTATGAAGCTGAGGTTAATGAATCGAGTACCCGAATCCCTCCTTGAAATCCAGTTTTCACTGCACGAATGACTTCGTAACGTGCACTCCAACGGGTGGTTACCAAATGCTTCATCATGACCTTCACATGCGAAGATAAAACTTCCCACCGGTGATTGGAAGAGGAGAAAAATGTATAGAGTCTCTCAATCACTCTGAAAAATGTAATGGGACTTGCATTCAGAGCTGAGGCATGAACACCGCATAAATTCATATTATGATTAGAACATGGCACAAATTCGGCTTTCCCATTTATCTTTCGTAGAAAACGTTGATCATCACCATGAACTCCAGCCCTACTAGCCGCATTGTCAAATTCTTTCCCTCTACATTTTTGAAATCAAGTTTCTCTTTTCTCCAGTCGATTCAAAATCATCTTCTTGATATCATAAACTATCCTTTCATGCTCAGATAAAACCAAGAAATGATTCTCGTATCTCCATCGACAAATGAAACTCATCTGATCAGTATGAGAAATGTCCGGCATCTAGCATGATTGCAAAATAATTGGCTTTTCGAATTCGATCCAATATATTTTCCTTTACGTGGTTTCCCAAGATTATAATGAATTCATTTTGGATTTTCGGTGATACGTAAGGCCGGTTATCATTTATTTCTTTCAAGTAATGCTTTCTAAGAACAGGATCATAGTTGCTCATAAGTTCAACAAGTCCTATAAAGTTACCTTTATTGGAACTCTATACATCTTCTCTAAAAGGTAAGTTCTGTTTTGTCAGAAACTTCACGACATCAAGTAACCGTGTTAAAACCTGTTTCCAAATCTGCCTTTCTTTCACAGTTTGTTCTTGTAATCTACTGTCAAGGGTTTTACCTTTATTAAGGGTAATTTCCAACATCTTCCATTCCTTGAATACTCTTTGGTGGTCAGACAAATTTTCATGTTCAGGCATGTTTGAATCCTGGATTTCTTGCTAGCCTTGATTTGCGTTGCTCTGTCTTCACGAAGAGACGACACCAGAAACAATAAAGAGATTTGTTCATCTTTGAGTACAGCAACCATGATCTCAAAACAATCTCTCCACTCTCAATAGTTTTGTAAAAACAGTGTTGTGGTGTTACTCTCGGACTATTTTTACCGGGTCTTACAGTCGAAGTAAACGGTTCATCTTTGTTTTGAAACATTTTAGGTCCCAGTGTTATAAGATCAAAAAGAAACTGCTCTGAGCAAGTTCGTGTCAAAATGCGATGTCTTCGTACACAGCAATCTCTGTGTTTGCATGTTCTATTTATTTCCAGTAACTTCATCAGTTCCTTCTTCATATTCATACCTGTCCTTACCGCACGGACTGAAGTTTTCTTCCTTTGGCAATCATCATTGCCACCTTCAATTCTTTAACAACGTTAATTCCCAGGAAATTTCTCTTCAACTTTTATTTCTATTTTGTCTCCATCATATTCTCATTTTCTCCATGTTCCCTCAACTTTTAGTTCTGATGTATATTCAGCATCATAGTCTTTGCATTTTGCTTTTTGCTACATATTTCTTCTGTAGGAAAATATGCAAAGATGCAGCACATTTTCTTTCCTCGCATTCTCTGTTAGCTTTCAACTTGCGATAAGCCGCACTACTCAGTTTTTGCTGTTTACTCATTCTAAACGATGAAAAAAATAGAAAAAGAAACAAATAGGAAAAGCGCTTATTCAATGGCATAGGGATTTTTATTAAGATATAATTTGGCACAAGTGGTGTTGTAAAAAAAAGGTTGATAATTTTTTTAACTATCCCAAGCTTAGCTAGACATATTCGTGGCCCATTTGCATCTTAAAATGGCATAGAGAAGTATTGCTTAAAAATGAAAGAAAATAGTTACAGGAGTTTATCTTATACAGCCAATGACTGCTTAAATATTTTCTTAAATTCAATTTTTAAAATTTACTCTCCTTTTTTTCTTATATATTTTTATCCTTTTTTATTTCATTCTTATATTCAATATAATAATTTAAAGTGTAATCTATAGTAACGGTCGTAATAAAAATAACTGAACACTGAACATTTGTATTAAAAATCATTAAAATTTTATGAGAAATTTTCACCTCTGATACTTGCATTAAATATTAACTTATTCTCCAGAGAACTGACTGACAATTAATTTTTAGGCAAAGTAATTACCCACTCATTATTCTGCCGGCGTATACTTTTTTTTTTTTAACCTTACGGCATTATGTAAAATAGTGATGAAACTAAACTAATAAGGACAGAAATATTTAATAACAATTTATTTATTTCCATCGGTTCAGCTGGTTATTTAAAAAAAAATATTCGTGTCACAGTGGATAAAGGTGTTTAGTGTGACAGGACCCAAATAGTGTGAGTTCAATACCTGGTTAAGGCGTTGGAGAACTTGGAGAAGGGAATTAACAGGAGATAACTGATAACTGAGATCCGTTAGACATGGCACGTGGAACTAGAACAGTCTACCCCAGCGAGCAAAATAAAGGGTTCCGTTCGACACTCCAACTACCTAAAGAAGGCCGGAGCGTACAACGGCCGAAATGTTGTGATAAATATGGCAACAAAGATGAGGATGATAGTCCGAACAATGTAAATAGTGTTTTAAAATAAAGTTTTTAAAACAATGAATATTAAAAGTCGATATTAAATAATTACACTTCTGACTTAACTTTGTTTTTGATTTTTTAGAGAAACAAATCTGTAATCTCTTATGTGTTTCTACTACTCGATGTAAAAAAATAATTTGGATCAATTGGAGAATCCCTTTCCGTCAGACGTTCTTGGGGGTGGATCTACAGTTGAGTTGGAATGGAGATTCTACAGTTGATCCTAAATGCATATTTAAAAATATTTTAAAAATCGTTCCGGAAGACTTTAAAGCGTAATATTTGAAAAATTTACATCTAATTAATTTTAACTTGCCTATTTATATTATAAACTTAAGATTCTTAGTTTGTAATACTAATATAAAATTAATCTTGTAATATGAACTAGATTTGATTTTTCTGAAAATGTTTGGTTTAAAAAACTCTAAAAAATTTAATATAGAATGTTATTATTTTCACATAATAATTCTAAAATAGTGATTTCATTGAAAATCTATTGAAATCTCTGAAGAGTGTGATATTTATACAGTTTTTGAGCTTTAAAAATTGCAAGTTTACTAAAACTTCTGAAATGCAAACAAACTTTAAATCGCGTATATTTCTGGTCCTACTTTACTACAAATGTTTTTCTTTATTTAAAAAATCACCAATCGTTTTTTACGAAAAGAACCAAATGAAAAGAAAAAATAACATTCATTTATAACAAGTTTCAAAGATCTACAGTTGATCAGTCTGGGAGGAGATTCTACAGTTGAGTTAAGTTGGGTGGAGATTTTACAGTTGATCAGTCTGAGGAGGATTCTTCAATTGATCCAATACGTTTTGCAATAAAAAGCAAATAATTGGTTATCTTCAAGATACGTCCTCTTGAATTTTCTCTGCTTTTTTTAAGGGACACCACCTTCAAATTAGCAGCAGGATTCAGCCACGTATGCTCTTTTGATCTGATTTTTTTGGGGAAAGTAAACTTGTTTTTTATCTGAATTCTTAAATAATTTTCTTTTACAAGAAATTAATTTGGGCATTTTTAATAAATATATCAATGAACTTTATTTTAAATAATAAAATTTGAAAATATTTTTTAATAATGAATTGAAAACAAATCAAACATTATTTCAGAATTTCCCGAAAAATGCAGATCAAAAGAGCGTACAAGGCTGGCTTCTGCTGCTACTATGAAGAGAGTATTCCTTAAAAAATAACCTGAAAATTTTGGGATTGCGTATCTTGAAGATAATCAAATAAGTAAACTGTTGTTTTCTTTATTAATAAATAGTTTAGACTTCTTTCATAACGTCGTAGCAGCTATGTTGAAAAAAACCCCCCAAAAAACTCAAAACAAAACAAAACAAAAAAATCAACAAGAGGGTCGTTATTTTGTAGGGGCCGGCAAAATAGCATCTTCCTAATTTTTAAATTTAATTGAAGGCTGTTTTGTTCTAAAATGTTTCTATTAAAATAAAAAAAAAAAAAGAATTGAACTTACGTTAACAGTTTTTTTTTTTTTTATTTTTTTTTACCAAGGACAACTGGTCAGTCCACGGCTATGTGTAGATGCTCTGTGTGTATATGGTGGTCTATCCCGGGATTGTTATCAAAGACTCATATAGGTAAATATCATTGGGGCAATAAAACAATAAAACACAAATATTTCTTGAAACCCATGTGCTTTATCATTTACTATCAAAATTAACTATAATCCTTATTTTGATACAATGATTTTGCTCTTAAATCTAATCAGTATCCTGTGATATGTAAAAAAATATCGGAAATTTCGATTAATCAAATTATTAATTAAATATATTAATAATAATGCAAATATTTTCAAATTTCATGGACAATAAGAAATAACAATATATTTTTATAAATTATAATCTAACAAAAATATTTGAAAAAATACAATATTTTATTTTTAATTTTCCGCCCAAAAGACCTCAATTTCATTTCTCCATAATTCTAATCTTAAAAATCTTCAAACAAAAGGACGACTTTTCTTTATTTCTTCAAGCAACTTTATTCTGAATGAAAAATCTTTCGTAAATTTCTTTTTAAATATATTAAAATCTCAGAAAATATGCTATCCTACATTGGGAAGTTTTAATCATACATTTTTAGATAGATTAAATAAATCTTTATTTAATTATAAATATTTCACCTTAAGCAGAAGGGTTCGTAGGCTTTCAAAATTCATTGTAAAAATTTTAAGTGAATGAAATGTAGGTAAATTGCATCAGAGAAAATTTGTTTTTGGATCAACCCAAAGGAAAAACATAGTTTTAAAATTCCACTAGAAAAAAACAAAAAACAAAAAAAAAGTATAAAAATTCTTTTTTGAGTTTTTTAAAAACAAACTTAAAATTTTCAAATAACCTTTTCAGGATGTCCACATCGTAACTTTAATCCTTTTTTATATGTGATCTCGTTTTTGATCTTGTAAAAAATGTAAAAATTAGCGACTGGAATATTTTTTATTCAAATGACCAAACATTGAACCCCTTCTGTTAAGTGATAGAAAATATTTTCTCAAGTTTTTTTTTCAAATCAAAGAAGCTATTCATTATGAAATTAATTTATTAATGAATAAAATACCAAAAATTTTATTGAAATTGCAACATGTTCACAACTGAATTTGAAATCATTGAAAAACAAACATCTTCGGACATTTTATTTTTATTAAAAATAATTTGAAAACGATCCAAAAATTATTTAGTTCGATTATCGCAATGCAAAAATATGTGGGGTGGGGCAAATATATTTATTGGTTGTATAAAATATACAATAAAGTGTGGATGTCTCTTGGAATGTCCCGTTGTGGTCTTGTAGTTTCACCAAGCGGTCGCTCACAGCAGGGCCAGATCAAATTATCGAATCGCCCGAGCTTATTAAAAGCTGATGTCGCCAACAGTGTGTTTCTGATCTTCCAAACGAAAAGGAATTAATTTTTGAAAAAATTTGAATTAAAAAAACAAAATATTAGATTTCTTTCTTGAAACACCGTAACATAAAAATGAATGATCGCGTTTTCAATATAATAAATTAATTTAATTCTGGAGCCGATTTTGTTACGAAAAAGATTATAAAACATACGAAATCCGTTCCCAAACAATATACACGCGGCTGTCACCAAACTCGACACAACTCTCGCTTATGATCTTCACGACCTCATGTCAAATCGACACCGTTGACAAACTCCAGACCACGGCAACATCGCCAACAGTAAGAAACAATTTCTAATTATCTCTTCTATCCGCTTTACTATGAATCACGCACACGTGTTGACTTTTTCATACAAACACACACATCGCAACATTTTATTGTTTCTCATATACGTACACAAAGACAGTTTATATTTTTTTCAGAACTTAATCAACCCAAACAAAAAGACATTACTTTCCAATCTTTCATCAACTGTTTGTATTCTTGTCGCTATATTAAATTAATGTTTATTTGTTGAAACTACGTTGTCTTTTCATTTGAATTTTATTCCTTCAATGAAAATCGCGTGATTATTCTAGACGGTCAAATTACGAGCGACCCTGTAACGATATTTTGTTAATGTATCGAATCCCGACACTCCAAATTTTAACATTCAACGGATTCCCACACACATATAAATAAATATGTAGTTTCACTGAAAATTTATGTTTTTAAGTAAAACTTCAGTTCGATTACATATTCTTTTTGTTATTAATATTTACTAAGCTTCGATTAATACAACTCGGTCAAATGGGTAAAACAAACCTAGGAACATTGTCTTGCGCTATGTGGTGAAGTTCTGTCTGTCTCTAAAATCAGCATTCGAAATTCTGACTATTACTTGTATTTGAACACTGACCATTGGCCCCATACGAAGTGCGTAACTTCCTAAGTAGGCCTTGTAATTTATATAAAATAATATAGATTTTACAAGTAAACGAATGCTAGAAATGATGTTTTTAAAGCGCTTTTCACTGTAGTATTGGTTATAATTTTTAAAGCTCTTCGTTAAACGACCAACATGCGAGTTCTTCAGTAAGTGAACTCGAAATCAGAAAATCAAATTAGACAAATATCTAGAATTGTGTTGTATTTCTATTTTAGGCCATAGCCAATTAAAGTGTGAACACAAAGGGCAAAAGGAATTTCCAGCAAGCGGATATCCTGTTTCAAAACCCAGTATTTTAAAACAAAGGCAGGAAATTCATTCTAAAAAAAAAAAAGAGTAAGGATGAAATGTCAAAAATCAAAATAATAATTACGCCAACAAGAATAACAAATATGAATTGACAAAAAAGACATTTTGCAATTCAATTTCCAGCTATATTGTAGGCAAGCTTGCAACCATTTATATCATTTTACTCACACACACACACACACACACACACACACACACACACACACACACACACACACACATATATATATATATATATATATATATATATATATATATATATATATATATATATGCTTTGATTCAGATTTTTATACAATTTCTCAAGTGATTTTATAATTTTTTCCTTTTCGGTAGATGAATTATATAAAAATTGTTCTTTTTTTCCGAGTGCTTTCGGCTATATATTTAGCCATTTTTAAGGTTAAAATATATTAACTGTTAACAAGAAATAGATTGTTGTATGTATGTATTTATATAATGTTTTCATTTTCAAAACACGGTCATGATATTGTGTCCATGTTCATAGTTGATATTATTGAGTGTTGTTTTTTGTTTTTATTAATAAGGTTTCCATTATTTTTAGCTTTTTTACATGAAGACCATGTTAGTATATTTGTGCTATCAACAAGTATGTTACAAATAAGGTCTCCATAAGTATTTAAATGAGATCTAATTTAGCTATGATCAAAAAGATGTAGTGTGAGTTTTGTCAAATATCTTGTAGTGTGGCTTATATAATTGTTTATGAATTTTGATTGGTCAGGAATACAATTCCTTAATGGACATTTAAATTCGTAAGTAATATTTATGAATAGATGAGGACCTTAGGTATTCTGTCGTCACTCATGCTTGCAACATGACAAGCCCAGCGAAGTTTTGACTGCATCAGGAAAATCTCAGTTCCACCAATGTTCGATTTTGCGAGATCATCATCATTGGACACCCTATCATCAAAAATATAGACATAGCAGAGACAACTTTTGTGGAAGGCATCCTGCTGATTTATATGGGATATATATATATATATTGGTGTGGAAAGATTTGAAGCTCCAATTGTATAAGTGAGGGGGATAGCTTTTATCGACAAAAAATTTGTATAATCTGGAACTGAACCTTAAAATGTCGGCAAAGTACTTGGTACAGATACTTATAATTACCAAAGAAGGAAAGACAGAAAGAGAATAACAAATTTTCTGTTTTCCTTTTTTTATTTTCATTTGAAGACAAAGGAAACAAAGAAGTTTCAATTTTCTATCTGCTTGAACAGCAACCAATTATGGTGTATCAATTTTTTTTTTCAAGTCTTAAGGGCTTCAAATTACGTATATAGATTATTCCAAAGTCCAGTAGAGAAATAACCTCTTACAAAGACTAATTTTGACGGTGCCAAAAAGTTGGGTATTTGAATTTTCTAGTGGGGCTCTATCATTGATAAATTTTAAAATAAATATGATAAAAGTAGAAACATATTCAACATTCGGAAAACTTTTCGAGGATATAAAAATTTTGTCTTCACTGGAGCTGTTGCGCATGTGCGTATGTGTGAAAACCCACGAGCAAGCTGAACAGATTATACAAAACAGGCTAGATCCGGTACAAAACTACTTAGTTTTCTACATCTTCAATAAACATTACAAGTCACTTGCTGGCTCCAAGTGTCATTGCCGTTCTCACGAAAATTAAAAACATCGATCAAACTTCTCAGTTATGGTCATACTCGTTGAACGAGTCAGCAGCCTTCAGATATGTATGCATGTACGTGTGTGTCTGTATCTCTGTGTACAACACTAATTCTATGATAAACATACAAAATGAAATTCTAGCTAATTTATTTTATTTCAGGATTCTAGTGGGAGTTCTAATAGAAAAATCTGATCATTCATCGCATCGTCATTGATTTCGTCGTAAGCCGTCATCATCTAGATT
This sequence comes from Acanthosepion pharaonis, assembly GCA_903632075.3. Classification (NCBI taxonomy): domain Eukaryota; kingdom Metazoa; phylum Mollusca; class Cephalopoda; order Sepiida; family Sepiidae; genus Acanthosepion; species Acanthosepion pharaonis. The sequence goes on along the minus strand of CAHIKZ030005563.1, from coordinate 925,513 downwards.
CTGTTCTTTATGTGTCTATTATCAATTTACTGATGTTTCATATGATATTTGTCTAATTTTAACCAAAGGTAACCAGAACCTATTTTAAATCCCAACTTTTACAACTGGCTTCAAGAAAATCGATGACAACGAAAACTTAATCTGCAAGGTTACTGAGATGCGCAATCGATTCTCTGATAATTTTCAAGTCGGTGGGGTTCATTCAACAACAATTGTCAGCGGGTCATATTTATAACATGTTCAGAGAATTTAAAATGTAATGGATTATTGAAGGTATTATATATATATATATATATATATATATATATATATATATGCATATACACACACGTGCACACATATATATATATATATATATATATATATATATATATATATATATATATATATATATATAATATGTGTGTGCACGCGTGTGTATGTGCAGATATGTATATGTATGTGTGTGTGCGTTTATATATCTATATATGACTTCATATATTTGTAATTATATATGGTAAATTCTGTTCTTTAAGTTTATTCAAACACTGGGAAATACCTACATTCATTAACTGAATTGCATATAATAGCAAATCAAAAAGCATCCATCTATGTGCTTATAAAACTCAATAAATTACAAAATAAGTTATTCCAAAATTCGCTTGAAAATGAAACAGAACTAGGGACTTTAATTTAATTCTATAATTGAATTTGAAGTTTTTAGTTTTAGTTTTTGAAACATGGTAATTCCTGTATAGCGATGGAACCATATTTTTAAATTAGTAAATTTATAATATTTATGCCCTGTAGATTTGCATTGAGCAATGTTTTGTAAAAATTAAAAAAAAATATTAATAAGAACACTGTATTATATATACATATACATACATATATACATACACACACATACATATATAGATGCATGTATGTGTGCATTGTCCATGAAAATGATTCCTCATAGATGTCTATTCTGGGGTCATAGAAATGTTCGTACCTCCATGACATCAGAGTTTTTCTCCAATGGGCTCAGTCGAGAGAGATCATTTCTTGACTAGCATTCTGTCATATCTTCCGCAAGATTGCAAGAATACTAAACAATATTTTCCTACGCAAATGAGATAATATTATTCGATTCTATGTATAGAATTCAATTCTATTCTATTCTGACTATATATATATATATATATATATATATATATATATATATATATATATATATATATATATATATATATATATATATATATCAATTTATCCCAAGCAAGGTGATAATGTCACTAAGACCCAAGAGATTTCTGGGTGTGAAAGGATATGAAAAGACTGTAGAGGGAACCGGAAACCCTATCATAAACAGGAAACAATGGATAAACCTCCTGCTCAAAAGGCTAGTTAACAGTGTGAACCGATGCGCGTGTGTGGCTTAGGGAATACTTTTCGAATTATAAATTGTAGAATACGTGATAATGTTGGTGCGAGCGATTTATCACATGAGATATGTATATTTCCTAATATATAAATAAACAATTGCAAGTAATCAATTCAAAGAAAAATATTGTATTCAAATGCTTTTTATATTAAATTAATAGTGATGACACTGTTTTAGGTTTTGACGATAGATTTTCTCTTTTGTTTAGTCTGAACCTCTTCTAGCCCGATTTCCGATACTCAATAAAGATCAGTCTATTTACAGATGGTTCAAATGATCTTTACTATTACCAAATATGTTCAATTTTACTAACCCTAAACATAGTTTCTGTCGTCTCTTCGGTCACTTTCAAATTTGATAATAAAATTGTGGTGAAGTCATTCACAGAGCCTACCATGAATTACACATTTTTATTTATACATTTCTTTATTTCTTCGTCTGTCACTTGTGTTTTCTTAACTAAATTTCTGCTAAGCTGAGAAGAGAAAAAATCCGCCTGTTAATTTTTCAACAGCCCAAAAGGGCTTCAGATATATTACTTGCTTGTTTTACAATCTTTAGAAGAATTTTATCTTGTGGCTACAGTACTTGAATATATATATATATATATATATATATGTGTGTGTGTGTGTGTATATATATATATATATATATATATATATTGTAAGCTCAAATCTTGTAATGTTTAAATTTACAAAAACTTCAGCTACTGATAGTGCAGTATTTTTAGTTAATAACTTCCATCGAACGAGTTCATGGTTGAAAAAGGATTTAAATAGGCATCTGAATAATTACGGACTAAATGAAGTGAGATCCAACAGTGAACATTTTGTAATTCAAAATGTGAGATGGTAGGTCTTGTATTTTATTAAATGTTGACTGTGGATAAAACATACACGCTACACAAAACTCATATGGATTTGTTCATACTTTGCGAATAGTATCTGAATTTAACTAATCTTAAAGATTACTCAATACCAGCATACACCAATGAATGAAGGCTATGAAAACAGATTTACTCATTGCTTTCGGTATAAAATATATAGAATAAGAAATGAAGATATTACGTAATAATCGTCGATCGCCCTCAATTAAATCTCAAACCTTATCGAATTTTACCTCATAAACTGATGTTGGTGGTCTGCTAATTCGTTCGTTATCTTCATCTCCGTTTCTTCCTTCTTTGAAATGAGTTATCCATTTGTAAATTGCTGATTTTTTAGATCCGTCAATTTTTCTCAATGCGCCAATAATGTCATTATTTTTCCAATTAAGACAGTTGATGTTATTTCTTGCTTTAATTGTGACAGAATTCATACAGGTTTCAAGAGGACTGTTTTTAAATTGGCATAAACTTCAATACATTAACTTAGATGCTAATACCCCAGGGAAAGTTATGAATACATCTCTTCTCCCCACTCCCGGTTATGGGTAAATGACAGAACATTGGTTGGCGAATAGTCTAAGAGAAGAAAAACTCTGAATTCAAACTACTCTGGAGAGGATTGGGCTCCGTCAGGCCATCTTGCCCAAGAAACATCACTACTGCTGCGGATGCAGTACATGTGGTGCTCCTATGACCCTAAATTCGTGATTCGTGACTGTGAAACTTCAGTCTATTACCTCAAAATACTTGCGGTTCATACAAGTTGTAACATGTCTGTTTACTTTACTGCAAGTAGATATCAATATATTTGCATATTTTTGTAATATGCTATTACCACTAACATTTGTATGACCTTCATAATTGAAATAATTTGATAGGACTGCTCTATAAATCTAAACAGATTATGATTTTCTCAAATGTTGCTTTCAAATCAAATAAGAGCCCAAATACAATAATTGTTATCTTCTCTTTTTTTTTCCTAACCATAATGTTTTTTTCAAAATGGCAGCTCCTCTAGATGTACAGAAATCAAAGAGTTGCTATGAAATTTCTGTTTTGGGAAGAAGGTTAGTGAATGTTCATGGAAAGGCGACACTGTAAGTACTACAAAAAGATCGATTAGTAGAATAAATGATAATCGTAGAGAGAAAGGAGAAACTGCCTTTACTAACAGAACTCATACCGACAAGAGTGGGGGACATATTATTAGAGTTTATACTCAATCGCAGTATCGTCATTTCTGTGAGCACATTGTCAAAACTCAGAGCATGATTGTTTCGAGATGGATCACATGGCAATGCTGGACCTCGCAGCAACTTAATGTTTGGACAACATTGCATCATCCACCCTACAGAACCCTCGAATTTCTATCTGCTTAAGCCCATGATAGTGGTTCTCCAATGATAATGACATGAGAAGTTTTCAAGAAGCTTATACGAGGCGGATATATATACCCCCGTTCAACCGTAAAAATATTACGATTGAATCGGTGTTAAGGACTAGATGGGGAATCGTGAAACTTTTGTTTCGTGTTCATTCAGAGATGCTTTGTCTGCTTCTATTATTAAATTCGGTGTAATTAACGAAGAACAGGCATTAGTTTTTTTATGTACCCTCCTGTCTGAATTTTTACAAATATGTTTTTGTATATAAATATATATATAAATTGATTTTTGTGAATTAATTTTAAGTTTCGGTTGTCTGTGACTTTTTAAATCTCTAGTTGCTTCCTTTATTTCTTCCGGTAAAGAATGGTGATTAGAGTAGAAATGTATGGAACAACTGGCATTTTTTTAAAAAATTGACTGACTGTGACTTAGGAGTTACAAACTCGATGCTTTTTATTTAAATTTTCTTAAACCAACACATATGGGCTGAGAATTCTCTCTTTTTTTATTTGGACCGCAAATCAATAAATGCCGCTATATATATATATATATATATATATATATATATATATATATATTTCTTTTTTATTCTTATTTTTATTTTTATATGTCTTTTAATTTTTAATTCATTTTTTAATTGTTATTTTTAGTGCTAATTACGTTCTATTTTTTAATATATTACTAGTAAATAAATACATTTAGGTTTTAATAAGAACAAGTAATCTCCCTTTAATTATATAATTCTTAAAAAATTAAAATATGATTACTCCCCACTCATATATATAATTTTTTAATTTTCTTTTTTTACATACATATATAAATCCCGCTTATTTTGATTGCCAAATATAATTTAAAAATTTTTAAATAAAAATAAAAAGTAAAAGCTGTAATTCATTATAAATATATAACTACGTCAACATTTTATTAACCAGATATATTATAATTCAAAATTATGTAATATATATATGACTAGCAACCTTTTTTTTTTTTTTTTAAACATCTTTCGTTAAATATGGCAGACAAGGGAACTTTAAATTTTTTATTTAATTTTTCGAGTGTTCTTACTTTTTTCCGTTTGGTAGAAGCAAGGTAAGTAACTTTCCATAATTTACATTGTCCCAAGTGCTTTCTGGCTATTTTCAAGGTTTTTTTTACATGTTGTTAGTTTTTCTTCATGCTTATATTGTATTTTATTTTTGTGTTGTTTTGAATAGGAGCGTTTATTGTGAGCCTTCGCTTGTTGAGCGCGGTTGGAATTTGAGTGAGCATATTTTTATTTTTTTAAAATACTTTTAACACTCCATTCCCATTGTTAAATAAGCTGAGGTTGATAGGAGAGATATGTTTAATATATATTAATAATATACAGAGCCTCTCTTATATCGAGATGTTCCTGTATGCTCTATTTAAGAAGTTTTTTTATAACTGCTATTTTATATCTTTCTGGGCATTTGATATCATAATTTAGAAAACAAGTGTTCGTAGTGGTGTCTTTTTTTATATGCCTAGGTGGAAAATACTTCAGATTTTAGTTCTGTATCGACGTCAAGGAATAGGATTTTGTTATTAATCTTATGTTAATTTTAGCATTGATATGTAGATGGTAATGTAAAAACACATAAACCAGGTTTTCCTCTTCCACTTCCCATATCCCAAATAACTACACCAGTATACCAACTATCAAAAACACTCAATGACATAATTTCTCCATACACACCCAACAATTACAGCATCGCCTTAACAAACGAATTCATCCATATCTTAAAAGCAATAAATCCCACAGGTTGGACACTAGCTTCGATCGATGTTGAAAATCTGGTTAATAACAAAACCCCATTCCTTGATATCGATATAGAACTAAAATTCAAAGTATTTACCACCTACCCGTATATATATATATATATATATATATATATATATATATATATATATATATATATATATATAATAAAACACACCAGTACGAACTCTTGTCTTGTAAACTATGATAGTCAATGCCTGGAAAGATATAAAATAGCAGTGATAAAAAAACCTTCTTAAATAGAACACACCTAAATTCCTCTTCCCAAAGAATTTTTCTAAGTGAACTAAAACTCATAAACAAACATAAGTCAACAATAATTTTCTCAACTACATCATTGATAAACAAATAAAGTTATTCTTACAAAAAATACACGGCACCAGTAATAAAAATATTACACAACAAATCATCAACATATTTTACTGCAACTAGATGTACAATAATTATAAGCAGGACGAATTCACTACACGAAGAAGCCCTAAATACCATATTTCTACCGTAATTTCAGAAAACATATAAAACTTATATATTACAAAAAATGGAAAAACGCAAAATGTCATTATTCAAAATAACCCCATCAAATCTAAACTAGCGATGACCAATATAGTGTATCAATTTCATTGCTCAACACTGTACAAGATTGTGTTTCTTCTCACAATTCAATTACATATATTAGGCATACTACCACCTCCTTAAGTAGACGCCTCACGTATCATTTATCAGATCAAAGTGCTATAAAAAACACACATAACTACCCACAATTTACAAGAACCCTTAAGAAAATTTCTGGTCCACACTAAAATTCTATATAAATCACATTGCCAGAAACATCTCGCTATAAGAGAGCCCCTATATATCAAACATCTCTCTCCTACTATCAACTTCACCTTATTTAACAGTGGGAATGGCGTGTCAAACGGAAAAAAAGGTAAGATCACGGGAAAACTAAAAATAGTATCCTTATCTGGCATATTTAACGAAAGATGTATATATATTTATTTATATTTTTCATATATTAAAAATTAAGTAATTAAAGAGGTAGTTTGTAGAGTTTTCAGACACTTTTAAAAAGACGCAGAAAAATGTAACACACACACACACATGCACACACACACACATATATATATGTGTGTGTGTTCTATTTTTGGGTGATTTTTTAAAAACGTCTGAAAATTTTACAAACTACCTCTTTAATTATTGAATTTTGATATTAATACGGACTTAAGTATTAAATTTTTAGGAAAAAGTCAAACAACTTTTAAGGACATTCTCCTCTCTCTCTCTCTCTGTATATATATATATATATATATATATATATATATATATATATATATAACTATCGTTAATATTATATATGAGACTAGTTTTATACCATCTGTTACTTGTTTTTATTGTTCCGATTAAAAATTGTCGAGACTTTTGAATGAATAAAATTCAGTATGAATCATTTGAAAAGCAAGTGGTAAAAATCGAAAAAAGATAATGATAAACCCATAGGGACATTTTTTCATCTTTTAATCGAACCAACATTTTTTTTAATTTGTTCAAACATATTTGGATATTAACGTAACCTGTTTTTAAGGCACCTTTTTACTTAAGATTATTTGGTCATATCATTTCTGTCAACGTTCAGCTAACTAGAGGTGGTGGCTCAATAAAATCACTATAAGTCCCAAGAATATTCATGACTCTCGAGAATATTATAAAAGATAACAGAGTGAAGGGTGTTAAGTTTATTGTGATTAACTCATCGCACAGTAAGCAGGGACATGTGCAACAGATGTCACTTGACCGTTATCCAGGGACTGTTAGCAAAACTATGAAGAACAATGGCATGAAGGGGGTCACCTTACTTGGAACTGATCCCACACCCGGTAAGGTAAGGAAAGACATGACAGACAGGTGTCACCGGACTGTCATCCAGCGACTGTTCGCATAAAATAAAATAGTTTTAGTGAGATGGAATGTTAGAATGCTAAATCAGTGTGGCCAGTTAGAGAATATAAAGCAGCAAATGAATAGATTAAATGTTAATATGTTAGGCGCATGCGGAAGTAGGTGAGCAAGCAAAGAAGATTTTGTCAGTGACAAACACAGATTCATATATGCAGACAAAGAGAATAATATGAAGAGAGTAGAACTTATATTAGAGCAAGACATGAAGAAATGAGATCTGGAATAATATCGATTATCTGTTAATTCTCGTACGCATCAATCGTTGTTGTATATGCACCATCAGCACAAAATATGGAAGAAATTGAAATGTTTTACTGAACACTAGACAACGCCAAGGCTCAATGCGAATCTCAGGAAATTAGAATCGTCTTGGAAGACTTGAATGCTAAAGTAGGGAAGGGGAGAAATGGTGAAATAGTTAACAAAATCGGAAATCGTAATTATAATTATACTTCGACATGAAAACAATAGACAAAAACTAAAAATCCTTGAAGCATCATATATGAAACAGTTGAAACCCAACCTAAACAAAATCAACTATGGAATCTCTACAAATATCCTTAAATGTCTGTAGTTGGTGACGGAGGCCATTGGTTTGTGCCAACGGCATTCCATACTTCATACTTCTCGAATTCACTCTCGTGTGGTCATGTGTGACGTCATGAGATACGGTGCGATTTTCGCTTCTATCGTCTTATATGCACGTGTTTATCGTTGCTTAGAGATCATCTATGTAAACATTCACAGACTGTCATCACTGTCTTGTCCGTATATTGCTTAATATGTTGTAATTGTCATCTTTGATAATAGCTTATGTAAGCCGAAAGCTTAGATTGTATTAAAAAAAATATGGATCAATATTGTGAATTTCTTTCTTCGTTCAATTATAATGTTATTAAACTTATTAGACGTTATGAAAAGAGTTTACATAAAATAAATAGACAACACTTGTCTATACTATTTAATGAAACGTGTATATATATATATATATATATATATATATATATATATATATATATATATATATATATATATATACAGGTAATAATCCGTTGGTATATAATCCAAGTGAATCCTAATGATATAAAATATTAAAACCGATCCGCAAAAAAGGGCTCAATGTATTTATTTTAACAGAGCATATAAATTACATAGACTAGAAATCCAAATTTACTTCATTCGAATAGCTATTTGAGTGTGACACTTCTGAGTTGACAATGTCACTATAGGTCTTCTTGTTGATTGAAATAACTATTCGAATGAGATAAATTTGGATTTCTATTCTTTGTTAATTAATTAATATATATATATATATATATATATATATATATATATATATATATATATAGATAGATAGATAGATAGATAGATAGATAAGAGGAAAGAAAGCCTGTCTGTCATTTCTGGTGCTTAATGAATTCATCGTTTCCCCAGAGACGATGCTTATTCCCCACGACTTAATTAGCATTGCCATCCCACACATTGTCTGTTTTATTTCTCATTTCCTTTCTCTTCAGCCATTGCATTCCCAAGGCCAACCTGAGACGCTGTCTATTTTTATCTTCAGACATACAGGAAAAAGGCGTTTTTTCCTTTTAACAGTGAAAAATAAAAGACACGATCGAAACTCCTTATCTGAATTTTATTAGAAACTACAAACATAAAAATGCAGTTATGGAGATGATTACTGTAGCATAAAAGGAGGTCAGGATCTGCCTTGGTTATGCTTGGTAGCAGACAGTGACCTATAAGAAAATCCCATTCTGTGATATATGCAAATATCGATTGAACATACAAAGACATTTAGAAGTTGAAAAAATATACTTTACAAATCCCTGGTTAGTGAAATCTCTCGTTATACCCATGTCAATATATATACCAGCATATTATTTATAATTGCAACAACAAAAGCCTTCCCGAAAAATCTATGAAATGTATTAGTACTAATAACAAGTGTGATAGTTTTAATCGAGTATTGCATTGCAGTATTTTATAATAAATAATAACTAATAATATGTATTATGATTTTATAATGTTTCACTAGAAATAATAAAATTCTGGCACGTTTGGTTTAGAAGAAAATTAACTTTTTCTAAAAAAATGATAGAGGTCGACTTATTTATAAACAATAATAAAACTCTTTGGTAATGGCTTAGGAAAGGCAAGAATACTCAGGGATCGAACAATTTATATTAAAATTCTCATTGGAAACCACGAAAATGTTCCGAAAAATAGAAAAATATTTTCACAAAGAACCTTTGTTGATCTTTGACCAAACATATATGGGTATTTACTCATTATCACCCCCCCCACACACACACTGGGATGTCACACAAGGTCGAGTTTAATGTGGGCAACCCGAGCGCGTACACTCAGGCCAAGGACAAAAATTCCCCGAGCCTCCGGAACCGTTGGTTGGGTTGTCTTCGGTGCGATCAGCGATCCCTTTCTGTAGTGCCATGAAAAGGTATAACCACGGGCAGCTGTTCCCCAGGGCTGGGCACCTCACTGTGTTATATTTCTCAGCTGCGCCTCTGTCCTCTGGCGGAGCCGCAACTGAGTTGCACTCTGCCCGAAGACGAAGACGCAACTGTGAGATTATAAAACCTACTCGGCGTGTGCCATTGTGGACATGTGTGTTTATATCGATGAAATGTTTTGAAGAAATTATATTAATTAAAATGATATTACATTTTTAAATGTAATATCATTTTAATTGATATAATTTTTAATATAATTAATTGATATAATTTTTAATATAAAAACTATTTTAAACTTTATTTTTCATAAGGTAATACATTGCAACTGGAAAGCCGAGAATATGTTGAGGTATAATGAACCTATATATGTGTGACAGATATTAACCCTCCCTCCCTATTCATTTAAATACTTTCATATCTGAAGTGATGTATAAATTCTAAACAACAAAAAAAAAAGGTTGCAATAACCAACTTTACTCTTTCAAGGTCAGATACAAAATTAAAAATAAAAAGATAAATAAAAATAAGTTAAAACGAAAATTAGATTGAATCCAGGACATATTTTTTAGTATAAAGGAATATTTGATGACAAAATATAAAAAATAATATTTTCTGTCGGTGATGAGAGCTAATTTCCAAACTCTTTACTGGAGATTCTCTAAACTATGAGACGCGAATACACACATATTATCTTACACCCAATCTATTCCAATCTTGTATCGTCCTTCCAAACTATTCCAATCCTTTATCTGCCTGCTATTAGCCTCTCCTGCCGGGTATAGGACCACAGCCTCTCACGCCAGGTGTTGCTGTTGTGTTTTCTCTAGCAAACAGGTTTTTACGGAGTGGCGTTGCCAGTCTCATGCTCATCTGCTTTTGAATTTAAAATGTGTCTTTCTCCTAGACTGCATGACATCCAAGGCTAGAGATACCAGTCTATCCTGCTACTTAACCCATAGCTGAGAGCGCTGGGCCAAAGAAGAGACTGGCATTTTTCCCAAGGGTATTTGTGCGAAAGTGAACGCAACGAACTAAGCTGGAATTTGAACTCGTCGTACCGATTACACTTTCACGCTGATAACCGCTACGCTACGTGCGTATCCTCAACCCGGTATGAAGATTAATATGTTGATAAAATCTTTGTTGCTGTCTTTGCATTGTTACCATTTTTTGTTTTAACACTTTCAGTTACTTGATACCGTTCTTAAATGGGTTGAAATATAAATTTGCATATTCTCTTAATCTTACATTGCCTACACAGTCAATACACTGTGTCAGCCCCGCGATCGGGTAAAGACTAGTGAGTGAAACTGGTTAATTATTAGTGCTGAGTTCATTTCTCATCCGGGAGAGCTATACTTGTGGCCTTGTACCAAGCTCAACAATAACCAACACGACGTCTACAAACTTATTTCATGTACTGTGCGCCTTTAGGAAATAGACGATCATGGTTCTCCACACCTTTCTATCCTTTGTAGCTCTAAGCAATGTTTGCCCCTTTTGTATTCCTATCACTCACTGTTTTGCCATCCATTTACACAAGCTCGTTAGGTAGGGTTACTTGCAGTTTCCTATACCCTATTTGCCTTCAATATGTCTCGTCAGTGCATTCTTTCTCATTACGTGTTTCAGAAAATTCAACTGTGTCTCTTTTTGATTCTAAGCTAAAGTGTTTCCTTTGTTTTCATTTCTCTTAGAACGTCCTCTTTGCTCACGTGTCCCGTCCATGGTATTCTAACCATTCTTCTGTAGAACCACAATTCTATTGTCTGAAGCCCCCTCTTCATCTGTGTGGAAATAGTCCAAATATTCACTGTCATATAGGAAGATTGACATTCCATTACAGTTAATCATTTATTTTTGTTTCTTTTAGTTTTTGGAAGGCATCTTTCGCTATTTCATTGCGTCTTCGGATTTCTCTGTCATCTTTTCCATAGTCTGTTATAACACTTCACATATAGTTAAATTTCTGTTTTGAAATTTGGAAGTAGAAGAAACAAAATAAGCATTCTTTTCTTGTACAAGTCTATTTCAGTAAACATCTTTGTAAGACACCGTCACAACTATTTTAATTTTCTAATACAAAACGAAACGACATTTACATTCAACTTCTCTATAATTTAATTACATACATACCACGTAGGTTGCTGTACAAAGCAATCACAAACCTTACCCGTACGAAAACCTAACACATACAGGAATAAAAAATTAAAAAAAAATTATGTCCTAATTAGAATCCTGGCATTTACTCTTTAGAAATCCGTACTTTTGAAAAAAGAAGAAAAAAGTCAATCAGTGAAAGTATAGAGAAATAATTCACATAAGGACCCGACTTCATCAAATAAAACTCTGGCATCTATGTGTATGATTTAACATACATATGCATTTATTCGTCTACGTAAGTACATTTAAAGATATATCACAATTGTCCAGGGATTAGAACACTGAGTTTAAATCCCATACCCATCTGTTAGCGCCTAGTGAGTGAGATCTGTTGACAGCATTAGAAAGAAAGATAATTAAGTAAGGCTCAAGAACCTCCATCATTATCCAGTTAAGATAAACAATGACCGGGCGACTCAGCCATGATTCTTTAACACAGACACGCAAACAAACACACACACACACACACACACACACACACACACACACACACACACACACACACACACTAACAAAATATGGCATCATTTAAATAGGATGACTACATCATTCTTTGCTGACCTTTTTGTAGGTAGAGGTTCTAATTAAGACGCCTTGCAAAAATACGATAAAAGAAAGCAGGAAGAAGAATAGGTGTTATTTTTAGACAAATTGCAATTAGAAAAATTAGAAAAAATGGGGGAGGAGAAATGGCGTCACTGAAATATTTTGTGTAGGTGAGTGTGTATGTACGTGTATTTGTTCGGTAGTTTGTGTGTGTGTGTGTGTTAAAAGTCATTGATAAAAAAACCAGTATATTATTTACACATTTTACTTTCGTAATAATGATTCCGCAACAATAGTAAATAGTAAATGTCAGCTGCCTCTTTCTGATGTTAAGACTAACACGAATAAGTGAAACTATCCAAAACATGACAGTGTTAGAATCAGCAAAATATATTGAAAAATGTGTTGGAAATTTGAGTAGATTTGCTGTCACATAATCTCCAATAATAACCACCAGACAAATGTCCGAATACTAATAATAACTGGCAAGACAGAATCGGGACAGCCATACAATGGGAACAATGCAAACCATTGTCGTAGAAAAAAAAAAGGAATATAGTGTACTGGGACTGGAATCCAAACTGACCATTCTATCCGAGTGAGAAGGTCAAGATTGATAATCATAAACAAAGAAAAGAAGACTTGCCATATCGTAGATATATGTGGAGTACAGATTAAAAATAAAAGAAAGAAAAATCGCAAAAATACCCGGACGTTTCCAAAGAGATAATTAATGTGGAGAATGTGAGGGTTAAGGTCGTGCCTGTAATAGCTAGCGCACTTAGAGCCATACGAAAAGCACTAGACACGAGATTACGAATTCGGGAAAGACATGAAAGTGTGTTGACTTCGATGTTGATGGGAGCTGCGAATATACTGAAGAAGGTACTGGAGAGATAAAGAAACGGGTATCTGGTGAAAACATATAAATAAATAAAACAAATAATAATAATAATAATAATAATGAGCAATATACAAGTAGATAACACGTTTAATTGGAGACAGTGTGAGCGGACTGAGTTACCCGACATTAAGGTATTTCTAACTGGACGCTACCTGACAGGTTATAAACCTCTTTTATAAAAAAAAAACTTCTTACCAGAGCGCGCACATTTGATTGTGATGCATGTGCCTATTATAGCCTTATCAGACTGGGTGCCATAAAGTCTATCTTCGGCTTTGTATATTTGTACCCCAGCGTCACTTTTTTTTAGTGTGCTACTACTACTACTACTACTACTTTCTTTCTTTTTATGTGCCATGTCCTTTCAGAGCGTAGGCGATCATGACTCTCCACCTCCCTCTATTCCTTGCAACTATCAGTAAGTTCCTTCCCTATGCTTCCTCCCCCAGACCACATTCTGTCCACCTGCTCAAGCTCGCCAGGTATGTCACACGATGCTTTCCCTTGTCTCTCTTTCCCTCTATTCGACCCGTGAGTATCAGATTCTCCAGGCGCCCCTTCCTCATTATGTCTCAGAAACTTCAGCTGCCTCTTTCTGATGTTAAGTATAAGCCTCCTCCTTGTTTGCAACCTCTCTAAGACCGCATCGTTGCTCACACGTTCGGTCCATGATATCCTTAACATCCTTCTGTAGAATCACATCTCTGTCGCCTCGAGTCTCTTCTTCATTTTGAGGAAATCGTCCAACATTAGCTGCCGTAAAGAAGGACAGATGTTACCGCGTTTGCTTGATTCTACAGTTCCTGCAAATCGCATTTCGAGCTCTTCCTCTTACTGATGACCATACATTCTGTCTTCTTGTAGTTTATGCTTAGACCTTTCATATCGCTCTCCTACGATACCTTCTGTAGGAGATTTTGTAATTTCTTTTCTGTGTCTGCTATCAGTACTGTGCCATCTGTGTATCTTATGTTGTTAAAGTTGTGTCCGCCAATGCTAAATCCCGGTAGGGTTTGCAATTCTCTCAGAATTGCCTGGCTGTATAGGTTGAACAGGTCGGGTGAGAAGACGCATCCTTGCCTTACACCGCTTTCTATTTTTGTATATTCACTGAACTCGTTCCCTATGCGTATGCATGCTGTTTGCTGCCAGTATAGGTTCTTGATTATTCTGATATCCCTCCCGAATATATCAAGATTGCTGAGCAGTTCCATCAGATCTTTGTGGCGTACTTTGTCGAAGACTACTACTACTACTACTAGTACTACTACAACTACTACTACTAATAAGAATAATGTCGTACTACTTATATATTATTCATGCGTATCGTAGATGAAATATTCATAATATCAAGGAAAATTATGAACATTGTTTATTCGGCCACACACACTCACGCTCGCTATATGATATATATTTATTTATATGACATAAAAATGTATAAACAAAAATTTTATGTTGAGTTAAATTTGTACTAGATTGCATTCTCTATAAAAGTTAAAAATAGATTTATGGAGTACAAAAAAATGAATTAACCTGGAATTGTAGGCTTATGCGTCATATGAATTTATTTATTAAACAAATTAACCAAAAATAATCTATATATAAATTTGCAAAGCATGAATTTATTGATATTCATGGAAACATCACGACACCGACGTGTGTGTGTGTGTGTCTATGAATGTTGTATATGTATGTTTGTAGGTATTATATATACGAAAGGGTGAAAGTGGACCAAGCCGGGAAACTTTCAACAGCCCCTCATACATGTGTGTGTTTTGTGTGTATGTGTATATGTGTATGTGTATGCGTGCCTGTTTGTCTGCGTGTGTGTGTGTGTGTGTGTGTATTATTAAATTCAAGTCACATTCGTGATTTCCAGGCCTATTTTACATTTATTACAATAAATCGATTTGAACATTTATATATTTTTGGTAGGCAAAATCAGAAAATAAATCATAAAACGGCAGTACTTAAACAAAATTTCAGTTCCGCATTTAAGATATGGGCGAAGGTCCTGTCGATTTTTCGAACAATCAATTTGGTGTTTACTTACGATGGAAGTAGATTACCAAAATGCACCGAAATACAATTCGACCCAACCTTGCTTTTCATTGTGTGTCTGCACTGAACCAGATGAACTTGAATTCAAATTAGACTAATTCACGACAGCAAGTAACAATTTTGTATAGCATTACTAGCCTTCTACGTTGCCCTCTTTAATTAACAGAGGTTAACTTACGGGTTGTTCACTTATCATCTTGGTTAAGGAAAAGAAGAAAACTAACTGCTCCCCACCAGCAATTTTCCATTTTTGTCTAATGTTTTTGTTTATTTAATAAACAGCTGTGCGTAGATATTTGAGCCAAACATTTCGATTAGTTCATTCGAATTATTTATTTTGAGCATCGTGACTTTTCTTGAGATTGTCATTTAATTCATTCTTAAATCATTCAACTTACCCGATTCTTTCTGCACTCAACATTAGGAGTTTTTTTTTAAGTGTCCTATCTAGATTCCTGCCAGGAATTTGTTCAAGACAAGTCGTTTTAAATCATTTTTATGATGCACTCATCTTATAGGTTATGTAACCCAGATTTCTTTAGGCGGTGACAAGAGTGGAATGTTCATATACACAAGATGAAATTAATAGTATTTAAACAGGAAGTATATAGAACTTCAAGGCCCAAATGAAGCCTACAAAACAACGCTTCAAGTCATATTTAATTTGAATCCTGATTCTTATTTGCAAGGTTAAAGAAATTGCAAATATAAGAGTTACAATAGATTCGTCTAAAGTACAGCCAGTGGGACAGATTATCTGATCCTAATTTTTTATATATGCTTTATATATATTTGTATAGAATTAAATGAAATGGCTTCCAATATTAAATTTGATAATAAACTTCTATTAATTTTATTTTCAATTTACGAACCTTGCCAAACCACGACATTACCGAATTACTTTGCAACCCAAAAAGAAAAGAATGCCAATTTTATATTAAGATTTCGTTGAGTTTTTGTCATGTTTGATAATCAAACAAACAAGTATGATTCATAAAAATCGCATAAAAATATCCGAGTAGAAGACAAGCTACCGTTTGATTGGTGTTTAACAACAAGGAGCAAAATAGACATTGGGACGTTTTCTTAAAAGTTTTATAACAATCAGCAAATTATGCGCTTTAATGAGATAATATATGAAATAACCTGCTAAAGACTACTCCATGAAATTGATTAAGAATTCTTCAAATGTTGGTTTCAAATCAACAATCAATATAATTGATGATGAGCAATCTAAATCGATATAAATTTTAGAAAATGCGAATGTGCATTATCAGTTCGTTCAAAAAAAATCCATATAGATGTACAAATTCATAAAATTTAATAGATTTTTATAGTTTCTAAAAAAAATACATCATGACTCCTCTAGATGTTCTTATATTCCAAAATGAATCTTTTCCTGTTTGCTTTCAGAGTTTGGGTGATTAATTTGTCTGAAATGTGTCTATAAATCCTGTTTGCCTTCTATCAGGTATGGAACAAATCTTTCATCTGGATGCATATTTCTTCATGGATACATATATATTTCCTGAAGATTGCGCATTTAATTTCCTGCAGTTAGGGTAAAGCTGAAAACTTGGATTGGAGTACTGACAATCAGCTTTGGAAGCAATTCTATTATGGATTCGAACACATAATCTAATTTTAGATTTATATTCACCTGAATCTTACTTATAAAACGCAGATTGTGTGTGTGTGTGTGTCTGTAACGTTTATATATTGGATCGGATTTTCTACATTTTTCAACCGATTTCAACAAAACTTCACAGGACTACATAAAATTACCTTGTGGTGGTTCTAACAGCGACCAAAATGGGAAAAATATAATTGTTTTTGCACAAAATCAATTTGAAAACACGATTAAGAGACATCGTGAAAATGGAAGGGGGACAACTCACATCGGATTGTTTGTGTGTGGGGGTTACTTTAAATATGGGAGCGGATTTCCTATATTTTTCAGCCGATAAAACAAAACTTCACTTGGGGAGGGGGGCAGGTAGTGTTTCTTATTCTCTTGCACACTTTTTTCTTTATTTTTAATATTCAGAAAGCTTTAAAAATTCCATTTACAAGACAATTGTTTATAAAATTCTATTCAATCGGGAGACTCATAACGATTGAAAACAATGTTTTTGTTTGAGTTTGACCAATTCCTAAAAAAAAAAAAAAAATTAAGACATGCGTGTCCGTCAACCTTAAACAATAATCTAACGATCTCTACTGATTGTACGAATACAAACATCGGAATAAATTCTTTATCTTTAGAGAAAGATAATGAAATCTAAACATACACAAGTCCTAACTAAAAATAATAACCGGAACGGGAAACTACTTTAAATACACATGGTGTCCAATTTTTTTACTGTATTCAATAAGTAAAAATCATAAATTGTAAAAGATTATTATTACAGAAAGGCTACTAAATGAATAAAATTTGTTAGATCATAATTAATAAACCCAAATAAAGTTAATATCTTTTGTATTAGAAACAACGAGTGGAAAATATATTCAAACCAGAATTCTAATTATGAATCACCACAAGCAAAATATGCAATTTTATTACTGTATTCAATAAGTAAAAAATCATAAATTGTAAAACTAAAAAGATTACAGAAAGGCTACCTACATTTTTCAACCGATTTCAACAAAACTTCACTTTTTTTTTGGCATGTAGTGTTTCTTATTGTCTTGCACACTTTTTTTTCTTTATTTTTACATTCAGAATGCTTTAAAAATTCCATTTACAAGACAATTGTTTATAAAATTCTATTCAATCGGGGAGACTCATAACGATTGAAAACAATGTTTTTGTTAGAGTTTGGGTTTGACGAATTTCTAAAAAAAACTAATTAAGACATGCGTGTCCGTCAACCTTGAACAATAATCTTTGTCAATTTTATTTTTCAGTCTTTATGATGGTGGATACTTGATCTATCTCTTAGTGTTATATCCCCGGGCAACGCCGGGCTCTACTGCTAGTTAAGAATAAAATTTGAGCGTTCTTAATATCAAAATAATTCTCTTAAGTCGTTTTGATGAAAAACCGATTCTATTTCTGGTTATAACAGTGTGTATATATATATATATATATATATATATATATATATATATATATATATATATACACACCTCCCTGGGATAAATACAATTTTACCTTCAACAACAATAATACCGGCAAGCCGTTTACAATAATAACACATCACGTTAAGTCAGAGATTGAGACGTGATTTGGCTATCAAATGATTTATTGCTGCATGTTATTTCAAACAGATTAATCTAAGGCAAAAATTATTTAATCATTTACCTTAATTTGGTTCTATATAGATTAACAGAGGAAATCCATGACTTTCAGATTTCAAACATTTTTATTCAATTTTCATCAATTTGAAATATTTAAAAAATCGTTTCTATGTTCTACAATTGAATTTCATGATATTTTCTCGTTATTATTTCATTCGTGGATTTAGATGCATGAAAAATATAATGATTATGCTCATTGTCAATAAACACACGTATACATATATTTAATACAAAGTCATCAAAATCAAATTTTGCGATTAACTGTATATTTAATATCAGTGAACAAATAGATTTACGCTAATTTTTGCGTTCCATAGAATCTTTCATAAATGGAAGACATAAACGTCGATTTTAATTAATTAACATCGAACTGATGCGCCATGTCTAAGGAGAACTCACAATTTCGAAGATTAGTTCCAATTTGGTTCAACGGTTGAAAGCATTAACCTTTCCAGACACAACCAAACTTTTTTTTTTTTTTGACGAGAGGGCCAGGAAAATAATGAATGGGTGATATACGCTCTTATATTGAAGTAACTACTAAATTAATGAACAATATTTCAAATGATATCTCTTGTGTACGAATGAGTACTCATTGAAAAAATTGATTGAAGATACTTGCTGGAATAATTTGTGAAATTTCTTTCAAAACTGCAAATAACAATCGCCAATGCATAGTGACTGTACAGATAATCTTTCTTATGTGCTTTACTTATAAAAATAAATTAAAATATTTGCAAATAATTTGTTAACCGTTCTTACGAAATATTTTCCTCCAAAAGACTTGATACCGCGTATCGCAGGCTTTCACATTTTCCTCATCACACCGTAGCATGATAGTCAGGAAGAAATATATGTATACGTGTGTGTTTATTGAACAGGAGTAGAGGGTTATCCGTTGTTTCCTATTTAGGATGTGATTTACCGGTTTTTCTTTCTTCTTCCATGGCCTTAACGAGTCAACTATCTTAACTTTTTGGTGATCTGAGTGATCAGTGGCTGCGACTTTTCATTTTGAAAGTAAAGGATTGGCAGTTTTCTGGTCACTGCACCCGAACTCTTTGTAACGCTCAGAGAGGTTGCCCTGGTTAACAATTATATAATATCGGAGTATTTGTCAATCGTTATCTTCTGTCTTCTTAATTCCTGTTCTTTTATTGTTCTCTCTCCTTAATAATGGCTTTCTTTTTCTCATATTCGTTCACATTCAGTAGACTCTTGCATCTTTGTTGATTTATTGCCTTGCTTAGGGTGAATAAAAGAAAATGAGCGTCTAGTAAGCAACATTTCAAAACTTTATTTATTGAATCTAAGGACGCTAAATGTTACGAAATATTTTCATAAAGTATTTGATACGACATGTTATGTAGTTAAATATGCCTACTGCATTTAATGACACCAAATATCACCATGAAAAAGATTCATTTTCTCTAAAGATGCTTAATAACACAATGAAATACGTCTACTGCAAGCAACGAGGTCAAATAAACTCATGCAAGGAAATATTCCTACAGTATTTAAAGACGCGAACTATTATTACGAAATGAAAAACGCACACTGTATCTAAGGGCGATAAATATCAATACGATATGAAATACTTAATGTATGGGGTAACGTGAAATATTATACAATTAAATATGTCTACTCTATGTAGTAGCGACAAGTATCATTATATAATGAAATATGTCTACAATATTAAGGACGCATAATTTCTTTACTAAATTAAATGTTTACTGCATATAATGACATCATATTATCGAATTTATCGTAGCCTTTCGCTACTCCGATCACGTAATTATGGCAGACGCAATATTTTTGTCTAGACTTGACTTTTTCTTCATTGCGTTACCCGACTCCCTTTAATTTAATATAGGAAGTTTATTTAGATTTATAATCAACCTAATTTCTCTTTAGTTGGTAGATTATTACTAACTTAATCTAAATACTCTTTGTGAACATTTTTCATACTTTTTATACTTCGTAGCAACACTGGATTTATTTTATTTTATTTAAATATTTGGTAGGTATACAGGCTCAGTTAATGTTGTTATACTTCCTTATCATATAACCCGGCAACTTTTCGCTGAAGGAGAAAGAGAGAAGAGGAAGAACTTCCTGTTGGACCAGATGCTGCTGTTATAGTATCTATTCCGTGCCGGAGAACCTCTGTCCCCATCCCCCGTTGCGTGGATAGAATCCTCGGTCTTTTTCCGTAACATCAGTTCCGTAGCGGTGGTATGACCGGATATGGCTATTTTAGGCAAACTCTGAGTAGCTTAGACTAAGTATGACCAGTTTAGACCAGCGGCCCGAGTGGAAACACTCAGGTTCCCACGTTAAAAACCGACCTAGTATCACAACCTGGCTTAGTAGGGAGGGTCAAGGTAAATCACGGAGAGAGGAGAAGAAACGCAGGTCCCTTGTACGGGTTATGCATTGAGTTACATGCCCTTTTATTTTTATCTGCCAATAGTTGGGGTTTCCTGTGGACGCTAGTTGGGGTTTCCTGTCCACTCTTACTTCCGGCATTCTTGTCCTTTATTCCGGCTACCATGGACTCTTATCTTCCAGTATACTTGGCCTTTATTACTTCCGGTCCTTATTAATCTAACTAACCTGGTTGATCTGCGATAATGGACCTGCTTACAACAGCCCTGAATTTCCGGATTCGATTTCCGGCTTTCCTGTCAACCTAACCCATCTGGTTTAGTCAGTTGCATCTTTGTCGTCCAGGCTTCAAACAACATATTCCGTACACTTGATTTAAATACTACGTGCCCTCTTGTTGATCTGTCAGATTCAGGTCTTTTATTTTTAAAATGTTAGCGGGCCTCTTGTGACATTAATCCCTTACTGGGGTGCACAGGCCATATTATTTCGCCCACCCGCTCCAGGAGGTCTGCTACAAATTAAATATACTGTATGTATTGACTCTAAATATCATTATTAAAATATTCCTGCTGCATAATGACCCAAATGGCATTATACAATGACATATATCTACTTTCACCGATTCATGAAAGCGAGATAATGGGCTCAAAATTTCGTTTTACACTGTATGTAGGATATAAAAGTGAATTCTTAGATTTTGTTCATCTTTGCTCAATCTATAATATATTTAATATTTATTAAACGTGGGCTTTACTTTGTGTTCGCATATAGCAATATAGTTGGCTATTTCAGCCAGTCCACAGAACTCTAGTGTAACTGTAATTGCTTTTGGGCGGGAGACAGAGATCTTATAGATTTAAAGCACAAAAAAATCGGGAATTTTAGAGTTCAAAAGAGGATAAAATCCTACTATAGGAAAATCCAACAGTAAATTTATTAAATACAAATCAATTATTGTTAGCAGAATTAAAAGTTTAAACAGTTAAATAACAAATGGTGTTCTAAAATGTAGGCAACCGCATACAGTTATGGATATTGTCACTTCGTAGCAGATTTAATTAGGAAACTGAATCAGTTCTTGAAAAGTTGATGTAGGACAAGGGTTATTCGAGCTTGTATATGAAGCTATTTTGCCAATAGCTTTTAATGATTTTTCTGCAAGTTCATGTGTGAAAAAATTTATTGTACTTCTTTTAGTCCAAATTTAATTGCTAACAGGGCTTATAGCATTTTTAGTTCTATTTTTCTCAGTTTTGTTTAGCCGGAGCTTTATTCCCAAGGTAGAGTTTAATATCGCTAAGTCATATACAACTTTATATATACACATATTTACATTTGTATATGACGCAGAGAAAACTATGATATATGTCTACACAGCCAGAAGTGTGAGAAGGGGACTGAAAAGATATGGTCTTGTAATAATTCCCAAAGAGATTTGGAGCTTTTGGACATGCTTTTTGTGTTTCTGGAGATGCTATATTTAGTATTGCAGATTCGAGCAGACTGGATTTAGTGAATACTGAGGATATATTCCACAAACAAGAAAACGGCGAGTCATGGGTTTATCCATGAGTTTTTTGAGCACTGCAAGCCGGAGATAGTTATTTGGTGAAGATAGATTTCCATAGGTAAACGGTACCGTGTGCATGTAAGCTTGAAAGGTGACAGCTGACTGGGGGGGAGGTGAAGCACATTTAACCGCACTACGAAGGACAGTAAAATAAAAAATTCAAGAAACTGCTCGGCTTGACTCTTGAAAGCTGACTGAAAAATGTAACCTTTTCCATTGCGGAATAAATAAAAATGTTATTTATTAAGAATTTTATAACATCAAAGTTAATGTCATAATTAAAATGAGTAAATTCAATTTAATATTTTACAACTATTCTTTAAAATAAACCACAAAATATAAAAGAGAAAACATCACATTGTTTTCTCTTAGATTTCAGTGATTTAGTAGAAAAATTTTAAACTCTGTAAGTAATTAAAACATGTCATTCTTAAGAATTTTGTCACATAGCAGTGAACAAAATAACTGGAAACTTTTTAAAAATGTATGTTTATTTTTTTTTATTTTACGGTACATTGTAAATAGAGAAAATATGTAACTTTTTGCACTGCGAAATTATTTAAAAATCTAATTATTAAGAATTTTGTGGCACAAAGTTAATGTTATAAATATATTTGTTGTGTCGTAAACAGGAAATGTAATAAACAGTTAATCGTCAACTCCTTTCCCTCAGTAAGAAGGAAAAGAGTTGACGACCAGAAACACATCAGGTCCTACCGACTCTCTCCTTCCTCCAAGTCACTTCCCTCGCCCACAAAAAGACATTCCTCCTTGATCCTCTGTATCGGCAATACAAAGAATTTTATCTTAAAAATTATTGTTACTTTGCAGTATTGTCGTTTCGTTTGTTTTCTCGTGCTACCATACATACTGCCATCCGTATTTCATTTTCTGAATACTAACATTTCTAAATCATTCCTACGTCCTAAATTTTCCTAATCCACACATTAGCCTCTAGAAGATCACAAATTCCCACATTCATACAAGCCTTGGCGGAATTGTACAATTGGCTCTGCAACCAGAAACAAATATTTTTTTCTATATTGCTAAAGCGATTAAGCACCCCAAACCATGAATATATATATATATATATATATATATATATATATATATATATATATATATATTATTTATTCGAAAATTATAACATAAATATGTTATAAAATCACACACATATATATATATATATATATATATATATATATATATTTGCAATGATTTTATTACATATTTATGTTATAATTTGCGAATAAATAATTATATTGCTTGTTCATTATGTTTTCTTTCAAGTATTTTCAGACTTTGTTGATACACGATTTGTTAAAATGTTGAGCTTGTTTTCAAACTCTATTATATAACTATATTTTCTATGCGCTTATTCAATTACTATAAAGAAATTGACTCATTATTTTTGCAATATCATGTAAAATGTTCCTAATTTTTGGTGAATAAGTAATTTTTGTGCATTGAGTTAGTAGAAGTTAGTTTTCTTTCTTTTGTACATTTATATTTATGGAAATAAGTCAATAATTGTTATAGTTGTAAGATACTTCCTATTAATGGGTATAGTTGCTAATTAACTAAATACTGGATATTACCATCAGATTCTTTGCTAAAAACGTTATTGTTATTTACTAGTAATTTAAGTCCCCATATATCCGCTCCCAGTCATGGACCCCAAAATATGATTGTGAGGAATTTTTTAAAGCTTAGCTTCAAGGTCTTTTATAAGTACTGTTCTGTCCTATTTCTTACTCTTCCTCTCTCTTTCTTCTTTCTCTCTTTCAATTTCTCATTATTCTCCTACTTTCTCTGTAGTTTTATTTGATAGTAAAATCATCTTTTCTCTATTTTCTCTCAGCTTCAGTTACTCACATGCTTAGTCAACAGCTATCTTTCTTCTCAGCCAAAATAGATACAGGCAAGTCGCTTAATTGTAATAATGAGATACCATGGCATCTTTCGACAGTCATATACGAGGTGAGCTTTTGTGGTGTACTTATTTCATCCATCTTAAGAAGTTATACAAAGTTTTGTTTTTTAAATGGCAAGATTTTAGGTTATCCGTTAAACAGGAAAAAATCGAATAGATCTAGCCGAAAATCAAGTAATTTGACAGATCTACATCTCAGTAAAAACATAAACGTCATGTCGTTTGCTGGGTTTTAAATGTTTGACTATCAGCCTGTAGCGCCACGTAATTGACAGGTACAAGAGAACAGTGCGTCCGCCTCTACCTGAAGAGCTGAAAACGAATAAGAAAGTAATGAAATGAAATATATCTACTGTAATATCACCAACTATTTCAATGAAATAGTGGAATCTGATCCTATTATGAAATGGAATATGTCCACTGAGTGTAGCCAAATATGATTATACATTGAAATAATCCTACTATATATAGTGATGCCAATGACTATGCCTATTGTATATAGTGACACCAATGACTATGCCTATTGTATATAGTGACACCAATGACTATGCCTATTGTATATAGTGACACCAGATCAAAACGTGTTTACGCCCTCGCGTGTGTACGTATAAAACATGTACATATTCGTAAGAAGGCACATAGCACTTGTTGAGCTAATTCAGTGACCAATAATGGCTTGAAATCCAACGCCAAAGTTATGACCGTGTCGTAGTTTATCAAACATTAACCTGGGTGAAGAACGTTTATACTTTATTTATATTTATTTCAAAATACATCGATCTTTATATAGATATCCATAATCACATAAACATGGAGACACAACAAAATATGATTGTGAGGAATTTTGTAAAGCTTAGTTTTTTAACCAATTGATATTTGACAAATGAACAAGAAAGTGCGATAGTTTTTACTCACGTTCCACAAACTTTTCATCTGTAACAATTTTTATGAGAATACTTTTTTTAAAAATAAGCAAACGTTACACACCCACACCCACCACACGTGCGTACCCACCAACACATGCACACAAACTCATTGTATATACGCATTGAAAATCAGATTCAATAATATCAAAATTGTTTAGTCCGACTTCCATTTCATTCATTTTTTTTTCCTTTTTTAATATCTGTAGCAATCATGTACACCATTGCAGGGATCTGAACATGTTATCAAAATATGCCTAGAAAAATATACAAAACGCCATAAAAATGTTTATCCAATCATATTTCATACATTTCTCGTATCGTCTTCGTATAGAACTTATTGACATGGGGAAAAACAATTCCGAACTGGAAGTTTATGAGACAATAATGATTGCCCGAGTTCGACTCTTCAGATAAGTTATGTGAATGTTCATTCTTTGAAATAATCTAACCGGAAGTCAAAGCCAGGACTGTTTTTTTAAGTTCTTTCAGAGGAAGGTCTGTGCCAGTTTTAATTTTTTGCTTAATTTCTAATGGACATCTCGACTTTAACTAAATTAAAACTTAGTAACTTTTTTTTAATAGGAGTAGATAATAGTGTAGATATCGCCCGGTCCATACATCCACTTCTCTTGAACAAGAGCAAAGGCTCATTCCTTGTTTCCTGTTTAGGAAAGAGTTCCCGGTTCCTTTCCTTTTCTCAGGCCTTAATATTGGTGATGATTTTTATTTTTGTGATATTGTGATGATGGTAACGTCTCTTCATACTGAGTGTACCGGGTTGGTAGTTTTCTGTTTACTATTAGTTGTGTAGCGTCTTGAGAGGCTGCTCTGATCAACAGTCGCATAATATCGGGGTCCTTGCAGTGTCATGTCGCGCGTGGAAGAGTGTCCCTGCAAGCATCTCCGGGGAGCAACCCCGAGGCCACACTATGTTGAAGTCTGCGCCAGTTCCCTTCCCGCACATGTTATATTAGACGACCAACTGCTATTATCAAAATAACAAACCATGGCTATAAACAACCAAAGATATAAAACTAAACCAGCTCAATAAAAACACCTAAATCTCTGAACATTTCTTTCTCCAATATTCGTGGTATTTGTAACAACTTCTATAGTGTGGAATCGTACCTCTTCGAAAAGTCTCTTCGACACTCTAGCTCTCTGTGGAACTAATCTTAACTTTTAATCCCCTCCTCTGATTTCACTTCCTGGTTATTTTCATCTCCTTCGGAAGAACTCTAATGTCCATATGCATGGCCTGGGAGTTTATATCCGCAAACATTTCCTGTTGGCTAGGGAACTCTCTCTTGAATCTCCAGACCATTCTTACGCGTGTCTCCGTCTCTCTCTACTAAACTCAGTTAGCTATTTCTTTTTTTCTCTACCGCCCACTTCCTTTCATGACTGTTGCATGCTAGATAGTATTTAGTGTTTCCCCACTAGAACAGAGGCTTGTCTCTAGGAGAGCAACACACTACGCCTTCTTGGATTCACGTTTTCAACTGACTTGAAGTGGAACGACTACATCAAATCAATAGCTGCATCTACTGCAAGGAAAGTTGGATCACTGTGTCGTGCCAGAAGATTTTTCTCGTCAGAGTCCATCTTGCACATTTACAAATCTAGTATTCATTCGTGCATTGGATACTGTTGCCATATCTGGTTTGGTGCTCCTGCTATTTATCTTGAGGTTCTTGACAAAATCCAAAGAATATTCTGCAATAAAATCGATCGTGACTTGGCATCTCGACTTCAGTCACTTTCTCATCGACGTGAGGTGGCTTCTCGTTGTCATTTCTTCAACTTTTTTCATAGCTACTGCTCTGACGACATTTTTTCCCTGGTGGTCCGATTAAATGAATTTAAGCGTGCTACTAGATTGGCAACTAGGTCCCACCGTTTTACTGTCGAGATAGTTGAATATAACCGCCACTTCTAGTCCAACAGCTTCCTTTCTCGCACTTCCCATCTGTGGAACTCTCTTTTCTTTTTATTTGCCTTCCTGATAAGTACAATCTTCAAAAAATTTAAATGCAACGTCAATCGCCATCTTCGATCTTTTTGATTGCCTTCTTTTATTCTTTCCTCACTCTCCCTATATCCAGTCTTTTCTTTTACTGTCACTCTCTGTGATACCCTGCGTAATAGCGGCATTCCCGCCCCGCTTACAGTGAAATGATTAGAAACAAAAAATAAAACAAAAACAAAAAAACGAACTTTTAACTGAAATTTTAAGTATATTTTATGGTTGCTATTGTGTTCAAATGTTAAATAATGATATTTGACTGATCATTATCATGTTTTGATAAACTTTGTAGCGTACTCATGTGTTTTTCAAGATAATTATATTAAATTTTTAAAGCTAGATTTTTCTGTAAGTCTTAGCAGAGTGAAGTTCATCAATGTGAGAGAATTTCTGAAAAAAAGCCTTTCTTCATCTCGTTAGGAAATCATCTCTATATCAGAGCAAAAAATATTGGGATAGATTTATACCGTCAATAAGAAGCTAATTTTTCAAGTATCTTGATAAATAACAGTTGGAGATTTTCCCATGATTGGACATCAGTAAAGTTAATAACAATTAGATACATTTGATATTCTAAAATCATGTGGCTTTCAACATCTGCTTGAATATCTTGACAAAGAGCATATCTTTGTCTGTGATGTAAATGGATGTTTTTAAATTCAGGTACAACATATTTTTAATGCTTTGAAAGAGAGAACATTCTGAATAACATATTCCGCTTCATTCATTCATTCACGTGCTTCGAAAACTAAAGAAAAAATGTCCTCGACCGAATGAAGTTTGTAAGTCTTAGCGATGGCCATTCTTCTTCGAACCCTGTGGACTGGCGCTACAGAACCACAAAGAACTGCACCAAATGACAGAATCCATATCACTTGAATACTAGCAACAACAGCAATAACTAAGATGGGCAGTACATGCAACTGAAAGAGAAAATGACATAATCAAGATATTGACATAATCACAATGGTTCAAATAAAAAATTAGGAAAGACCCCCCACCACCACCATTCAATACTGGAAATAGCGATAACAGCTATTGAACTTGAAAAAACAATTTTTCTGAGATTGTTTTGAGACAGATTTTATAACTTTCAACTGAAAGTAGCACTGGCTGCTCGGTCAATGAATGCCGAATGTTTCCTTATATCATCATAACCATTACTAAATGATGGCTCTAAAAGAAATGAGAAATCAGTTATACCTAGAAAGAAAAAGGTTTTATCGGCAATTAACAGAGAATTCATTGCACATTTGTGTAGAAGTTAATAACATCAAAAGCTACTGTCAACGAAAAGAAAGTCGCTTCATAATATTTGATATTCTCAAATGACAGCAACAAACGCATCGTCTTTTACTGTCTTGGTTATCGAGTGCATGTCTTCAACTCTGTCACATCATGAATGGTACAGTCATTTTATCTCAGGCAACTTCTTATCTGTTTGTATCTAACGCCAGGAATGGATTAACCTATGATGATAAGGAAGTAGATATTTTGATGACGTCAGTAGATACTCTCAGCTGATTGGCTGCGTTCTGTCTTGAGATTGATATGAAGAGAGAAAAAAAAAGAAAGAAAGAAAGAATAGAGAGTATAGACGAAAAAAATGAATGAAGGGAATTTATGATTGCATTTTTAAATGAGAAATTAGAATTATTATTTGCATTTCCATTCGGACTAATATCAGAGTTGTTGTACGCACAACGCTTCTGATTTTAGGTGTTCATAATAGAAAAGGAAGATCAACTCACCTTATAGATCGCGCCAAACCCAGAGACGTAAGAAAAAGAGATCATTAGTATGAGAAACACCTGTCAAGGTAACAACTATGCTGCAAGCATAACATCACCATTTACAAGTAGGAATAGAAAAGTTGAGGACCACAAAAACTTGTCACAGCCTTTTTGCCACAAATAATGGGGGTGCATCTAAAAAGATACGCAATATCTTCAGTACATATAACGTCAGGACGGTATTTAATAGCAGTTCAACTTTTAGGAAATATCGCTCTTGAACCAAACCCACCTCTGAAGAGAACACGACTAAGGACTGCATTAAAAAAAGCTGTAGTCCGATCTTAGAAAAAATAAATGAGAGGGGTAAAAAAAAATCATCAACTTCTTCTTCTTTCAATCCATTCAACAAACTATTTGTTATTGTATATACAATAATTGTGGCACCTGGCCGAAAGGGGAGTGGGGAGAGTCTGATCTTCGCTAACTATCCTATTCCTAGTTAATCACGATCATGACCCATTCATTCAAGTACTCATACAAGTACGCATTCATCACTGTTCAATCCTACATATACCACAATACCACATACTCACAGTGGGAACCTACAAAAAACACCCCATGATATAAAAATTTAAAATTGCCTAACTACAAAATTTCATGAAGCATGGAATGAGGGGGGGGGGGTATGGACCCCGGAACCGAAGTAAAATTTGGAACAAAAACAAACTAAAACAAAACAGATGTTAGTAAGACCCGTCCACCCCTCTACTATATTCTGCCTCTAGACAGAATCAAGTAGCACACTCACTAATAGAATGGGGGAGGGTAAAAATAAATGACGGAATGAGAAGAAATCAAAGTCTGACCCAGCCGAGATGAAAACGGGGACCAAAAACAGACTGGGGGGGGGAATCTCGACATGGATCATAACAAAAGAGAGTGCTGGGAACGGGCCAGGAGCTGCACTTATTCACATTAACTGGGAAAACCAAGAGTGTCTAGATTAACCAGGGGGAGGGATTACAGGAAACCGCCCCGTTGTAACCAAGTGGACTTCAAAAAGGAACTCAATATTATCCCCTTTCACACGAACCAAGCTCGCTATTTTCACTCACCTTTCGCTGAAATCTGTAGATATCAAACGCTTTCTATCAGTTCTAATCTTAACTTTCAGCTGGTACTGAAAGAATCTGACTAGAGCCTGATGAGAATAACGTTTGTATTGCAAGATTCCCTCAATTCACGATCGAAGACCTTTCGAGGCCGTGAAAAGTCACTGCACCGAGGAAAGGCCCTCAAGGCCGCTCAACACTCGCAGAGGAGTCGACAGTTTCCCGGGCCTACGACGTCGCTTCGCCCAGGAAATGGGAGGAGTGATAGTAAGGATAGGGAAGGTGTCCCTAACACTCTCTTCCAAAATCGAATCCTCAGTCAAAAGTCGGCATAGGAAAGCCAACCTCGAGGCGTGTCGGTGACTCACAAAGTGTGGCATTCCCAGCCCCCCGACCCATGACACAGACGCTGGACACAGCATTCTTTGTAGACATTCGCCTTGTGTACAACCCACAAGAGGGTGAACAACAAGCACTCGATCGTCTTCCGATGGTCTTTTCAAAAAGGAAGTACAACCAAGCGGTAAAGGATAAGAGGAAAGACGTAAGAGGAACACACCTCAGCTTTACCCTTCAAGGACAACCTCCTTCGAAGCCAAATCGCGACCGACGCCCCGACTTTTGCCTGTACTTCTGACCATTTTTTCTCAAGCTGGAGGTCGGGTCCAAACCACACTCCAAGAATGCGGACAGGACCGTCCATCCGGCCAAAAGGCTCCGGAAGATCCTTCCAGGAAACTAACCGCAAGCCGGAAGACTTGTTGCGGTTAATCTTGACCCCCGTGACCTTTTCGTACCGTTCAAGCGCCTTCTGTTCCACATCAATGTCGCTGCGACACGACATGAACATGGATACGTTATCACGTACGCGGAAACCTTGGCTCGAGAGGAGAAGGAGAGGCTCCAACCCCAAAGCATAAAGTAGAGGCGACAGTGGGTAACTCTGACTAACCGACCGCTTTCCGTTCGCCTGTACCACAAGACTGGGGGTGCGATACAGTAGTCGGATTGGAATCCAGCGGGGCCTGCAGGACAGCATCCAGGTACTTATGATCGACACTATCAAATGCCTTGGACTGATCCAAATTGATCAGAGCGGCCTCATCGTCGTCTTTTACACCCTCCAAGATCGTGCGAATCAGATGCAGGTTGCTCAGAATTGTCTGATAGGGTCCCAACAGACTCTCGGCAACTGACTTGCAAACGCTCCGTCAGGATCTTTGCCAAAATTTTTACCCCTGTGTTTAGCAGAGTTATGGGCCTGTAATCATCAAATTCCCATCCTCCATCCTTGCTTTTTCAACAGCGTGACCACACCCCTGGTGATCCGACTGGGTATGGACCCCTGCCGAAACCATTTGTTGAACACGACAGTGAAAATCGGCACAAAGATGTGCCACAACCTCAAGTACAATTCATAGGGTAAAGCATCAAGTCCCGGAGACTTGCCACTGCCGACCCTCTTCAATGCCAAGTAGACTTCGCCTTCTGTGATCTCGCCCTCGCAGCAAGCCGCTTCAGTCGGCGCAAGCCGGGGAAAGTCAGCTAAATAGCTGCGAAACTCATCGCCACTGGCTCCTTGGTAAATCGGCTCTCGAAATTCTGCAGAAACGCTTCGCCCATGTCGTCAGTCGACCTCAGAGTACGCCCCTCTGGAGTTTTGACCTCATGAATGTAACGAACGGAACGTCGACCTTATCTCTTCCTGGCGCAATTGTGCGACTATGTTTATAGTTTCGTTAGATATCTTGTTTAACCTATGCCTAACTACCTGACCCTTGTAGTGGTTGCTAGTCGATCGCTCAAGAGCCTGCCTAGCTAAACTTATCTCTAGAGGATCCCCCAGCCTCCGCCCGGGACAGACTATCTTTAAGTGTCTTTACCTTAGCCTTATTTAGTGCTAGCCGCTGACTATATTCGGTGGTGAAGGACCTAATCCTATCCTTAAGCCTCTCCCACCACGTATTTCCAATAACCGCTCTCACTAGCTCCCGCTGCACTAGTTTAATTAGCTATTGCTGGAAGTCCCGCCTGTCCAGTAAAAACATGTTGAACTTCCAGTGTCCAGCCATTCTAGGCCTAGAACCTAATGCTACCCGGGCACAGACAAGTCTATGGTCCGAATAGCCTAACCAGTGGAACGTGCGACAATCTAATAAGTCTAGATCGGCCCTTCTCACTAACATTCTATCCAGGTAGCTGGCTACCTTGGAAGACAGCCACATGTGCCCACGTCCACATTTCCTCCCTAGGATGATCGACCCGGTATCTATCGACGAGACCAAACTTGCCAATCAGATCAACCAGGCCACGATCACCCAATGAACTACTACCAGCTTCCCGTTCCTTGTCTATTTCGGGGTCCAGGATGGCATTCCAGTCCCCCACTAAAACAAAGCACGACAAATAAACCAGGAACGGTCCCAAATGTCGATAAAGCGAGCGACGCTCCGTCTGGTCGTTGGGCGCATAAACCGCAACGACCCGAAACGAACTATTGTTCACGACAATATCAGTCACAATCAACCGGACCCCCGCATCGACGTGGACGAGGTCCACCCTCGCACCCAGGGCACGTTTAACCAGCAAGGAAACACATTTGGCCTGTTGGTCCTCGTATGCAGAAAGTCGCTAGACAGCACACGCACATCAACTTCGCAAACAAAGTGTGTCTCCTGGATTGCAGCTACATTTACGCCGAGGTGCCTTATTCCTGATCGCGCAGGCCCCTCACTTTGAAACTATCTAACTTGAGACACACTTTTTAAGTTTGGACCTCCTACTCCCCGACGGATTGTCCCAGGCTCCCTGTCCCCAACTCTGTCGTTATGCGACCATCCAGGACAATCCTGCCAACATCTGCGGGGTACGTCAGTTTTAAAGCCCTATATAATGATGGGTGGAGAAGTACTGGGACCCTCCCTACACAAAACTCTTCAATTCGGGGGTGCCTAACTGGGCCATCCTGATTTCTGGATAGGCGTCTTTCGCTTCGAATACATGGGACCATAGCTTCAAATATTTTCCGGTGTCCCTAATAAGGGCAATAACCCCCGGAGCCCCATGGAAATTGTTAGGGTCCTCCACCGATTTCCCATCGACGGAGGCAAGTTTGAACAGGGGTCCAAGAGAGATCTTTTACGTGTGGAGAGGTCCTTCTCCAGTCCCCCCACCCTATCCACCTTACATACTTCCTCAGCTTTGAGGATCAGTTTCTTCATTTTCTCTTTTTTCTTCTTGTCTGGGTATGGCGAGGTGGAAGTGGACGGGAGGGTAGGTGTGGAATTGGACGGTTGGGGAGGTGACGAGTCAGAAGGTGTGGGAGTGGGCGTGTGTGGAGATGTGGGGGTGGCTGGAGGGACTGGAACACTAGTGAGTGAAGAGGGGAGACTCCTAGATGCTGGAGCATCGCCTTTATCTTTTTCCGGTGAAGCAGGGACGGATAAAGACCTGTTTTTTCCAAGCCCCTCCCCGTCCTACTTTGTGCAGCGTGTGTTTTTTTAACTGGTTTCTCCTCCTCCTCTTCTTCCCTGTTCCTCTTTAAGGAAGAGGACCATGTTGGAGGTAATTCCTCCACCTCCATTTCATCGTCCGACCTTTGCTGCTGCTTTTCTTCTTGTGCCGGTTGGCTCTTTTGTTGTTTTGGCTACTGTTGCAGTTGTTTCTCCTCTTGTTGCTTCTGCTGAAGTCGTTCCCTCAGTTGCTCGCCCGACTGCTCCTTAGATGGTTGTTGCTGCTTCAGTGGAACCTCCTTCTGGGGAGGCGGGGGTCT
This sequence comes from Acanthosepion pharaonis, assembly GCA_903632075.3. Taxonomy (NCBI): domain Eukaryota; kingdom Metazoa; phylum Mollusca; class Cephalopoda; order Sepiida; family Sepiidae; genus Acanthosepion; species Acanthosepion pharaonis. Next base: position 891,157 of record CAHIKZ030005563.1, on the reverse strand, counting down.
GCTTTCGACTTCCGTCCCTTAGCCACCACCTCCTTCCAGCCATCACCAGGGGCCTTGCCAGACTCTGCCTCTACTGTCGCTGTTGCTGTTGCCGCTGTTGTTGCTGCTGTTGTATTTGGTTGTATAGTCACTTTATTTCTGAGGCACGCCTACGCCATGTGCCCCGAGACCCCATATGACCAACAGTAGGGTCATTGGTTTTCCACCACAACCAACATCTTTCTCTCCCTACACATCAGTATGTTGGGGATGTCTCCGAAGCTCTTGCGGGTTAAAGTGATTTCCAGCACAATATCACCAGTCGAGATCCCTGCCTTGCTGGTCACACTCACCGCCTCCTCCACCTTGCCATATAGGACAAAAAAGGTCCCCAACCTGTCTTCCAAGATGTCTACGGGCACCTCATGAACTGTTACTTTCGTTCTTCGGATGCCCATGTACTCTGTTTGAAGGCGAAGTACCTTTCCTGTCAACACACTCCCGGACATCTTCTTGTTGGGATGTCAATAGTAAGTCCCACATCGCCCTTGATCGTCTCGCCAAACTTCTTGGTTCAATCCTCGAGCTCTTAAGATAGTCCTCCATGGTTTCCCTGATGACACCAATTAAATTCCGACTTTTTACGTCGGTCGTCAGCAGGGAAATTGTCCTTGTATTAACTGAGTCAAAAGCTTCTTGTATCATGAGGAGCTCGTTACCATTCGTATACTCCTCATATTTTTTCTGTAGTTCTGCCCAGGCCGTCTTTTTCAGAGATACATCTACCGCCATCACCGGTGTCAGTGTTAAATCCGCCATAATAGTGCTGGGCACTATTATGACGGAAATGCAGCTTCTTTTTCCTTTTACAGTTCTTTTTAAAATTAATTTCACAAAAAATAAAAACTTAAAAATATGAAAGAATAAAGAAAGAAAAATGGACTAGAGTCCGGGTGAATAAACCAAACAAAACGAAATTAACAAACTTGGCTTGCCAAAAACAAGTCAGACGAAAGAAATAAAAATGCATAAAAAACGGGAGTGGGGGGTAACACAAAAAGAAAATGCGGTTTGCAAATACACAAAGAAAAACAAACTGAAAATAAAATACAAAAAAGTTAAAAAATAATTAAAATAGAAATGAAAACTTAGCGTTAGATTCGTTCGGCGAACTTTAGCTGGACCAAAGCAAATACACACACACACCGACAAAATCGGCCCAGTAAAGAATCTTAGCATCTCGCTTCTTATGTCTTCTCAAGTAGGCCAGAATTTGAATATGTGCAAATCCCTTCTCGTAGAAACGGGGCAAGCACTCATAAATTGTGCCCCCCAATAGCGGCCATATTTTCTTTTCAGCACATTGCACGCAATACATGTCCGTGCTCATTTTAATCTCCAGGGTAAGTCATTTCTTTCGTCACAACACATATTACTACTAAATCCAACTAACCATGGAAAATGGTCGTCATAAAACCCTGTAGAATGTAGTCAATATAATAGAGAAAAACACTGGCGGACAAGACAACTGAAGGAAACATTGCACATGTTAGTTTCTGGAAACCACATCAGTAGATCTAACATAATAAACACCGTCTAGAGGCCTCTGATTAAGAAAGAAAAGACATGAAAAAATTCCACCACTTGAGTACAGACATTATTATTGAGGTTCCAAAATAACACAAATGAATTATCCAAGAATCATATAGCCAAGGAGATTAAAGTGTTGGTTAAAGAATATTTAGTTCTTTGGCAGTTGTGAGTTCAACTCCTAGGTCGGGTAGTCCAGAAAAGACATGTACTCTGATCCAGTGCAAGAAACAAACAAGCGACACAAAGGCATATAAACTTGATAGAATTAATACGTGATACCCCCCACCAAGTATGGAAAACGGATTAAGAACATTCTGTTCCTGTTGTTTGAATAAAGTGCTAAGTTCAAAATTTCGGGAAATGTATCGATTCCGACAGACATCTGAAGATGAGTTCATTAGTCCAAAATGAAAATCATGTAATGAAAGAAAGGAAAATTCGAGGAAATGAGTCTGAGAACTAGAAGGAAAATAAATGAAAGAGAAAGTCAAGGAAAAGTTAAATCGAAAGCAACACAGATGGACAAATAAAATGAGAATGTAGTGTGTGTGTGTGTGTGTGTGTGTGTGTGTGTGAGAGAGAGAGAAAGAGAGAAAGAGAGAGAGAAAGAGAAAGAGAGAGTAATTAATAGGTAAAGAATGGGAAAAATGAGGACAAACGTTATGGATAACATATAGTAAAAGTGATAAAGTATTTGAGTGAAACTAAGAATGATGGACATAGAATATAACCGATCAATCTTTAACAATATTCTTGATTTTCTACAAAACGGAACATGTTATAAAATGGTATGCCTCTGCATGTATATAGATGTGTCTGGATCATTACAGGTGAATACGCATGTGTGTGCGCATGCGCGTGTGTAAGGAAGTAGTTTTTAAAACGATTCAGATGTTATAAAATTTTGCCAAGACACTGAACAATAAAATAATAAATTTTAATTTCCCTAATCGGCTGTAATCGAAGAAACGTGAATTAAAAAATAAATAAATGTGTAAGTAAGTATATGAATCTATAATTTTGCAATCAAACATAAATAGTGTGCTTATTATTTTTTCATTGAACATTATAAATCAATAAATCAAAAAATATAGTTAAATGACGAAAATATGTGGGTTTCCTTTCGTTATGATTTGGCAGACACATGTGATTTTCGTTTTCATTTCAATTGTTAATAGTTGTTCATTATATGTACGTCTTGGATTTGAACGTGCGCGCACTGAAACACACACACACACACACTGTAGAGAAAGTTACTTACAGAAAAATATTGTATATTAAACGGGAAATATTAATCAGTAATCAAAGTCTACTGCTAATATTAAATGTAAAAAATTTTCAAGTATAAAATATTTGGGATGGGAACCTTCCTTTTCAATTTATAATTAGCATGAAAAACAAAGACACAAAAGTTTTAAACTCTGAATTTATTTATCACAAAAATCAACAATCTGTCTTAAAATGACTTTGTTGGTGAAATAAGAAGCAGATAGGTTTTAATGGAACGCACACGACTCCATAATTACATGAAAATGTTGTACTGTGTTCTCTGTAATAGGAAATTAGATACTTAGATACGTTCTACAATCTCAACTTGAGGTTCTGAATTCTAATCGTTAAATGCTTTGGAAAACTCAAAAATAACGGATAATGAAAAAACCGTAAGTTTTCAGTGTATATTAATATTGGTTTTCTTTTTGATTCGTTTTATATTTATAGATTGACAAAGGTAGCCAGATTACTTTTTCACGCACGCACGCACACTCACACAATAAAAAAGAAAAGAAAGTAATATTCAATTAATTGCGTCCATAAATGTTTGATTTCTGGTACATATTTATAATTGTGGGATGACATTTTAAGTGTACACCTATGTACTTAGTACTACGAAGTTTTGCTAGTAAAGAGATTTTACAGCTTAGACATCTGCATCCAATTATGAAGTAGCTATTTAATGAAAGAACATATTGTCAAAAGATTCGTAAGATTGTAGCAACCATCTTAGCTCTACAAAGACAAACAGCTTTTAATCCATTTCGTTTGGATTATACTCGCTTATTTTAATGGTCCTTTGCTCATTACTTACCAGTATTTGTGACATGGTTGTCATTATTTTAAGTCTGTATTCAAGTCAAACGATTTACAGATATGAACAGAGGTCTGCTTGACCTCTTCATGACTTGATAAACTCTTCTATAGTATAACCTCTTCATTATCATAACTACTACTACTACTACTACTACTACTAATAATAATAATAATGATAATAATAATAAGAATATTATTTTAAATGTAAATTATCTATCTTTCCCAGACCTCTTCTCAGTACTTATTTTAAGGTATATATTAGCAATAGTAAAATTATTTGAGTTACTGATGCAATTTTTTTCATCGTTTTTCCTTTTTATTCAAAATAACTGTTTAAAGCTAAACAAAACACTGTATAATGTCATAGAAAAATTTGCTGAGATAAACCAAACTTGTAACCTACGCATTTATGCTCTATTAATACTGTAAGAACAAACAACAAAATATATAATTTTACTCTAATAGCAAATTTTCATAATTTTGTAACGACCTTGAGTGCGAATAAAGGACAAAATATGTTCAAATGCAGTGTTTTTAAATAACAGTTTCGCATAAAATTGAAATATTATAATAAATGTAACATAGAATAATTGTTTTTAGTTACAGAAAAGGAAAATCTGCACTATCAGCATATATATCACATTTATATGCGTACATATCACATTTATATGCGTACATATCATATTTATATGCGTACATATCATATTTATATGCATATATTATTACATTTATATGTGTATAAAGATAAATTATATAATAAAACCAGTGATTTAGAATCGATTAGTCTGGGTAATGTAAATAGAAGATTGATTCAATCTAAAATATCAGCCATAAATGATTTGTGATTTTATTAAACAGCTCAATTAATACTTTTATACATTAAAACATAAGTCAGCAACAGAATGAATTGATAAGTATATACATCCGTATATCACCAATTATTTCTTATACCAATCTCCACCCACAAGAAAGAAACTATAAAAATTACAAATGCGTGCAAAAAAACACAACTGTGTCATTTTGATAACGTGTTTAATAGAATTTGGATCGATGGTATTCAGCAGGAATGCTTTAATTTAGATTTTTGCACAGATTCGCTAAAAAATAAGTATACCATGGTGAAAAAATGCCCCAAACTTAATAAAAGCAAAGTTTTATCGTCAAAATTTTTATGTTATTAAGATTATTAAATTATATTTTTAATCCTTTTTGGTTAAAATTTTGGTTAAAAATTTTGTTCTTCTTGCGTCAGCGAGCGATTAAAGATTAGTAAAGATTTTGTCGGGTGTGTAAACGTGCAGATTTTTGTAAATACGGACGTCCATGAACATCATAAGAAAATAAGAGCGGCAGCTATAGTAAATTTAAAGCCAAAGTACCTAAAATTCAATAAAACATTAAATTACGGAAAATATTTGCTAAATTTTTAAGAATACTGAGTAGATAAAAATTATATATAAAAGACGTCCACGTTATATTTCTCAAGTAATTTTTAAAGATAGAAAAAAATTCCATTAACTTCCGTCAGTGAATCTGTCGACACTTAATCAAAACACCTATCTCTGTGTTAAAAATGCATTTCTGTGTTGTTTCAAATCAGATTTAATTAAACTTTAAATCAGCTAATATTCCTCAAATGAAGTTTCAGAAAACTATATATTTTTTAAAGACTTCTTAATAAAGAGAATTACATTGTTCTGTAGTTAAAATGATTAAAATCAGCAATTTAAAAAAATAATTATTCCAGTCAATTTAAATTAGTTTTGAAATACAGCAAAGTATTTTGCTTATTGGAAATATTAAATTAATTCTATTAACTTGAAATTAAAACTAAAATTAAAGCTCAAAAAAGATTTTTCATTTTTTAAAAATCATTTTAAACCATAAATATCGCGGTTTTTCAGAGGTACCATTACTTTACTTAAATCGAAAATATTTATAACGTTGTTCCGTCAATTTTTTATCTGCTGAAGTTTACTGCTTCAATTCTGTGTGCTTCTCATTTAAACACTAATATTACTTGTTCGTAAATGCTTTAAACTAGTTGAAAATAATGTTTTAGTTTACAACATTATAGTTTACAAAAGTAATAGCAATGTTCCAACACAAATATAGACATATTCCAAGACAAAAAAAAAAAACACGATTCTATTTAAATGTAGTAACTGATACTAAAAAACAGATCAGATTATGAAACGAGAAACTTTCTAATTCGAAGCCGCTACATTACTAAGAAAAGTAATTTTTATCTCTGAGAAGTTTTACTTTATTAGAGTTATCTCCCTTTGGATAGCGAATTATATTTTTATATTTTGAAAGTTTCACGCGTGTCAAACCTAAACCTCATAAAAACTGGGCAAGATATTCCTTTTTGGCAGGATTAGTAAAATAGTTATAATAAATAAGAGTGTGTAAACACGATGTACTAAAATACCTTATAAGACAAATATTACTTTTTATGAAATATCGAAAAAAGGAAGAAAACCACTCCAAAGATAGAAATGATAAAAAGTGCAAAAAAGTAAAATGTAGATTTATATAGTGTCGAACAGCAACCACCAGAAAAAATTAGGATAAATAATTACATTTCTTCATCATTTTTAATTTGAAAATAGCGAACGAGTATAGATTAATGCAATAAAATATTTTTAAGTAAAATTACTGAAAGAATATGTGACCCTCTATAGAAATTAAAATACATAGTTATGTGAAGGGAATATAGAAAATATTATTGTAAAAAAACGTTCTTTAATGACCGTGGTTGTGTGACTTAATTAATTTAATTTCACAAAATCGTAATTCATAATTCGAATAAATACAGAAATTGTCAAGCAATGTATATCTAAGGGAAATAACTTTTTTCAAATGTAAGGGAAGCAATTTAAACCTGCGACGTCAAAAATTTACCTTTTTTAAATTTTGATATTCAAATCGTTCTATCCAAAATAGGAAAAAAACCTAATTTAGTCATTGTAATAAAAGCCCTGGTATGAAGACAAAAGAGCGTAAAACAATGGTTATATATATGAAATTTTGTCAAGGAACTGAAAGAAATTGTGAAATATGAAGTTGGCAAGTGTGTTTATCATTATTGGAGCGTTTGGAACTACCTTGAAAACCAGTTTGTAAGTGTAGTGGGTTTGATCCTTGTTAGATGTCCTAATATCTTGGCTTATGCTTAGCTTAATCTAACAAAAGCTTAATCGGGCACAAGAGAAAACATTAAGGATAATGACAACAGCTTAAAAGTGCAAAACAAATTACATGGAAATAAAAAAAATGGAGGAACAATGAAGAAATCGATAAAAAGTTGACAACAGAATTTCGAAAAGAAACAGTTCCAGGGAAAAATTTAAAACGATAAACGAAGGAAATTTCCCTAAGAAACATGTGGAAATTGTCACAGAGAAGACATCTAAAACGATAAGCAGTGACACGGATCTTTTAAATCTAGAATAAATATATAAGAACCAATTACATCAAAATGAAGATGAAAAAACCCAGTAAATTGTTAACAGATTAGAGAAAGGAACGAGATTACAAACCGTATCTCAAGTGAACGTCGTAAGATTGCTAATATAATAGCAATTACGAGAGAGTGGGGGAATGGTTTACTTGGAATTATGCAAACTTTTTAGTTCGACTATGCAAGCAATCAGTATAGACAGATAAACTGTAATACAAAAGGGAATAAAGAATAAAATACTATGAAATTTTCAGATTAATACAGACCACAAAATCCAATGCGACCAAACCTGGTTCACAAACAGAAAGAATAGATTTTGTTAAATGGTAGGTACAGCTGTTGCAGCAGATCTCAAGATAAAGTTGAAAGCGCACACAAACAAATAAATAATCCGTAAAAACGATAAAAATTTACTTAAGAATTGAAGAAGATGTGGAACATTATAATGGATGTCATATCATTAATAAATGTAACGGTTTCAAAGACAAGATTGGGAGGACATACAAACAGAAGAGAATCTGATAATATCCACATTTAGATCTGAATTGACCTTAGCGCGAATTTTAATAAAGATGTTGGGGATTCAAACACATGATCCCTAGCAATAACCCTCAAATAATTTAAATCTGAACAAGCAAATGTATAAGCAAATAATAATTACAACAACAGGTACAGGAAATAAAAATCATACTAATAACGACATTCAAATTTTAAAAAAATTATTTAATTCTAGCAAAACAATAATATGAGAATATGAGAAAAAGAAAATGTTATTAAGGAGCGAGAACAATAAAAGAAAAACGAATTAAGACGGAAGAAGATAACGATTGACATTGCATCTAAATTTTTGAAGATCAAATTTGACTGGAAACCAGTAATCCGGAAGAGAGTTTCACAAGCGAGAAGTGCGAGAGAAGAAACTGTTAGCATAAAACTTACGATTATATCTCGCCATTTCAACTGTAAAATGATGAAACCTTGCAGCTAATCTAGTACACCGCTTAAATTCATTAAGTCGATCAAAGAGGAAAGTTCATCAGAACAATTACCATGAACCCGGATTTGTTCAGAGGCTCTCAGGAGTAACAGACATTTTTGATTTTACTTTTAATTTTAATTTGAATTGTTTACGAATTACCACATTTTCAAATTTGTGTTATTTTGATGTATAAATTGTCCATTTTGCATTTGTTTTTCTGTTGCTTTTGGCTGAGAAAGGAAGAAGGAGGGATTGTTTCGTGACGCTCGGGATTGGTTAACACCCCAGACCCCAAAATCCAAATAAAGAGTAAAAGAATAATAAAAATAAGTAATCAGTCAGCTATCTCCTCTTCCTTTATCATTTCCTTTTCTCTCATGATTGTTGTGTGCTAGATAAGGCCCTTTCTCTATACTTGTCTGCAAATATTTTTGTGTTATTCGAGTTCAATCAATGATCTCTCCGATGTTATCAGTTTCCAACTAGGTACTTATACATATGACACAACCATTTACTCCTCTCTTTGTAGCAAATCCGTCAGACCCGACTAAGTAAACCTGGCAAATGCTCTTGAAAATGACCTCCAATTCGTGGTTTACTGGGGCAAGAAATAGCTTGTAATTTTAATGCCCCTAAAACAAAACTGCTTCCATTTAATCACAACAGAGAACATTTTCTGCCTGACATCAGCATGGCTGACGCTAAACCCTAGGTGTGCAACATTTTGCCCCTTCTTGGACTCACGTTTTTGACTGAGATGAAGAGGAGCGAGTATATCGAATCAATTACTACGTCTACTGCAAGGAAATTTGGTTCACTGTGTCATGCCACTTCTACTCTAACAGTTTATTTTCTCGCACCTCACCTGTGTATAACACCGTATCCTCACCAAACTGGACCCACGCACTCCACAAGACCGGCCGTTGGTCCGGTATGGTCCAATATTACAGGTTAGACACAAGTCTCTGGTTCCCAATGTCAATTCAAAGCCACCCTCCAGCCGCGTTGTGATTGTTTTGATCCTGGAAAGTGGTCATCAGATCGTAGAAATCCGGAAGCTATCCATTGGTCCACCTGCGAGTTCGTCGGGTGAAAATCGGGTTAACAGAAAAAATAAATATAACCAAGTCGATTTGATTTTGAAAGGACAAGAGTTTTTTTTTCATATAAAAGCAAACACACACAAAAATATTTCTTGTTGCACAAAGTTGAATGTTTCTTGTATGTGAACAATAACCAAACAAACACAAATGCTTCGAATAATTTCTGTAAGGAGAGATGTGGCCTTCGTTTTGATCCTTTTTGGTCTGTTCTTAGCTCAACTGCTACAAGCTTCAATGTTCCCGTTCTCAGTAGTAGCAGTAGTATTAATAGTAGCAGGAATAGCGGTATTTAGATGTTAGCGGCAGTATTTCGCTTCTTCGCCCTCAGCTTCAGCAACACACAGTGAACGCTTCCTTTTCAATCTCTGACGTCTCTCCACTCAGCTCGAGTGCATTCGAAGACAGACGAGCCCCAAAACTCTGTCTCTTCCGGTTGGCTCGCCTCTTTATTAAGAGAATCGGCTGGTGACGTATCTGTTTTCTAGTGCGAACGTACTGACATACTCCAAAGTACAACTTCACTCCTCCAAGAATAAACAATTTACTTTTTCATCGATTGGTTTCCAAGGTTCACAGCAAGACGCTATTGTTTATCACCTCGCTATTAATTATTCTGCTACTCTTTGTAAACTTGTTTTAAGATAAATTCTAGATCAAAACATCCTTAATTTTAACTTCGATTCCTATACTGTCAAAATCCATTTCTTTTTTAAAAGTTCCAAATTGTAATAGTTCCAGTAATTTTCTATTAGTAATCTGATATCCTTTGTACACTTACAAAAAGATTGTATTTCTAAATTAACTTTCTGTAACATTTACATTTCAAAGTCTTTACAGCATATTAACATCTTTGTTATTCTAAAACGCGTCTCTTTCACTTGGCGTTTTCTGTTTTACAGCATACCAGGGGTTCAGCATTTTCAGGGGTGATACCGCCCCTGCCACATGTGGAATTCCCTTCCGATTTCATGCTTCCCTGATAATTGCAATCTTCAAAAATTTAAATGCAACGTTAATCTTCTCGAACCCTGTTCCTTTTTTGTCCTTTTCTAAATCATTCTATTAAAGTTTTCTCATTTTCTTACACTTTCTACGTTCTGGTGGCCTTATCATCTTGCTTGCGATTAAACGATTAAAAAAATGAAAATATTTATTTTTATTTTATGTACAAGGAAGCTACGTTACGACGGTGAGAATGTGACTGAAGTTGAGATGCCAGTTCAGGACCAATGACATTGCAGATTCTTCTTTTATTTTATCAAGAGTCTCTAAATGCATAGCAGAAGAACCAGATCATATGTGACAGTAATATTCAGTGCAATGACGGATGGTAGACGTATAAATGTGTAAAATAGATTCTTTCCTTCTCCCAGCTTTCCTAGCAGCAGATCTACAATTGATTCAATGTAATTTTTCATTTCATGTTAGCGAAAAACGTTAGTCCAAAAAGGAGAAACGAGTCACTCTCTTGGAGGTTAGCATCAGCCAAAATTGCGAAATTAATAAATGGGATGGTTTTAATAACTTCGCGGTGGGGTCGAAAAATTTCTTGAAAAAAAAATCTACCCTGTCCAAGGTAAATAAGAGTAATGTAGATGAAATTTAAATGTATATAGACAAAGCAAGTAAAATCGAAAGTTCATTATTTAAACCATTTATATAAAGATATATTAACGTAAATTAAATGACTAATGGTGAGAAAATATTCCAGTTGAATTGAAAATTATTGAAGAAATGGAACGAAGAAAAGCACTTAGGATTCATGTGAATGTCAAATGAATCTATCTGTCCAAATTTCTGTTATGCGGTATTGTAACTATTTACATTATTTACATTGTTCAGCCTGTTGTCTGTTGTCCACCTTTTTGTTGTTATATTCATAACGTTTCGGTCGCTGTACGCTCCGGTTTTCTTCAGGTGGTTAGAATTTTGAACCGAACCCTTTATTAGTTCCACGTACCGTGCCTCTTCCGGATGTCTCAGTTTCAGTTTCAGTTATTTACCTTTAACTCATCTCTCCAGGTTTTTGTTCATCTCTGTTGTGACCATGTATTGAACACACAGGTCAAGTCACTAGATTACTTCAACCAACGCTTTTATCCACTGGGCCGTGTGTCCGCAAATGAATCTAAAAATGCCAAGCATGCTGCTTAGGCGATCGTGTATCTTTTCGATATATGACTGACGAAGCAGGTTGCCATTTCTTTCTGCGGCAGACTAGTTGCCATCCAAAGCATAGAATCCGGTCTGTCCTGCTATTTACCCATAGCTGGGGGCGGGGGGTGGTGGTGAAGAAGAGTATTCATACCTTTCCCAAGAGTATTATCACGTAAGTGAATGTAATGGATTCGACTGGAATTCGAACTCGGCTCTCCGATTCCTCAATCCGATATCCATTACTCCACCGTAAATTTAATTACCCGCGGATTTTTCATAAGATTTTAGGTACTCACTCTCTTTTTTAAATATAGATTTTTCTTACTGGATTTTATTGTAGCTGGCATAACAATGATATGGCATAACACTGGCATTACACTGATCTATGTTTTTGTGCAGACTTGTAAGTTAATAAACGTCACTGAGAGATTAACATTTGTTTTCACTTGTCATTTCTCGCGTTACAAATGTAGACACAAAGTCTTGATATCCAAGTGCCGGAAAAATGCGCATGAAATGAAATCATAAAAAGAAAAGAAAAATTATAAACTTGGTTTATGACCAGGAAATGTTTAGCTAGATGTTTATACGGTTGAGCAACAAGATAAATAGCTAAGCTGGCGAAGACAAATCCTGACAAGACTTTAAAAACTTTTGGAATTTTCACAAAAATATATTCGAAAATCTTTCTCCAATATCCAAATAGTAACTATAGAAATTTTGCTGGTTATAACTTATAGCTGTCCTTCAATCATGCGAAAACAGCCAGACGAACCAAATGACATGAAGATGCATGTATTAGGAAGAGTTGCCTCCCTTGTATTAAATGACATGATTCTCTCCTCATTCCCTTCCTCCCCACTAGTGGCGGTGACAGAGATAGCTGTGAAGGCCTAGAGTCGAGAGCAGGAATCACAGAGGAGTGTGAATGGTAGCCACGGCTGAGCGAGTCGGGTCCTCCTGACAGTACGTCGCACATCCTCTTCATATTGACGGTTTGACTCGAAAATCTCCAAAGGAAGATTCTACGTCAGGAAGGCCAATTTGCAGCAGCGGTTTCCCAGGTCTCAAGTTCAATTTTGGCCTGTGTCAGGGATGTTTGTTAGGGCTTCCGCGCAGCCTTTTGCCGCCGACGAGTTCTCCACGTAAGAGTGGAGTGGGACGCATTTTGGACATGTGATCCGCCCAGCGGAGGCGATGTTGAAGGAAGGCAGCCTCGATCCTGGGGGAGAGAGAACCTCGTTGTTGTTGATGTGGTTCACCCAACTAATGCGACGGATTCTTCGGAGCTTAATTAGTTGAAACCGTTCTAGACGTTTTATGCCCCGACGATACAATGTTCAGACCTAGTAAGTCTACGGAAGGGTGAAGAGGACCACGTCCATGATTTTGGTTTTTATGGCGAGGCCGGGATTGCTGAGTATCAGATGTGAGAGAGTTATGTACGCAGTATGAACCGCTTTGATCATGTTGTGAAAGTCTCTTTTGTAGGTGATATTATTCGAGATGCTGCTGCCAAAGTAAGAAAATTCATTGACGGTTTCTACCGGCTGTCCCTCGATATTGATATTGACGTCTGGAGTTGCTTGTCCAGAAGCCGGCTGGATGAGGATCTTTGTCTTTTTTACATTGACCTACATCCTGAAGCGTTTGTAGCTCCCGTTATACAGGTTTGACGATGTCTGGAGGTTAATGTCAGTTTGGTCCGCAGTTGTATTGTTGTCAGCATACTGGAATTCTCGCACATGTGAGGTGGTACTTTTTGTGCGGGAACGAAGTCAGGCAAGTTTGAAGATTCCGCCTTCAAATTTGTATCGGATGTCAATGCCAGTGCTGCCAGGGAGGATCTCGTTGATCATGGCAGCGAGGTACAAGGAGAAGAATATCGGAGCTAAAACGTAGCCCTGTTTAAGGCCACCAGTGATTGGAAACGGGCCTGAACGGACACTTCGATGTTTCACTGGGCCCGCCATCCGCCGTGGAGCATACTGAGCTTGCTGGTCTTGAGACTTTGTGGAGGTCTCAGAAGATAAACACTAGTAGTTTTTGTTGCAGCTGGTGCATGCAGAAGACTATTTCGAAAGTGCCTGTCGAAGGCCAGAAAGTATATTGGGATTCTGGAAGAAACTCTTCTGCTACGGGGAATATTCGCACAAGGATCTTGCAGCTGTGCTTAGGAGAGATATGCCACTATAGTTCCCGCAGAATGAGCGGTCTCCTTTTTTGGAGATCATCACAATATCGGCATTTTTAATGAGAGTATTTTTTCTTCCCAGATTTTATGTATCAGAAGCATTAGCCGGGTCATCGGTTGTAGTGCACTGTGGGAGAAACTTTCCAGACGTACATTGTCGGCAGCTTTTCCGGGTTTTATGAAGCGCAGTGCTTCTTTCAATTCACGGAAGGTTGAGGGGAGTGACATATAATGCTGGGCGGGTAGTTGGGGGTGTTTCGCAGGAGTTTTTCCAGCTTGTTGGCAGGGTCCTTGAGAAGGCTCTGTAAGTGGTTTCTTCATCGGTTCAGGGTGATTAAGGATGGTGGGTCAGTCTGATTTGATGGGGCCAAAGATTTTCTTCGTGGACGCATGAAAGTAATGCATATCCCGTTGGTCCGCATATTGTTAGATTTCTGCAGTCTTTGCCTGCCACCAGGTGTTCTGGATTGAATAGAGTCGTCTTTGGCAGTTTTTCGCTGCCTCCTGATAAATATTTTCCTTTTCAACTGAGGGGAGGTTCTCGAAATCCAGGCGTGATTCTCGTTTTTTATTAGTTTCTTCGTCGAACCAGTCCTGATTTTTCCTTTTCTGAAATATAATTGCATCGCGCAGGGTTGTCCATTTTTCGCGGACAGTCTCCGCGTTCGATGAGTCATTGAGGTACTTTTCAACAGATAGTTGAAAGAGCTCCGATATTTGGAGGTCCTGGAGCTTCAAACAGTCAAAGCGTCAGTAAGGCTTGTCTGCAGGAGGACGCCTAGGTGATCGACGAATAGATATCTTGAGACACAAGAGCAGAAGACGGTAGTCTGTCCAGCAATCATCCGCTTCAGTCATCAGTTTTGACCAGGGATTGAATGAGAACATAATACAAGATGTGCCAATGCTTGGATCGTGGGTGCTGCCATATTGTTTTGTACTGGTTTGGGAATGTTATTTACAGTGAGGTATTCTGCACAGAGACTGAGAAGCAGGTGTCCGTTTGTGTTGCAGTTGCCAATACCGTGGCAACCGAGAATAACCTACCTTGTACGGTGATCACAGCCATCTCTGGTTTTGAAGTCGATAAAAACTATGAGTTTATGCAATATTGGGGTGATTCGGATTATTGAGACCAAAAGTTTGTATAAAGACTCTTTGATGGTGTCGTTATCGACAAGGTTAGGTACATAGATAGGGATGAGAGTCAAGAAAGTAGTATACTTGAGTTGGATTCGGATGGCAATGAGGATGAGGTTATGCTGCTCCACGGGTTTTGTCTTTACGGCAAAGCCAACCCTATGAATGCATGCTCACATGGCTTCTTCCCTTTCCAAAAGATCGTATAGTTGGATCCGATTTTTCTGGTGTTTCCTTCTTTGGTGAGAGTCTGGTTTCGCTCAAAGCAGCCATGTCGATGTCGAAACGGACCCACTCGCTATACACAAGTGATGTTTTTCTATCTGGGCGTTCCGTGTCCTTGATGTTCATCAACGTACGTACGTTCCATGCTCTAATAGTCAAGGGGTTGAAAGCAACAGAGGCTTTGTAATCTTAAGTTTCCACCGCAAGTATTGGGCCAACCTGTTGACTGCTGTTAGCCATCCAGACGTATTCGCGATGACCGATGATTACTCGACCTTTTCTTGGGGCTTCCCCACAAAGTACGAACACGACGCCAACACGTGGGTGCGGACTAAGGGCCTAAGGCTAATCAAGCGTACCCCCGTCACCCGCGGATCATCGCTGCTGAAGGGTAGTAGAAAGTGAAGTCAAAGAGAGTTTGACGAGCCATTGCGTGATTATGATTTAAAATAAATTTGGTTATAACTATCGCTGATCTTCAAATATGCAATAACTGCCAGACAAACCAAATGACATTAAGATGTATGTATCAGGAATAGTTATCTCCCTTGTATTATGCATAGTATGGGCTTGTTGATTTGGTTGTAATATCGTATTTGTTGATTTTTCCCCACATTTAGAAATTTTACACATTTAGGTAAACCAAACAAATGTAACAAATTAAGGCAAAATGAAGCTGCAACTTCAGATGCTACTAATATAGTAGCATCTAAGCTTAATTGCAATGTTCTAAAAAAACAACTTCAGTACGTAAACAATCAAATATAATATTGAAAAAGCTTCAAAAAACAGCAGAGACAGGTTCAGTAAGAATGGATGGAGGTATGTGTACAAATAAAATTCTCATATCGACATGGAAGTACACAGAAATGCACGCCGATGTAAAGTCATAAACTGATGCATATAAATGTGTACTCATACAAAGACAGCATAAACTCAAGACACACACACATACACACATATACACACGCACACACATGCACAAACACATACGCGTGTGCACACTCAAACACAGACACACAAACTCATTAATTATTCATAGCTATATTAACAGATAAATGCCTAATTCAATAAAGACTTACACAAGTAACATTTTCACAATAAGGCAATGTCTGATAGCATTTCGGTTGTGTTTCTCATAAATTGCTCAAAAAAATTATTTAAAAAGTTATAGCTTCGCTAGTCTACAGGGAACGTTATCAATAATCTGTTATATTTAGGATTGGCATTACTCGCTATAGACTAGCGAAAATTGTAGCAAAAAATGAACTCCACTTCTTGGAGAAATTAGCCTTTTACATATTATAGATTCCAGCTACCTTATCAACAGACTAAACGACATGAATGTGAATTAAGAATTCATGTCTAGTTTAGATATTAAATCCGTTGACACTTACGTACGAGTTAACAAATGCTTAAATAGCCTAAAGAAACGCCCAGAAAAAAAAAACACTCTATCCAAAAAACAAAATTATAATGATTAAAAAACAATTTTATTTCACTTTCGATAATAATCTTGATAGACAGGAATTTGGATTACCACTGTGATCGCCTCTTAGTTGTTTTTAGGTTGTCTTTTCAAAGAATTTCTTGAGATTGGTCACTCCAAAATATTTGAACTAAACAATCAACATATTTCCGATACATTGATGATCCTTTATTAATATATCCCTACAAAACAATATTACCTGATCTTATGAATAAACCAAACAACATCGGACGTACAATTCTATAAAACAGTAACAGAAATAAACAACATATTACCGTTTCTTGATGTTATACTCTGTCGCATTTAGATTTCATTCTGGTTCATTCTACACGTTAGCCGGATGTGAACGCCGCGAGGGCAGAAAAGTCGTTTTCTGCGCATTGGGCTCCATGCAGCGACATCCGATCTACAAAGTGAACTCCGGCGGTGGCCAATCGCGAACGCTCCCGCCAGTTAAAGAGACGCCCCTTGGGACTACCAGAACCGCTTAAAAGCAGTCTCTGAGGACGAACAAGGATCAGTTGTCACTGTTGCTGCCACCGCCATTACCTAGTCATCATGACAACAGAGTGGCGGACCGGACACCACGCAAAGTACTACTTCCGCCACAGTCGCCGCCTTCATTGCCACCAGTCAACAAAACCGCACATTTCAACGACAGTTATCATATCCTGGCTTGAACTACAACCTCATCTATCCAGTTTTTGAACCACGATTTCTCCCAGCTGCAGACCTCCATTGATACCAACACACGCCGTCATCTCGCTCTACCTCGACTCGCTTACGAAGCACTCTCTTCGCATTCGACGCAGCTACCCCCGTTCCACATAACAGCTCTACCTCGAATCGCTACAAGGCACTCACTTCGAAGTCGACGTAGCTATTTCCGTTCCACGGAACAGCTCTACCTCGACTCGTTTACAAGGCACTCCCTTCGCAGTCGACCCCAGCGATATCCGTTCCATACAATAGATCTACCGACAACAAGACGACCTACAACCGTGACCTTAATCAAGAATATGTGTACTAAACGTATCTTATGCCACGTCGGCATAAGAAATGGTTCAATCCCCGACATTACGCGTACACCCGAAAAACATTTTATGTTAATATGCTGTAAAGACTTTGAAATGTTAATGTTACAGAAAGTTAATTTAGAAATACAATCTTTTTTGTAAAAATATGTTGAAAATTCACTAAGAGAAATAACATAAACTTTTACTCACACCAAAATAACAAAATAAAATCTAGAATAATTATAGTTTTATATTTAAGAGCACTTATAATTTGTAGCTCTCAATATTTGCATGATAAAGAAAAATTAATTGAGAATACTTTTAAACTCCACCAATATCTAAATTATTTCACAAAAAGCTAGCTTGCAAAATTCACAAAAACAAAAAAGAAAACAAAAATAACGCCTATAAAACGAGGTATATAATACATACCAACTCCATAACGACGACAATTGTAAAAACATTTTACAACTAATTCTCAAACAAGAAAAGATTTAATCAGTGCAAAACAAAATAATAACAAATTCAAAAATAGATTGCAACAAATACCTCATGAAATACATTCGTGAGACATTAAGAAATTTAAATAAAAGATTATAGAACATTAGAGGGACCTCTTACGAAACAATAAACTCAATGCATTAGTCATTCATCGTAATAAGTGCGAGTATTTAATTCGACTTAAGCAATGAGATTTTGATTTAGATGAGAAGACAAAAATATATTGAGAGTGCACTAATTTCGGAATAATTTATGTTAAATTTACATCCGTGATCATAAATCATATCTACTTGCTTCACAAATGCTCTTGTTGAATCAAGACCAACAGCAAGTGTATCAAGAGGTCCGATGGAGGGATTTTCTTCTTGGACGCATCTGGAGGTAAAATGTTTCTAACTAACCTTCTTTTATCTGCAGTGAGACTCCAAAGAAAAGTAGCTCTAGCAGTAGTCCCATCCAGAATTGCTGCTACGCTCTTGCCTGAAGGGCGTACAGCACACAGTACACATCACCTTCAAACTTCCATTGGATTTGAACTACAATGACACCAATATTTGCAACATCAAAAGAGAAACCAACTTCGCTAAGCTACCGGGGAACAGCTAAGCTTCATTGTCTGGGATGAAATGTGGCCATGGCACAGAAGCGAGCATTTTAGGTGTTGGACAAAAACTCAAAGACATTAGACAGAATTCACAAATCATGGGAGGTTTGACCGTGCTACACTTTGGTGATTTTTGACAAACATTACCAGTCATTGCAAGAGGAACTCCAGCTGATGATAGACTTAGAATCACGAAAGTTTTCTGTTGCTGCTTGGTAATGGAAGAATCAAATAGGACCAAAATGGAGATATTTCACTCCCAAATGTTTGTGGAGTTTCAATCTCAACTATCCAAGACTTGATTAACTATGTTTATCAAAACCTTCAACAGCATTTCATAGATTCAAACTGACTTTGTGAGATAGCCATATTAGACCCAGGAATCACTGTGGATAACATCAATTGGGAACTTCTTCAAGAAATTCCAAAAGAAAGCAGGAAGTACTTTCCCACTGATACTGTAGCTGAACAAGAGTAGGCAGTGAATTATCCAAAAGAGTTCCTGAACTCATTGAACCCTCCTGAAATGCCATCACACAAACTAGAACTAAAAAAAATGTGCCAGTTATGTTGTTGAGAAATTTCGATCCTCGAAAGCTTTGTAATAGAACAATGGTTAATTGCCAATGCTCATCTCTTAAAAGCAGAGATCCTTACTGATCCAGGAAAGAGTTTTAATTCCAAGAATTCCCTTAATACCTCCAGATTTTCCTTCTGTGTTCAAAAGACTTCAGTTTCCAATGAGCTATGCAATGTCAATCAATAAATCTCAAGGACAATCATTGAAAGTAACTGAACTTCATCTGATGGAACTTTGCATTTCTCACGGCAAGCATGTTGATTGTTCAAGGGTTGGGAATGGAAACAAGCTATTTGTACTGACTCCGAATGGGAAAACAAAAAATGTTATCATGCAGCTTTGCAATAAGTTCCAAATAGACAAATTATATCACTGTTTTGATGAAAACTGTTGTTTGAAAAATATTGTTCAATGTTGTTCAAATATTGTTTAATACAATTTAATATTTACTCAATGCATGAAGTGCCATTGTTGGGCCGAAGACATGAGCTAGCTTAAATGTCGCCCGATAGGGAAGCTTTTAACCTAGTATATATATATATATATATATATATATATATATATATATATATATATATATATATATATATAAACTTATTAGTGACGTGCTTTCATTCAAAAAGGAACTTCAGACAAATAACGGTTTTATTGACGGAATCAATTTTATATATGAAACGAGGGGAAAAGCGGTGGAAGAAAGCCAAGAAACATTAAGTTGTATATATATATCGATTCGAACATGTAGTCAATCTGAGATGTAGATATTCACTTTAATTTTATCGGAAAATTTCAATGTATAAAGTTTTAATCTATCTGTTAATATGATAAAATATTAATCGTGTAAAATAAATACTATTTTCATTATTAGGCTGCTGATTTACTGATGTACGTAAATATGTGTGTTGGAATTTTGCGCGCATGTATTTACTCAGATCAGTACAAAGACTAGGACCCGTGTTGACCACACACACGCCAACCATCAATTGACAAATGAAAGTAAAGTAATGAGTCGGTCAGTACTTTCATTCCCTACATAAATTTTAGTTTGGTAGGTTGTCCTTATTAATATATGGAAGAGGACAATGTACGAGATCTTTTTTATAAAGGATCGATAACTCCTATCTTACTGATAAAAATACGGAGAGGTAACTTATGATAAGAAAATTAACATTTTCTTTTAAAAAATGTTTGTTTCTTCATTTTAAAGAAATTATTTGAAATTTTCGCATACATTCTACCTTTTTTCAAAGTTTATCATATTTATTTTTTCCAATTTACAATGTCTTTCGAGTTTTTCTTTTACATCAAAATAAAATCTGAATATTTAGCAAAAGTTCATTTAAAAGGATCATAAAGAAAAACATATGTACAAGTGCTTGTAAATGAAACCAGTGAATCATTATCGTGCACAATTCAAGGAAGCAAGTCATTTGAAGCTACCGGAATTCTTATAATAACGAAAGTAACTGAAGAATTCTTGTTGACGCCCATGGAAGGGCGGGGCTGCTTTTTTGACCAAGCCGAGCGTAAAAGTAGAATGGGTTTAGTATTGATATTAATGGTTTGGAACAGAGTATTATTTTCGAGAAATTGGGAATTTGGAGAAATTACTTATTGGCTCAGTAATTTTTCTTTGTATTATAAATAGAAGCCAACACATTTTGTCAATATTTTGTTAAAAATGGAGAAATTCATGAAAAATGAAACCAATTCGATTCTGTTCCAGAGTTTTTATATTCGTTTTTTTACAGTAAATGACATGCATCAAAAACTCAGCAATCGGTTTTGTTGATAAAACTGGTTGTAGTATTTTATTGATAAGTGTGGAACTTATACTAAAAACCTATTCCCCACCCTTTTCACTAAAATAGAAGAGGTTTGTAAATCTTGATATAAAAGGAACGGGCCTGTTCCTAAATACCGACAGGGTAACTTTGTGGCTAAGTATTTTGTAATGGATGCTGAATCTCATCTTAAACGGGAGAAAAGCACGAATTTTCAATTCGTTCAAAAATGAAAAATATCTTTTTATATTGTACTTAGGTTTTCCATATATTTAAGTTGATTAAACATCGATGACAATTAACTTTCTAATGTTTATAACTCTGGAAGATAATATCTGGTTTACAAACCAAAGCAATCAATTTGTTCCCGAAAAATTGTGGTGAGCCCAGATAATAATATAGAAATAAGATATATAAGCAACAATAATAAAAAAAAGTATTCTAATTATCTTAAGGCATTGGTTTTCCTTTAAAATCCATATCTCTTTTTTCTTTATTTCTCGCTACCCGTCTTTCTATATACTTCTCTCTCAACTAATGAGAAGGTAACTCTGAAATAAGGAAAAAGAGGACGAATAAGACGAAAACACTGAACACGGTAACAAAACGTCGGAAGTTTGCTGGTCCATGGGTCCAGTCATTGTGACTAGAAATATAGAAAAATAAGAGAGGCTCCATGCATAACTTCCGCTATAAAAAAAAAAACAAGTAAAAGAAAGGAACGCCGGAAAAAAATGACCAATCAAAAAACGAAAAAACAAAGAAACTTTGGATGTTAGTCGAAACCAAGCTTTGCACCAATAGTCTGGGGGGGCCTTTCTTAAGTGGATATAAAGAAACAGCTGAGAGGCAGAGACAAGAGAAAAGACCGCTATATAAACCTGCCAAGCGTGTCGCGTGAAGAAACTAAGCGGTGATCTGCTTAAGACCTTTTTCCATCTTTTTTTTCGAGAAAACACGCAGATTGATGCCGCAACTATTTCCAAAGTAATCACACTTCCGACAGCAACGAAAAAAGATGACGACTACTACCAAAGTCTATCAACTATCAAATAACCAGCCTGAACGAACTTTCGTTACACCGAATTACAAAGGACTCGCTCCAATTGAAGTTAAATAAATATATATTATTTAGTTATACCTTGGATTCAGTTCATTTATTTCCGAAGTTTCCGATACATAATACTAAGAAACTCTGGTACCAGTGCTACAAAAATCACTGATGTACTAGTGAAATTTTGAGCCTTCAGTAATACAGGCTTTCCATTTGAGAGTTTGTTGTGATAATGTCTGATGTATTCAATCAAAACAAATGCTTTAGAAGTTAATATAAACTTTTTCTCCTTCAGCAACCTTAATGCTGAGTGTCGTAAGCGCTTCATCATTTCAAATAAAAAAAAAATCTTTTCTTTCTTTCTTTCTAATTGGCTAATTAATCTATTCATAATGTCAATATATTATGAATACGGAAATGGACGCAGCAGTTATTTAGATTAAATTGGTTTCCCTGTTCCAGTCAGAAGTAAATTGTACCATGTGAAAACAAAACTATTTTCATTAATATGCGAGAAAATATTTATGAAGTTTTCATGAATCACTTTGGTAAAGAAAAAGAAACTCCATTTGGTAGATTGTGTTCTTTCAATTCATGTTACAATGGCTACATATTACAAAGTAAATACTTGTAAATTCTCCGATGCTTTAACAATACTGATATCAGCATAGATTCTTCTGTTTCATGTAGTGGTCATTGCATAAAATTCAAATTATAACTCAGCTGTTGCTAAGTTGCAATTAAAATTTCGTCACTTTTGTATTGGAGATACATATGTACGTATAAAACCTTTCTCTCTCTCTGTGTCTGTATATATATATATATATATATATATATATATATATATATATATATATATATATATATATATATATATATATATATTAATACAAATATAAAATTTGTCACGTCGCTGATGGATGTTATATTCAGCACCTCTACTCCACAGTTTCGTAGATGAACCTTTATATAATCGTTCGGTACACTCGTCAGGAGGTACCAACAATGTCTGCGGATTTTCTCGTTTTCGCTATTTTTATATTAAGTTACAAAATAAATATTTTTATTGGTGTTAAGTTGATTTTCTCTTCTTTGTGTGTGTGTATGTGTGTGCGTGATCGTGTGTTCATGTCTGTGTGTGTATATATAGATGTGTCTGTCTGTGTATATATAGATGTCGTGGGTATTTCTTCTTTTCATAATTTTCTTGTCTCCTTATACTCTCTTATTATTAATTTTCCTTATATTTTTTATCTTTCGATTTTCAGTGTCAAAAGATAATGCAACCATCTTATTTACGGACTCATATTTAGGCTAATTATTCTGGAATATTTTAAGGTTTTTTTGAAAATGTAGGTATATACTGTGTTTTTATTTATCTCTTGTTTAAATAATTATATATATATATATATATATATATATATATATATATATATATATATATATATATATATATATATATGTATTCGATGTACGCACGGATTGCACTGAGTTTCGGCAGGTGACAGGTCAATCTGCGAGAGAGAGCGCAAGGCATATGTGTCCAATGTAAGTATTAATGTTGTTTGTTGATTATTAGTGTTGGAGATGTAATCTCCCAAAGGGCGAATTCATAGACAACTTTATTTTTACTTGAGGAGGCTGGTAATATTTTTGTCTAGCTTTTTAAATTTTATCTTTACCATTACAGGACTAACCCAAGCTCCTCACCAACGCGTCGAGTCAAGCTTACAGGGAACTAAAAATCAATAAAGACATTATTATTAAGAATAGGGACAAATCAATGATTTCCTTATCCTAAACATGACCGACAACAACATAAAAGTTGACTCTATTCTCAGCGTTAAAAAAGTAAACAAAAACACCACCATCCTCCTCAAGACATAGTTTAATAAACTAATCACGACTAACAAATGCGGTGATGGAGTTCCTCAACTGGAACGTAAAAACACACAAACCTAACAATCCGCTATCCCATAATCTCACAGACCCTAACTCCTGTATATCAATTAGCAAAAACCTTCAACCAACTGATACTTCCACACTCAACCAGTAAATATAGCCCGAGCGAATTCCTAAAACATTCTCGACATTCTACAGTCTAACGAACCAAATAACGGCATCCTAGCCTTCTTAAACGTAGAAAGCTTATTCAATAAAATGTCTCAGTCAAAGAAATTATAGACATTGTCCTACAGAACGTATACTATTATCCCTCGTTCCCACCTTCTAAAATTAGACTAACTTTTCTTCGAAAACTTCTATCCTGAACGATACAAGTACCATTTTACGACCATTATGGCAACATTTATACACAAACTGACGATGTATCGATGGGTTCAGCCCTTCGACCGACTCTATCTAATTTCTATATGTGTCATGTGGAAAACTAAGTCTTCAATAATTCCACCAAACCCCTTCATATACGCACTCTATAACGACAGCATGTTCGTATTAGCATACAGCTTAGAAGAAATAAAACAAAAAAACAATTGAAAGAAACCTTTGAGAATAACTCTGTCTTACATTTTACTTACGAGCTCAATATTAACAATAAAATCCCTTTCCTTGCCGTATGTCGATGGCAATAGCCATAATTTCACCACCTCTTAAAAAAACACTAGCAGAAACTCGTGTATACAAAAGTGAAAGTCCTCACAGATACAAAATAGCTGTTATAAAAAAATGATTTACCAAGTCAACTAATCTCTTCTTCGGACATATAAGGGAGGTAGCAACATTAAATAAACACAAGTCAACAATAATTTCCTTAACCACGTCGTTGACAAAAAACAAAAAATAAAAATTGACCTTAACGAAATTAGGAAAAATGACGCCAGACCCCTACCTGACGTAAACAAAAATAAACACAGCATTAACTTCTTCTATCTTAACCAAATGCACCCTAATTATAAACAGGATGAAAAATCAAATTAAAAACATAATTCACCAGTACACATCTCTCAGTGATCCTGACAAACACCTAAGATTTACCATCTACTATAAAATGTTTAAAACATCTAATATAATTATTACTAACCACACCGGGCCTCATACCCACCTACTATGTAAAAAACAATGTTGTCTATGAATTCTCATGCCCCACCCCCGGGAGATTGCATCTCCAACACTAATAATCAAAACACAACATTAAATGTTTATATTGGGCACACATGCATATATATATGTATGTATATGTTGTAGCATCGAAATTGCCCAAATCGTGTTACAAAATGTTTAATATGTAATAAATAATTAAACCAATTGAGATTCTTTTTTCTAGGTTTTCAGATAAGACATTTAGCCATCTTGACACCATTTTTCGTAAGAATCACTGAAAAGCCCTTTGAGTTATTCATCTAGAAAGAGAACAGGTTAAAATCGTTTTGTGTCAGACTCACTGTCTTTCCAACTAAGCAATGGTGAGAGGAAAAATACCATTTACGCCTTCAGTACCCACAAGCATACACTGGCGTTCATCTTCAAAGTCCATTCAAGAACCACCAAGAGATCGGTGAATAAGTTTAAAAAAGAAGGAACAGTAGAGAGGAAAACGGGATCAGGAGGTTACAACGGGAAAAGGGATCATCATTTCAACTTAGAGTGAAAGAGATCAATTAGAAAAGATCCAACTCAATTCATAAGACGTTTGACACGTGAGAGAAGAGTTTAACTTATGACAGTCCAAAGAACAGTGAAAAAAGACTTGAAAATGAAATCGTACGTGAAAACCTGTGAGGCACCTTATTACTCCAGGACAGAAAATTAGAGAGGGCAAAGATCATCTTGAATAAGTTTGAAAATGATTTTGGAATAATATATATATATATATATATATATATATATTTTGAACTTTATTTCAATCCTTCATGAGTCTCCGATCCTTAGCTGTGATTAATTAATGATGAACATGTCATTTTCGTTTATGATCGATTTCATTACGATTCTTCTGTTAAGCTTGGAGAGCAATTATACACTCTTATTGTTTAAAATACAGTCCAATAGTTTTATAAAACCCTCGAGGAATTCCAGTTAAATGTTTTAATCCTTTCTAAGATACAACAGTTTAGAGCTTAATCTAACAATTGGATAATTTTGCAGTTACCCGATTTGGACAATTTTGCTGTTACACCCGGTATATATATATATATATATATATATATATATATATATATATATATATATATATATATATATATATAATTTTTATCATATAGACAAAAACATTTTACTCAATACACAAGCACTCTTCTAGCAAGGGAATATTCGATAAATACAAAATTATCTATAACAAAATCCTTACCGATAGTGGTTACAGCTCTTCCGAAATTAAATATAGAGAAAATTGTAGGTATCTAAAAAAAACAATAGAGGAAGGAGAATAATTTGGTATACACTCCCTTCAACAAATTAGTCCGTACCAAATTAGGTCACAAATTCTTGAATCTAATTAACAATCACTTCCCTACTGAGAGTAAATTAAGCCAAATCTTCAACCGCAATACCTTAAAAATGAGCTATAGCTGTTCTAGAAATCGAGATAAAATTATTAAATCGCATAACAATAGAATACTGAAACTTTATAGAGATAATAAACGCAACCTAAATACAAGTTCTAATACACACCAGGAAAAAAAGGCTATGTAATTGTAGAATCCCCGATCAATGCCCATTATTAAACAGGTGCTTAACCAAATCCATAGCGTATATGTGCTATATCTCATCAAATGAGAACCCCAGAGATATTAAGCTGTATGTGGGGTCAACTAGCAGACCTTTTAAGGATAGGTATTACAATCACATGAACTCCTTTACAAATACGGCCAAACGAAATATGACATCACTTTCGAAATATTTTTGGAAACTCAAGGAAGAAGGAAAACGACCTAAGGTTAAATGGAAAATCCTAAGACAAGCCAGAACTTGCAATTCTCTGAGCGAACCTTGCTTCTTATGTTTACAGGAGAAAATATGTATCATTGAACTCCTGAATAACACCCAGTTTTTAAATCAAAGATATGAAACAACCGTTTTCTGTAGACATACTAAGGGTCTAACACTACAATATTGTTAAATTCTTAGCGTTTTAAAATTATAAATCACCTCCTTCGATATATTCCCT
This sequence comes from Acanthosepion pharaonis, assembly GCA_903632075.3. Taxonomy (NCBI): domain Eukaryota; kingdom Metazoa; phylum Mollusca; class Cephalopoda; order Sepiida; family Sepiidae; genus Acanthosepion; species Acanthosepion pharaonis. The sequence continues at coordinate 864,083 of CAHIKZ030005563.1, read as the reverse complement.
ACCCTCTTATGTACCTTTCCATTAATTAAATTATAATTCTTAAATTTTTTTTCATGTATATTACTGGTAATATTTCCAGATAAATCGTTTTACACCCATACTTATTCTACACGCTATACGGTCCAGGAATATTTCAAAATTTGATTATAAAATGTTATATTAACATCCCTTATTTTTTTTAGAGGAAATCACCACTTTTAATCCACAAAACACGTTCATTGATTACAGATTTAGTAGTGATAACCCCAATATAAATACATGCAATTCAGCTCTAGAATTTTTATAGTAAACCAAAAATAATATTCCCAATTACTACTAGAACTATCGCTACAATTTTTACCTACTCAAACGTAATACCATCCCCTATCTCCATCTTTCCTCCTCGACCTCTTACTCTTAGGACGCTTGTGAGATGATCTGCCTAAATTTTTGACCGGTGCTTATCGGGAAAAAAATTTGCACAGACCAGTCAACATTAAACACCCAATCCATTCTTCCCCAAACTGCTATCAACGAGCACTATTGTTTCACTCCGTCACTTTTTTTTGTATATTTTTATTCTCAAACAAATGGAAAAAAGGAAGTCACGTTTCACATACGGCTTGCCTACAAGCAGGATTTTTCATAACCATTTTCGATTCTCACCCGTCGAAGTGCAGTTGAAATGCACTGAAACGAAGTTGCATCTTTGTAGTGAGTAAAATGGTAAAATGATAAAATTATAATAAATAAATAATTATCGCTCTACTATCGGTATCAAACCCTCTTTTGGATTAATGCTGTGAACGTTGGAATTTATATATTACTTTCGTTCTCATCGCATATATATATATATATATATATATATATATATATATATATATATATATATATATATATATATATTAGGAATGGATTAAATCCAACATTTTTTTATTTTTAACGTTATTTTTGATGGATACTCATATTCGAGTAGAAGCTCTGTTTTTTCTTAATTAAACAGTATTTTATTTTTTATCCAATTACATCTATTGGCATGAATATTCAGAAAAATATGCGTCATGATTCGAACCTGCATACCTTATGTGGAACCGAAATTGGATCTAACATGTCTAACCGCCCGGCCATTTCTGACTTACGGTCAAACAAAGCCCGAATAGTGCTTTTGAACACACACTCTTCTTCAGCTTTTCCGAACATCCTGCATGTCTGCTCTGTTTCGTATCCTAGCGTAAAGCAAAGATAATTTATTTTAGCAAATGGATTAAATCCAACATATTTTTATTTTGAATTTATTTTTTAAAATGTTATTTTTGATGAACACATATTCGAGTAGAAGCGCTGTTTTTTTTTTTTATTAAATAATATTTTTTCCAACTACATCTACCGGCCTAAATATTCGAGAAATCTTGTTAGGCATTTCATATCCAATGACGGTTCCCCATAGGAGATCCAGGTTCGAATCCTCCCTGTGTACGCATATTTTTCTGACATTATTTCTCGAATATTATATATATATATATATATATATATATATATATATATATATATAAAAGAAGAGAAGAGAGAGGTGCCGCAAACGTTTTTAATATACATACTTTTCTCTCGTTGGAATCACTACAACCTCTTTCTTTTATATATATATATATATATATATATATATATATATATATTTGTGTGTGTGTGTGTGTGTGTGTGTGTGTGTGTGTGTGTAGAAATACCCAGCAATATACGAGAGATACTGAAACGTTCTCGGTCCAACCCATTTCAGAAAATAATTATTTCAGTTAACAATGTGTCAAATGCGTTGAACTCCTGAGTGAATAAAGTGGAATAACATGTATGTTTATTGGCTCTGGGTCGTCCTTCTTTGTTTGACTGAGAACTTTTCAGTACAACCTTTGATATATATTATTAATAATGATATTGCTGGGGACTTATAAGTCTGAATAAATAATTATGAACTACCTTACATTTATATATACGAAAACACTCGTAAAAATGAGAAACAGCAAAACGTGAAACAACAAAATGAATATCGTTTATTATCTGGTTGTTATGTGGTATTGAAGAAACGAGAGACAGTAATATTGAGTAAAATTGTATGTTTGAGGTCAGATGTAGATCAAATATGGGTTGGAATCTGACAGAATGATAAGATAAAGAATAAGTAAAGTGTATACAGTCTTTCTCGAATGTGTGTTTTTTTTTAATAGATATGTGTAATGCGTGTCCAGATAATTTAGCTAGAAAATACAAGCAGTGCCTGGAGTTTTCTGACCTCAAATTTTTGTTGAGTTGTAAAAGATAAATGTTACTATTCTGGCCAGAAAAAGCAAAAAGAGATGAAATTTTCGTTGACGCACGTGTTAACAAGCTGTTCGTCTGATCTGCTTGTCCTATATCACGTATTTGTGTGTGCAGAGGAGAAAGTGGGGTCGATTCTTATTGGTTTAGAATGATTGAATTAATGATAATTATAATTGTTAGAATTATTTTACTATAATTAATTTTGATTTATTTTTATGGACACAATAAGGTGACAGTATAATTATTGTTTTTATTTATGTATTTCTTTATGGACACGACAATATGAAAACAAATAGAATTAAATTGTAATTCTGCCGGGTGGGGTACAAATACAATAATTGTATAAATACATTTGTAACCCAGTTACCAAATAGACGTTGCAGCTACGTTTCTGTAATGTTATATAGAGATTATAAAAACGTTTCTGTAATGTTATATAGATATTATAAAAACGTTTTTGTAGACTCCCCACCAACATGCCCGCAACGTTACCTTGTAATTTTATATTAACACAAAATGGATAATAAATTCCAGGAATTCATCATCTTTAGATGATGAATTCATTTTCATTAAAACATGCATTCATCATCTAAATTTGTGATTATCAATTAAAAATACGATAAGAAATTTCATGCCTACAACATATATGAATGTTAAGCGAAGAAAATACTTATCTGGGTAAATGGTTATATGCGTGTGTATACGTGTGTGTACGTGTGTGTGTGTCTGTGTATGTGTGTGTGGTATCAGAATGATTTTAATAAAATGGTTTATACGCAGAAAATAATCATGTTATTTACTTCAATTCAATACACTCCAAAATATGGAATCATTTGAACCTAGCATCGTAACTGAAAGCTCATAGATAAATACGATTAGGAAATACCTTCTTTAATTTCGCACAATTACTGTGCAATGGTTACTGACATTATCTTGTTCGGGTGGACATGTTTAAAACAGGAAACAGCTTGCCTAGAATTTTTATTCACCTTTTTTGCCTTTCGGATTATTATTCTTTGCCTCCTCGTCTGCGGCTATCTCGTCGAGACTGAGTTGCCCGTGCTTCATTCTATGCGGATTTAAACCATGTTCGTCAATGGAAACTTATCAACTTTTTATGATGTTTGGTACTTCTTAACATGATCTTCATATAGCCCATATCTCGATATCATTAGACATTAATGGATAGTGAATATCATCTAACAAATATCAGCTTTTTTAATTATTAGTTAGACGATTTTTATCAAATGGTCACCCAGTTACTTCTGGCCATAAGCAATATTGCTTTATTTAGAAATTAAGTTTGCAACATTTGTTTTTGCATTTCACCTCTTTTTATTCTTCCCCGCTTTTCTTTTTCTCTACTACTCACTAAATTCTTTCTTCATTTTCATTTTGTTTCAACTTGTTCTTCCTTCTTCCTTTCTCGCCCATCTCTCCCTTTTTGTCTCTTTTCTCTTAACTCATCATTTCATTTCCTTCTTCTTCTATACGCCGTGTCCCTTCAGGACGTTGGCGATCATGGCTCTTCACAATTTCCTGTCATTTGTGGCTCTTAATAACTTTTGTCTTTTACCATCTCTCTCAGAACCTGCTTTGCCATCCATTCGCTCAAACACGCCAGGTAGGTTGTGTGTTGCTTTCCTCTGGACACCTTAAATTCAATGAACAGAAAACCATCACAATTATGATACAAAAAGAATCCGAATCAATAATGCACTATTGATAAAAAGAGCTATAAATTTCAATGTTGTTTTAAAAATCGGACAACATATATAACAGAAGCATGTATCAATATTACATTGGATATGTTAATGCGAATTAACGAAACGTTATGGAATCCTCCATATTTGCCTGTCACCCCCTGAGGGAAAATGCACTCTTCCCCCAAATCAACTTTAACCAATCATCACTTCACTTTTTCAAACTTGACTTCTCATTGGTTAAAAGGGAACCAAAAATGTAGCAAGTTGCGACAAATCTGTTTTCTCGCTCACTGGAGTCGGTTTGAAACCCCAAAATATCAATAAATAGGATCGCTTGACTTGATTCAACCAGTCAGTAACTAAGGTCAACTCCTGACCGGCTGAGCGGTTGAACTCTCTGCCTTCGGGCGGGGAGGAACCCGAACGAGGCTACGCCGAAGGGCGGAGTCTCTTTCATGGAGGTAAACCGACCCTGAACCCGTTTATATTTTGGGCCGAGCCCACGGGCTCGGAGATCCACATTAAATAACCGGCCTTGTGCCACATGATGCCCCAGTGGGGTGGCGGTGACTGAATATCGTCAGTAACTAAGTTGCGAGAGATGCCAACAAACTCCACGCGCGCCAAGACACTGACTCAACAACCACCATGTGCGCCGACATGCTGACTCAACAACCACCACTCTCTCTCAGCAACTCAACACAACCCACACAGCTATTGCCGCGTGAAGATACTTAAATTACAATTGACTAAAAAAGTGACATTACCACTATGACATAGTAATTGTACATTTAATCAACCTCAGCATACCAGTCAGTAACTAAGTCTTTGAGAGATGCCAACAAACTCCACGCGTGCCAGCACACTGACTCAACAACCGTCACTCTCTCTCTCTCAGCAGTTCGACACAACTCAGAAAATCTTGACGCGCGAATTGACCCAACTTACAATTTACTAGAAAAAGTGACATTATCATTACCGAAGTAGTAATTGTATTTAATCAACTTACATCATATCAGTTAAAGGCACATAACTCCTTATGACTTTAAACAATATTTACAATTGTCGCACACATACACACTAATATTTGAACTCACACAAGTGAATTTCACCTTGCAGAAATCAAACTGTTTTAATTTCATAGACAAACCTAAACTACAAGATTTCATACACCCTAATCACTGCATGGTCACTCCTTACAATTTTATCTCACTTATCACATTGAACATGCAATCTTAAAATTCACTTTGTGTATATCAAACGTATATAAATGCATGTTATTTGTTGAAATCTATAACTACGTTGTTTTTCCTTGATTTCTTCCAATTGAATTGACTTCAAATGTTTGTTTATTTTATTTGTTGTGGATGAATGTTTAACGAACACGCACATTTTTAAGCCTTCACACAATCTCACCTTCTGACACATCCAAATTAGCTCAAATTCTGCAGCAACATCATAAGATGATAGCTTTCACGAGCCGACGATTGGTAGATACTTGATTCAACGTGTTCGAACTATTAATATGTGTCTATTTTAAATGACATTGATACCATTTGTATGATAACCTTTTACAAACGTTGGGACCTGATTAAACCGAATTCTTATCTCATTTGAATAGAACAATTTCTCAAGAATTCAGGTAGATGTACTCTGATATTCTGTGCTCCTGTTTTTTTTATGAGCAGAGTTAAATTTTAAAGAAGGTGACCAAGGATCGTGTAGTGAGAGATCCTTTTCTCAGTTACCACATTAGAGAGTTTTCATACGAAATATTCATCTCCCACGAGTAAAGGGTTATGAAAGCTTGTAATGGAAAAATCTGTCATGATCAAATAGAATTTGAAAAAAAAAACCTGAATAAATCAACATTATTGACCTTTAATTGTAAATAAATTATTCAAGTAGTTAATAGTATAATTTTAAATGATTTTGGTTGATGAAGCAATATTTTAGTCTTTATATCGAAACTTTCTTAGGTATGAAAATTGATTAGTTTAAATACACTTGTAAAATATTTTTCTTGTAAAATACACTTGTAAAATATATTCCTTAACTTGCAAAACGGTATGACTCCGCAGTATATTAATTCCCATTGATGTCACTACTTCAACGGTGAAAGCTTTTCATTGTTAAATTAAATTGTTTTGCCTTACTCTGTTTCCAAGATAGATCAGATTGTAACATTCTGTTGGTTGCTGCTGAGCTGAAGTAACTACATTTTATAGATAAAATATATGTTGTAAAAAGAAAGCTTCAAAGTTATAGTCGGATTGTAAATGGTGGGTAAGCAAATCAATGATTCAACTTTTATTTAAAATTGTAGCATTTCAGAAATAATGCAAAACCAAATAGCAACATATCTCGGTTTCTAATCTAAACGCAACAAGTTTAATAAGTAAAGTAAAATAACTGAATTCAGCGGAAAGCGACTTGGTCCAAATAAATCATACAGAATAAACAGATGTATAATAAAACTGATCAGAAAATACTTGTATTTCACAACGAAACGTTAAAGATATTTTATTGCTTATAATGAGAAAGAACAGAGTTGATTGAAAAAGGTAAAAGTAATCGTTTCTTATTGTTCAGACGATACAAGTACAATCATGTTAGACAGATATTTTTACACTTTACAACAGTTTGCACTTATTTCTTTTAAAACATTTTTGCGATATCTTATGACCAGGTTGAATGCTGAGTAACAGTCAAACGAAATGATTGTTGTAGGCAACAAACCACACCCCAAAGTATTATTTTTCATTATTCAGATTTTTTCCGTTCACAATGTGTGGTCCGTAAATAAATACTAGCTACATCATGTTCATGTTTATTTAAAGATACTTATGCTGCCTAGTTGCGATGTGGGCGCCATGGTAAATGCCCATATTTTAGAAGTATATGAATAAACAAAATCTGAGAGTGTGAAGAATGAAAAATCACCTTCCCAAGATGGTATTTGCTTTTGCAACACCAAAGAAGAGGCCTACCTTAAGGTTTTTTTCATTTATATATATATGAATTTTCGATTAGTCGCCGCAAACAACAATCGTGTCCATTATTGACATAACTCGCAATAATCATTGAACAGGCAACAACAGAAAACATTGAAAAAGCACAGAATAGCAATATATTTGCCATTTTAACTGACAAAGGAATGCTAATGAATTCATAAAATTCAATAACTTTCATTCTGGACATGGCGAATCTTACAAATTAAAGCAAAAATATTTGCTTAGATGCCATTCTCATCTTTCCAGGGATTTGTACTTTCAAATTTTGTTCAAATATCGACGTGTCAGTTCTTAAAAATGGCATAATTAAACTTACTTTTTCACAGAAACGTTAGAAATAAGATGAAATAAATGAAGATTATACTGCATCGTACTTAATGCAGAGACATCTAATTTTTAAAGGGAAGTCATTTTTCATAACTACTTAACAATAGTCTTTATATATGTCTGGATGAACAGATTTCTCTGTATCCTTGGAGACAGTAAATTATGATTTTTGCCGTGTCTTTAAAACCCAGTAAATTTAAAAATAAGTTACTCCAAAATTCGCTTGAGGATGAAATGGAACTAATGTCTTTAATTTAATTACAAAATTAAATTCGAAGCTTTTAGCTTCCATTTTTGAAACATGGTTAGAACTGTGTAGCGAAAAAAAAACATATTTTAAATCAGTTAATTTATAATATTAATGCTCTGTAAATTTACATTGAGCATTATTTTGTAAAAATAAAAATATCTATAAGAAAACCGGATTATATATCGTACTGTTCTTTCTTTCTTTCTTTATATATATATATATATATATATATAACATTAGGCAGCATATGATTTTACATACAAAGAATAATCACACATAGAATTAATCAAAGTATTAATGCGATTATTGGCGACATCCATCGCTAGAAAACATAATATATGCATTAAAATCCTGTTCATCCAGAGTGCGAGTTTTGATCCTTGAAGAAAAAACTTGTTGTCTGTAATTTTCAGTTTATTTGATGTTAAAATGCTAGTACTTACGGACGGCCTTCCATCCATCATCAGGCATGTGTTGTTTATCTTATAAAATCAAAAACTTGAGACGATATATCTGTATGTCCACCGAAAGATGTTTTTTGAATATCTGCTATTGTTGACGGGTGTGTAAGATCGTGGAACGCGCAAAGACGCAACGCTAAATTTTGAAAATTTTTTCAAGTGGGAATTTTATTTAAATATTTCTTGTGATGTGTTAAATCCACATATTCTATTTTACAAAGTGTATTAGTTTTTATGTCATGAACTAAGTATATAGTTCAATAATATAGTGTAATGTCTTAGTAGTAGTTTTTTTTTTATAAGAATTTTTTTGTACTGCGGATCGATAGTTTTTTTAATAAACATAAAACATTAGGCAGCATATGATTTACATACAAAAGAATAATCACATAGAATTAATCAGAAGTATTAATGCGATTATTGGCGACATCCATCGCTAGAAAACATAATATATGCATTAAAATCCTGTTCATCCAGAGTGCGAGTTTGGATGAACAAAAAACAAGATATATATATATGATTTCAAGATCTGTGATCCTTATCAAGGATTACCGCATATTGACAATTAGTTATAGTGAAGGAAAGCTCTAAAACATTTAGAAATATCTCTGATACATGCTAAGAAAATGCCTTATAGGAGACATCAGATTAGTATATATCCTAGGTACTTGCTAATATGAAGAGAGTTTTCAGCAAATGACATATTTTTCAATGTGTCATTTAAAGTGACACGTTATCGGGGCAGAAAATGGTATCATCAATCCAAGTTCAAATTCCTGTGTAATCTTTTGTGTTCACTTCACGCTAATGACCTTGAGAAGACATGTCTCCATCTCTTAACCCACTATCTATGGGTTAAATACAAGGAAAAACAGGACTCTCTAGGCTTGGTTAGCAGCCAGTTTAGACGAAAGACTACTTTAAAATCAAATACGCGGAAAAGCAATATGAAAAGCAATATGAAATCTCACTAATATTTTTCTTGACAAAAAATAGCAATTCACAGATAATAAAGGAAAAAAAACACTCTGTGGAGAGCTGTGATCACCGACGACGTCCTGAACGGACATGGTATTAAAAAAACGTGCTAAAAAAAATGTCTGCGGAAATCCGCGTGACACACACTATCCCTGTTATATGAAATGAGCCATCGAACTTCAAAGTCTAAGCTTATTTCTATCAATTGCCCAAATCGATTTTCGTCATTTATTCTCATTTATTAATTCCCAATCACTGACTGACGCTCGTACATGTGCACACAGAAATGCACACACTTAAACGCATGTACACATATACGTGCACTTTGATATATGTACAGGAACATTGATTCATTATTGAGTTGGCTATGAATTTTTATAAGAATGCGTTTATGCTGTCGCGAAAGTATAAGAGAGAAATAATATATATCCAACATTCAGATGAGAATAAACATTTCTTTTTGACGAAAAATTGATTTCTAACAAAATAGAAGGAAAATATATCGGCGTTGGAAACAGAAACACTGTGTACTAACAGAATATCAAATATAGCCTGGACGACTATGCCATAGAAACCCAGACGCCATCATGTAATTGCTTACAAGCGTCAAAATGGTCTGTCGAGAACTGGTCGCCATGGGGTTATGCAAAACAAAATTTATACGCGGATCTGTTGCTAAGCAACTGTATTTTGTTGACGTGATACACTTCGGTATAATTTAATGAATTTTTATCAGTCGACAGTGTTCTGGTGAACAAAGTAGAAGTGCGTCTTTTGTTTTGCAGAAGTTTCAAGTAAGTCTGTTTGATATATTTAGCAACGTTCTTAAATTCTATCTTGTTACTACTACTGCAATTACTACTGCTGCTACTACTTCTACTACTATTAATAATAATGATAAAATATTTTATTCGAAAATTAGTTTATTGAATTCGTTATAATCATTAACTAACACGAAAAGTAATAATCGATTTAGTGTTGCTTTAGGTAAAAAAACCCTATCACTGAAAGACATATTCATATTCAATGAATTAAAAATGTTTAAAGACAGACAAAATGTTGCAAATAGTTTTGTATTGTACATTAGTGTTTTTAGAAATTATTTCTAGTTTGGTATCGAGTAACTTTTAGATCAAATACAAATATGTCAGTAAATACCAATTGCATCCAATTATTCGGTATACTTATAAAATATGAAGTAATTTTTAAGTAATACAATCATGATTTGAAAAAAGTTTTGATCCTTTTATAATATATAAAATAATGGTTACAGTCATTATACGGTTTTCATTGGTTAAACAATTTGTTGATATGTAAATTATTACTGCTCACGTTTTCCTCTTTAGATAGATTTGTTTTATGAATTATGCAGTTTATTTATGCCAGTCGATGTAATATTTGCAAATTGTTTCCTTATGAATTGTTGAAATCTCGTATGAAATCAGTTATACTCGACTTGTCATGTCAGGTGAGAACCGGCTGCCAAAATTAGTACGAGAGTTGGTATTTCATGTTTTGACTAAAGCCTAATAACATTTTAGTCTTTAAGAAATTGTTTATCAGAATACATCATTATTCAAACAAATATAGTGTTTCTTTATATATAGTGTTTAGGTTCATGCTTACAAAGAACAAAGAAGTGGGCTTTCAGTAAACCTTTCCTTTTTCATTTCTGAACCGTAAATGTTGAACAATTACCCTTAGAGGATAGATCTCTTCTCAGTTTTATGGCAAACATACTTCACAACAGTTAAAGAGAGGAAAGAACAAGAAAATATTACTAATATATGTTGAGAAGATTTCCTTTTAATTGATCTCCATATCACACATTTCTACTGATGGAAAAACTCAATAATGACAAATAATGATAATGTTTGATTATCATCTACCAACTATTTTCTCTATCCACTGTGATAACCTTGTCCCAAGTTGATGTCATCAGTTTGCTTCATATATATATTTATTTTTAATAGAAACTATTTTAGTGATATTAGAGAAGTCATCCTTTTTTTAAACAGTGAAATTAACGTCTATCGGTCTGGATTATCAAAAGTCTTGTTAAAGAAATGGTACCTCCCGGTAAAGATCGAAAATGCATTCTCTTTATCTGGAAAAGCAAGAAGGTCCTTACAGCCAGACAAAGCTCAGTTAACTTTTTTAAGAAATGTACATTTCACCTTCGTGCTGTCAGATTAGATTTTCATACCTGAAACGTAAACAAAGCAATTTTCTAAAACTTGATATTATTTCTTCTTACTAAAAAGTTGCATACACACACACGCGAGCGCGAATACGCACACGCGCGCGCGTGCTTTGCTTTATTATGTAATGATTAGGTTAAAAGGCGAACAAATGAAGCGCATCTCAACAGCGCATAGCTATATACACTTCTATGTAATACTTCATATATAGTCCTTAAAGGGTTTATGGGTAAAGACCTCAAAATGTCTGTAGTCACTTTGAGTCTTCCTTTATGCGCCGTGCCTTTTGGACGTTGGTGATCATAGCTCGCCACAACTTCCTATTATTTTTCGCTCTAATTAATGTTTATCTTTTTTACCAGGTGTGCTATCCATTTTCTCAAGCACTTTAAGTAGGTTATTCGCTGTTTTTCTCTGTCGTTTAATATATGCTGTGTGTGTGTGTCAAATTCTTCAAGTCCTCTTTCCTTTTTATTTGTCCTAGACATTTCAATTGTCCTTTTCTGATTCTTAGTATGTGGCATTTTTATTTTCATTTTTATTAAAACTTTCCATGGTCTCAACATCCTTCTCCGATGCCTCAAGTCTCCCCTCATTGAGTACTAAAGATAAAAGGCATCATAGAAGGTCCGTGCGTTGTAACGGAATATGTATATTTTGGGTCAATGCACAGTGTTTTTTTTTAATTATTTTCAACGTGTCTCCCGCTTGTATTTTGTCCCGTGTTCTTTTCTTTTTGCTTTTCAACAATCCTTATTATGCCACTCTTAACTTTTCTCACAAATTTATCCCGTCCGTTGTATACACTCTATCATTAACTAAACCACAAGAGTGGCTGTAAAAATTGTTATCGTGACCCGACGTCAGCCACACATACTCAAAATGGTATTTCTGCTGTTATTCATCAACTACTTCTAGGTGGGGTTATGTGAAGCTGATTCTTTCAAACAGGCCACTCTCGTTAAATCTCGCTAAGTCACGAACATAAATAAACTCTCTGGTATACACAAACATATGTGCATTCATAATGTAACTCCATTCATTCGCTCGAATCTCGAATTAGAAGTCACCCACGCACACCAAGGAAGTTTTGGAGTAGTGTAAAGTAGACAAGTGTAGCTAAAGAAAAAAAAAACATCATCGAACAAACGGAGTATATATATATACACAGTATTGAGTAATAATCTGCAAAATATCTACTATCATGGTATGTCATCATTTTTCTTTTTTCAAAAAAGTTTTAAAGTATAGCTTTAAAGTAATTTTTTTTTATGAAATTGGACTTGATTTGTGTATAAAACAAGTTAAATTGTATACAATGTACCCGGGATGTTATTATATAGAATTCTATGAAATCAATATTTGATGTCTAAAACTGTTACAGTATAATGTCCATTTTTCTGAGTAGAATATTCGAGTTTTTTTTTTGTTTTTATTTTAGTCTACGTATACAAAATCTATTTTGAGCTAAAAAATAATTTATTAAACTATGCCTTTTATTTCTCATTTTGCCTTTGTTCTTCTTTAACTTTGATTTCACGGGTATATTTGTTTTTAGTATTTGAAAATAAACAACATTACGCATTTTTATTATGAATTTACTTACGCAAATTTAAAATAAGCACAGCAGAAGAAACGCATGCAATCAAATACGCACAAATGTTTGACAATTCTGTGAATCGGGGATTTTTCTTTTTTTTGTGTGTGTACACATTCATAAAAACATATCTGTGGTTTTGTAAACCTCACTTTTTAAGAAAGCAAGTACATTAAGGCACCATCCACGGGCGCATGGGTATAAAGACTATAAAACTACGCTTACTTCAAAATATACACAAATATATCAAATATATATTATTCAATGACAATATTGTTTACATATTCTATCTGCTTTCGCTCAAAAAATTAAATCACCGTACACACAGAGAAGTAAGTAATCACATATGCATAAACTGTAATATGCTGTTATGTATAAAGATACAGTAAGACTACATATTTAAATATACTTTCAAATGTGCAGAAAAATAAGTGCATTTCTAAAGTGAAAGCGCATATACACATTATATACAAACGCATACATTGATTAAAAATACTCCTGTGCATATGCACAAACAAGTTTACACGTGTGTATGGAAATAAATTATAAAAACCAAGAGATGACCACTGTGTATGTTATTAAATGCTTCAAATTTCATGATTTAACGAACTGCTATATCTTATGTGTAAAGAAAAAAATTGAAGATATGGTAAATGATTGTGAAAACCTCAAATTAGTGAAAATCAGGACCGGTCTTAGAAATTGAGGGGTCCAATTGGAAATACCAAATTCACAGTTAAAATTGTCTTCTTCTTCTTGTTGTGCCATGTCCCTTCAGGACGTTGGCGATCATGGTTCTCCACAACATCCTGTTTTTTGTAGCTGTCAATAAATTTTGTTTTTTCGTTATCTCTTCCAAGTTCGTCAAGTAGTTATGCGTTGTTTTTATCTGTATCTCTTGACTTTCTCTTGAACTTCGACGTTGCTCACATGGTTCATGATATTCATGTTTGACTTTTGACGTTTATTACAGAAATAGGTTTTACACTGTCCTGTAATTAACTACCATATTATTTAATTAAAAAATAGTAATAAAAGATAAAAGCATAAACAGTATAAACAAATCCTACTGACTTCTAAGAATACAGAAGAGATTTAAAATCGTTGGTGTTATTCGAAGGCTTGGAAGGCGGACGTAAGCTTATATTGCAATGTATTGTTCGTAGTTGACTAGACAAAAGTAGATTACACTAGCGCAGGCTGCATTTGGGGGCAGATGCGCTCCTGTTATAATAAGTTAACAATTCGTAAAGCCTTTGTGTGAAATGATTGTTTTATATATATATATATATATATATATATATATATATATATATATATATATATATATATATATATATATATATAAAATATTTAATCGTTTTTCTGGAACTGTCAAGCTCTGGGAAACCGTTGTACACATAATATAACTTATACGATACATGTATATTTAAATTTGAAATATAGTGGATGCAAAAATGCCAGAATTCATCTAAGAAAACTTTTATCTACGATACTGACAACATTTAACTCTTGATAATAACCGAGACTTTCGAAAGTACTCGAAAAAGGAAATTGTAAAGTTTATTCAAAATTTTGATCGGAACTTACTCGAAAAATGGAAAAATCAACAAAAAAAGTAAATCAGACGAACCTTGTAGACTGAAGTTAACAAAATTTGTTTATATATATATATATATATATATATATATATATATATATATATGTGTGTGTGTGTGTGTGTGTGTGTGTGTGTGTGTGAAAACATTAAACTTGAAATCCTCACATCCGATTCAAAACTGATATTTTAATTTATATAAATATTTATAAATTTCGCTGAAATGAGATTTTTATCTTGTTCAAGACTAATTTCGTCGAGAGATAACTCTCATCTGAAATGTCTGAAAAAGGAAAAGAACACATGCGTTTATCTACTGTAAAAAGATAGCATAGTTTTGTTGTTTTTTTCACAATGCAACATTCATTTGCATATGCCTCACGATTATGAATAACAATTTTACTTGCAATAGTTTTTTTTATATTTTTGTCAACATTCTAATCAATCTTTATATTCTGTTTTACATCTTTATCATATTGGATGTTTCAAATCTGTAAAGTTTACCTATTGTTTATTATAAATGATTTTAAATTTTCAGTGATTCACTAAAGATGGACCTACCCGTCTTTGTCAGCAATTATACAGAGGGCCTTCTTTGTCAAATACCTTAACATTTAAAATTTTTACTCAACAAGTGTGACGACAAAAGAATAAAATATAATACATTTATTTACATTTTTACCATTTCTATAAAGAGTATTTTACAAGAGGCTCCTATTTGTTTTTATTTTGAATCTAAAAATCTTCAAAACTAACCCGTAGTCCGTATGACGCTGTTTAAATATCCATAAAAAATGAAAGTTTGATTTTGTATTTGTAAATTGCAAATGAACATAAATATATAACGAACGAATAATACTCTTGCACAAGCATAGAACATAACTTGATATAAGCGCAGATACAGTGTTCGAAAATAAAACCCTTTTCTGTTTAGTGATCTTTGGCAAGTGGACCTCAAATGTATCTGAATCTCGGAAATTTGTTGCAGTATTTATGAGAATAAGTACTTGCAGATTTTCAGCATAATTCACTAAAGAAGTGACAATTTTAATGAGGGTGCCACAGTCGGGACCAGTGCTAGGGTATTGCCCCCTACTCCCGAAACTTTGATATAGGAACCCCCTTTCTACTACATCTCGATTTCAAAGTTTCCCAACTTGGGGTCCTTGGACTATACTAAAGTAAGTTTAGTAAAGATAAATGATGAAGAGTAAAATAGAAACAGTAACAAATAGCAGGAGAGAAAAACAAGGATGAAGATAATTTAATAAAATAGGCATAACAGAAAGTGGCATAGATGAAATGAAAGAAACATGGTGGATGGAGTAAGAAGTGGGATTCCTTCAAATGTCGAAAAGAAATTAAAAAAAAAGCGAGCTTGTTTATTTTATTTCGTCTCAAACCTGTCTTTCTATTTCTCTCAACTATGGAAGTAGGATCTGCTTAGGTATGGAGGGAATATCTATAGAGTGCCAAAAACGAGGCCGAATTTGTGACAAACCAGTATAACCTAAACATTTTATGTGTTGTAAAGTGTGTCTTGAGTTATCATATCAGAGGACAGCGCAGTTAAACTGTAATCGCAAGTGTTTGTCATTAGATACCTGTCGTGCTGCTCACATTGACGTCAATGCAATAGGGACACTTCAGGTGTGCATAAAATTTATTCTGTTTAAACATATAATTCAGCAATAGAACACTAAGTTGAGAATTTTCATTTTCATTCCTCTAACTAGAAACATGAGGGGGGTATGGTGTAAAACTTTGTATTAAAATAAAGGTGAAAATGTTATTCTATTCTTTTGTGTGTAAAATGCTAAAACCGAATGAAGCATATAAATGACATAAAGAACATTATGAAAAAGCAAGTTTATGACGGACAGAATTTAGTCATCGTGAGTTTTTGAATTTGGGATCTATTTTTTCACATTATTTTAATTTACCAGTTAATCGGGCATTATAGGTATATATTGCATGCCTCTTTTCAAAGAAGAGAGAAATTATTTCTTTGGCAAATGAATTGTCTCTCAAAACACGGAATGTGTAAAATTAGGCTACATATTGCCTACAGTGTTTGAATAGAAAACTAAAATATGAAAGGAAAGGATGGGATAATCAGATAACAGTAGGTGCATGTATGTGTTCATGTGTGTATGTGCGCGTGTGTGTACATGAACATGGTGATAAGACTTAAAATTGGACTCCGAAGAACAAATCCTGTTCTAGTTTTTTTTAAACAGTTTCCGGTAGCAAATGAATATTTATATATACATGAACTCGTTAACATACTTACGAACGTAGTCCCACCCGACACACGTTTTGCGCGCATAGAACATAGGTGTACATAATTATAATATACAAGGAATATCTTTGCGGACGGAAATATCAATATTTATAAACTTTATTTAAATAATTGATTTGACGAAACAAAGTATCATGAATATCATATCAGCACCAAAAGTAATTTAAGTCCTGTCATTGGTGTATTTGTATATACATAGATTTGTTGAAAAGTGAATAAGCCTGAAATATTAAATCATAAAATCAAATATTAAATTACTCTTTCCACTTCCCGCTCATTATTTATTTTTCTTCTTAATTTTCTATATCCTGTAATATATATATATATATATATATATATATATATATATATATATATATATATATATATATATATATATATATATATATATTATTCGCAAATTATAACATGTCTTATCAAGATGGTGTTTCAACACCAGAAGTGTTGAAAGTAAATGGCTATCTTTGTAGCGATTGTATAACATATATATGTTATAATTTTCGAATAAATTATATTTGATCTACTCTGAACTGAACACTCTTTTAAGAATAGTACTTTTTGGTTATTGGAATTTATTCAGTATACACCAATCCTATATATATATATATATATATATATATATATATATATATAGAGAGAGAGAGAGAGAGAGAGATTTACTACTCTACTCTTGATATTAAGCGCTATAATTACAATGATTCTTTTCTTTTTAGGTGCCATGTCCTTTCAGGACGTAGGCGATCATGGCTCCCCACCCCCCTCTATCCCTTCTCAACAAGTTCCTTCCTTCTGCTTCCTCTTCCAAACCACGTTCTGTCATCCACTTGCTTAAGTCCGCCAGGTATGTTACGCGTTGTTTTCCCTTGTCTCTCTTTCCCTCTACTTCGACCCGTGAGTATTAGATTCTCTAGGACCTCCTTCCTCATTATGTCTCCCAGAAACTTCAGCTGCCTCTTCCTCTAAATATAAGTCTCCTCCTTGTTTGCAACCTCTCTAAGATCTCATCGTTGCTGACACGCTCGGTTCATGATATCCTTAGCATCCTTCCGTAGAACCACATCTCTGACGCCTCGAGTTTCATTTTCACCTTTGAAGAAATCGTCCAACATTCGCTGCCGTAAAGAAGGACAGATGTCAGGTTTTACTTGCATTACAAATATTATCTTTCAGAATCATTCTCGATTACTGTTTATTTTATTTTATTTGCGAAACAGTCTTTGTTACAAACATACGCACCCATTAACAAATTTGTTATAAAATCGCACACATGCATGTCGTTGTTTTTCTATTGACACTGAAAGACGTAAACGCACACATATATGCAAATACATGATCATATAATCTTGTCTATATCTTAACGGATCCATAAGTTACCACGTACGCACAATCCCATTTTCATTTATGTCCCGATGGGAAATGATAGCGATACTTGATCCTTTTCATTTAAGAAAAGCGCATTTCCATTACCAGTGGTTTAATTAAAACATTAGTTCGGCTGCAGTGGTCGTCATTATAACCTACTTATGATTTAATAATTAAAGAGGAATACTGTCTAAAAATACATGTATTTTTGTTATTCCACGCACTTTTTCTGACTATTGTCTTCATTGTTATAGCCTCAGTGTTTCAGTGGATATATTCTTCAGTCTTTCTTAGAACTACATTGTATCTACTGATCATTATAAAATCCCTACGATAATTATCATTTTCCTTTACTTCAATGTAATTTCCTTAACATGCTCACCAACTCAACATAGTTATAGGACTGGTTGACAAATCTTGAACTAACGTGTTAACAAGAGAAAAGACGTTCTTGAAACAAAATTGTCCATTCTTATCAAGGAAGTGATCTTCGTTGATTCTTGAGGTGTAATAGTTCATAGTGCCAAGTCTTTTCAAATGAATGATACAAGGAGTATTAAATGTTAAAATTAATTTTTGAGATTATTTCCATATAGTATTAAATTGTATATTATGTTTACTCGTAAAATAATGTTTTGACAATGTGCAAATTCTTTCCTATTAAGAACTTTTTATCGCAGTTCTTTGTCCATTGTTTTGTAGATATTTCAAAGGAAGTAGTGACCACCTCTCTATATATACATTGGCTACCATATTTTATTTAGTTCTCTTGGCTTGCAGATATTGTTAAAATATGATCATTACGAAGAAATTGGTTTCTTCATTATATTATCGGCTACAACTGCATTGGATGTTATAAACGCATATATTTGGTTATATTTTTATTCAGTGAAAAACTTATTTGTGATTGGGCTACACCTTGCAATTTTACTATAGAATGTTACCCTGATAATACGAGGGGAAATAAAAAAGTAAAAGCAATTTCAGTACAACAGTTTTATTTCCGTTGATGAAGAACAAATGCACATGACACTTTTTGATATAGTCTCCCTGCAAAACAATTCAATTCTGGTATCGTCTAACGAGCTTCATAATTCCTTCCACAAAAAAGCGTATCGATTGCTAAGAAAGTTACCTCTGCATAGAATACTTGTTTGGGCGCCAGCGTGTACAAAATCTACGGTACTTCGAGTCATCATGCACTATGGCGTGTATATTTCCATAGCTGATACCCACAATTGTGGCCATTTGTGCTAACGTGATGCGTCAGTTTTTCTTGATCAAGTCGTCCAGTTACTGGGTGTGTGCTTCCGTGCGTTGATGTGGGTGACCAGATCGGCTTTCATCCGTTACACTTGTTAGCCCCTCCCGCTTTCTGCTTTCGTTGATTCATGGTGCGTATTCCATAATGCACCAGCATCCAACGATGGATTTCCAAAGGTTTGACTCCCTCTGCCCACAGAAACCGCATTACCTCGCGTTTTCTTCGATGGTGCAATCACTGAGTGGAGCGTCCGACCTCGCTATTCTATGGAATGCTGCGCGCGGCTAGCTACCCATCATCACATACGCACGTCTGGTGTCAGCGCCTCCCTGTTGTTTTTACCACGTAATTTCAAAATTGTCTTTACTTGAATTGACTTAGCCTGGTATATGTAACTGTAAGTCTTCTAAATCTTTTCAGGAACCTCTCGTATATAGGACAGTAAGCAACTTCTGAAGACAATCTGATGCAATATGTATCTGAGGTAAATTAAAGTACATAAGAGTAAAAACGTGTTTTGGTATCGATGAGAATAACTTGAAAATGTATGGAATCATGAAAATACTAAATTTCAGAAGTTCTGAAATTAGGAAACGATGTATTTATTTTATTATCTAACTCGTTTTTGTGACTGTGCATTTATAGCATGTAAGAGTTTCATACAATATTTCGCATGCTAACTCTTGTATTTACGTATGTAGAGGGACGGGGTTGACCTGGTGGTTAAAATTAAGAAGAAATGGAATCGGTGAATCGAGTTCAAATTCCGGTTGAGGTTTGCACTAATATCTTCAAGACAGGCATAAAACCGCCACTCCGAGTAAGTAAGTTCAGAAATGACCCCCTGTTGCTTTTAACATGTAATCTAAAACAAACTATGACGTGTTACCCAGAGATGAGATGAGCGCCTCCATGTAAAAGGTAGTTCCTCGAAAAATACCATGAAGGATCTGGCATAGTGATCCACAAGTCGCAGAATAATTTGAATTTTCGTGAGGATTGATCAATAAATTTAACAGTTTTTAATTGAATTTTGATCCAAAATTTTCAGTGTATAATGTTGTTTATGTGATTAATAGTGACCATTGAATTAAATGCATTGACAGGGAAGTTGAAAAATACTTTGTGAAGTAAATCTTTTTTTAGAATAAAGCTATAAATTTATTGATGCATCTGAGTATTTAAATACGTATGTGACCTTTAAACTGTTCTATAAAGTCGATTACCAGTGAGGTTCATAAAAGAAATTTACCCCCGGAATATAATGAAATGTCGCTACAGATGATAAGATCTCTCTTAGGTTCATAATATTCCATCGGAAAAATTGAAATCATTTTGGCTGTTAGAATTATACTTTATGTTAGTATCCATTGTAGTATATATTGCCTGAGAATACTTATAAAAGCATCTATCAGATTGCATTAACGCATCACAACTGTTCAAGCATAATCCTTATTTTGTGAACGTGTAATTTTATTTACATATGTAATTCAATATGTAAAGAGGTCTGTAAATTCTGTAAAGCAATCGTCTCCTGTTTATTCATATTAGCAGATTTAGATACTATTTTTCTTGTCTAACAAAACAGATGGCAAGAAAATACACGTATCTCTGCATTCAATCATAAATATTTTGTTTGGGACAAATAAAAACTGTGATATCTGTTTCTATATCAGATAGGTAAGCTTTTATTTTACTTAGTTTTTAAGTCTTCAATATGTATCACAATGGGTATATGAAAGTTTCTTTTCCAGAGTCCGCTAAGTTTTAAGAGATGAGCCTGAATGCATATCATTTGAAAATAAAATGTTTCTATCTTGCCATATGTTTATTGTAATACAGACACGAAGGGTTGTTCTAACCTCTTCAACAGAATAAGAAATAAATCCAGAAGCAAGTCATCAACGACACTGAGGCTATAATTAATTCTTTAAGCCGAGTCATGGTTTAGTATATTTTTTGGAATCACTCTTTTCAGACTATTTTTTACTTTCTTTCCTGTTTTATATACAGTTCTTATCTCTTAATTAAACCCCATTTTTATTACTTTTTCCCTTCTTTTGATATCTGTCTTTCATGCGTACGCATTTTTATCCTCCTGTCTCAGGTTTAAATTAATTAGTAAAGCCAGATAAGAGAATCTCTGCTCTGCATTGCTGTAGTAGATATCCTGTTCGTAAATTAGTTTAACTCAAGTAGTAACACTATCAAAGACGGTAAGCGGATACGTGTGTATGCATTTGTACGCTCGCATGTAGGGGAACTCACGTACATATGCACACACACCTATATACGCGCATGCACAAACACATACATACATACACGCAAACATATACACATACGCAGGTAAGGCGCGTGCACACGCGCGCGCACACACAGTATCTCCTGATTAGGAGCCAAACTTTCATAGGAATTGTTTTTAGGATGAAAGGCAATAAAAAGCAATGCTTCATTACCCGCGTTCCTTGAGTTTTGTCTGTCTGCACAAATCTACCGCGCGGTTTCATATTCACCCTGTCTACTTACAATAATGTCTTTCCATGTTTTGCTTTTTCCTTTTTATATACAATTGCTCTAAGCAATAGCATTGTTTTCAGAAATACCAGAAACTTCAGTTTTGCCGATAGAAATAAAACAAAAATGCATACAGATTGATATATTGAATATGTATTATTTGTTGATATATTTATATAAAAGACTGCAAGTGTAAATAATGTTCAGTATGCTAATAAAAATTTAGTTTAATTAACAGACAAAAAGAAAACACATATTTATTTATAGTGATTTTCCAAGCGTAACTTAGATATGCCACAATACCAGAAGTAGGAGGCACCCAGTGAGGATCGAACTCACTACTCAGTCGTAATTGCTCTAGTGAGACAAGCTTGCTAACCATTACACCACCTCGAGGTGCCCCACATATTCGTTGTTATATCGAATTCAAAGGATAAAATGACTTGTACAACTTTGTTAATGTCATAAATACTGAAGAATTAATTATTTTCTCTTTAGAGAGATTCACTATACAAGTTTTGTCAAACTAACTCTCTGTGTGTCTTTTATTCTCTGAAACAATTTAATGTTACCCAAACGTAAAATGAGGAGAGTAGAAACAATACACGTATATATTTGACCACACTTTTACAAACCATTTAACCACACTTCCACATGTCATTTAACCACACTTACGATTTGACCGCACTTCTATATTGCAACTACACTTCTTTGTACCATGCTAATATTATGCACATCTGTAAAACACATAAGCATAATTAAAAGTAAATAATACAGTAGAATCTCATCCTGTTTCCAATCTTTTTTTTTTCTCTTTCTACCCCCAAATTTTCATTGGTGTCATTGGACAACACGCTCACGTAAAACGTAACTCGAAACCAACATTCTGAAAAAGAGACAGGATAATGAAAGGTCTCATAAGCAAGGGAAGGGCAGTACGAACTTGCTAGGACTTGTTTGTTGACTTGTTTAACTTGTCTTTGTTTTTAGGTAAGCATCTTCTCAGTAACTTAGGACTTCAAAAAATATATAAATATTTGAATAATGAGAAAGACGTTCTTAGAGACATAGACGTGTGTACTTTTATGTACGGTTTGTAAGATTTTGCACGTGGAGACACACACCCAGAGCGCCTCCTCCATATATATATATATATATATATATATATATATATATATGTGTGTGTGTGTGTGTGTGTGTGTGTGTGTGTGTGTGCATTGCCATGAACTGTAGGAATTTGGGAAAATATACGTCATATATACAGAGGAGAGTCACTCCGAAAGTAATGCATCCTACTTTATTATGTCGATCTATCACATGTTGGTGATATGACAGTAGGGACTGAAACTTTCAGTTACTTCTAATTTCTTTTGCGTTGTTACAGATAGCATGGTAAAATGACATATGGCATGAAAGGGTATAAAGAGATGTGTAACTGAATTACTTCACGTTGAAAAAATTGCTCCCCTTTACATTAGAGATGCAACTGGTACCGGTTTTATCATAAACGTTAATAGCATACCTGGCGGTTAGTAATATCGTTTGAATTGAATTATCATTATCACCGTTGTGGGATTATCTCATTTCTTCGCCAAGGAACAAAATGCTAGATGAAGAAAAAGGTGCAAAGACTCGCTTTTCTTTCTCTTTTTACTCACAGCGTGTCATAGTAACAAGCCGTATTTCATTTTCCCTCCAGAGGACGTTTTAGTCCTTAGCGAACCATGTTTCGCAGGAAAACAACACCGTATAAATATATCTTAAGGCGATCTCTACCAAATCAATAAAAATACTCGAACAGAAGTCTCTCAACATCTTCAATAGGACTTTACATACATCGTACATGCGAATAAGGATATATTAATATATACATTTCAATTCACATTTCTTTTATATTCATCCTACTTGATTTGGTAAGGCAATAAAACGTTGGTTTTAATTGTACAATAATGTTTGTAAGTTCATTTATATCTGCGGCTCGAAGAAACATCCCATGTGACCACAATAGTATTATTATACCGTCTGCATCACTCAAATATACACAGTTTCATTGAATATATCTCATCAAAAATAGGCAAATCGCCACAAAATGGTAACGCCGCGACACCATGATTATATAAAGTGCATAGTATTGTTAATTTATTTGTAGAAACGATTTATGTGTGTGCAACTGTACTTTTTGAACATTATCGGCACATTTCCCGTTAAAGGTGATAATCGTGATATGAATATTTCATTTTACCCTGGCCAAGCAGTAGATGTGTGCACAGTTAAGAGATATAATATCATATTTTGAGCGGCCGTGAAAATTCTTTCTCTTAAATGAAGAAAAGCAATACAAGAACTTTGTCTGAGGTGTTCAGTGATTTGCGTTAATTTGTATATTTATGATATATGCATCATTGTTTATAAACGGTTGACAGCATAAGCCTTCCAATCATCGTCTGTAAGAAGAAGTCCGGCTAATTTAATATAATTTTAAACAGACACACACACATACACACACGCGTGCACACTTATATGGTATTTAAAAAATAGTAGATTTCTGAATGTCTTCTGATTACTTAAGTAGAGTGTACACGCATGCGTCTGCAAACACAAAACACACACACACACATATATATATATACATATAGGCAGTAAAATCGGCAACCTAATAAAGAAAGTTATTTAGCACAACTAATATTTATTTTTCAATATCATTACCTTCCCTGTTAATGTATTTCTTCATTAACCCAATAAACTGAATATAAAAAGAGCAATTTTCAGGAAAAAAATTCAATAAATAACACTATCTATGAAATTATATCTATATCTATATGTGTGTGTGCGCGCGCGCGCGGGCGTGTGTGTTTGTGTGTGTGTGTGTGTGTGTGTTGGGGGGGGGATGTGTCCTTAGGCGTGATTATTGAGTATTCTTGGGTGCGTCTGTTTGTTCATGTAGGCTTTATGACATATCAAAATATATCTTACACTTTATTTTACAATACGTCTGTGAACCTTTTGAACAGTATCATTTTTTTAAAAAAAACTATTTATTCAGGTTTATAAAAACGTAGGCAAGCAAATATACGCAAGAGGAGATACTAGTGTTAAAATGTACTCTGTCCTACTCATTTCCAAAAATCTGACAATCGATTTAGTGATAAATATAGAATTATACTGTGTGGACCTGATGGTTGGTCTAAAAGTTGGGTCCTTTAAGGAAATAGTCAACTAATACGACCTAGAAGACAACACGCAAAGTGGAGTAATTGTTAGGGCTAAAATTTATTCAGGGCTATGGTATTAGTCATGTGTATGTCTCTCTGGTCTATATTCTTCTGAATTTATTTATTAATAAAATGTTTCACTTAGTTTATTTGCATAATAAAATGTGACACACCCCAAATAAGTTATTATCGATGTATTTTTTTTTAATAAGGCTAAATGTTATATGAAGCTTAAACTGATTCGTTATAATTGTGCGTATAAATATAAATATATCTCGAGAAATTCACTAGCATCAATGAATATCAATTTTATGAAAACTTTGACTTGCATATCTGACAAAGTGTATGAGTATGTGTGTGCATGTATGTGTGTGTGCTGATAAAGGTGGGCGTTGGTATAAAAATACTAAGTGGATTGTCTGTCAGTTCAAGTCTCAAATCATGATGACATTCACGGCTACACCCATTATAAACATTTTAGTGAACATGTACACATGAAATATATACGCGTGTATGTAGATATTAGTGTAGGTGAACATTATGTACACATACATAATTGGCCCAAGGCGCATGAATATGTTTTAAAAGAGTATTTTCATAACACACACACACACACACACACACACACACACACACACACACACACACACACACACACACACACACACACACACACACATATATATATATATAACACACGCATATATATTATATATATATATATATGTATATATAAACATATATATGATAGGATAAGGTACACACACACATACATATATACATAGATATATATACACACATGCATATGTGTGTGTGTGTAGACATGCTTAATTTGAATGTGAAAAGGAAAATCTTATTCTTGAGGATTTACCAAAAAATAATAAACACTATTTATTTATTAGATTGTTTATTTACAAGAATAATTTTATATTTACAACATAATAAAAACTAATACTAGAACTAATGCAATAGCTATCATTTATAAAGAAATAAATGTGAAAATATTTCTTAAATTATTAAAATATAAGAACGAACTATAAAGTAATCCTTATTATTGACTATTTTATAAAGTTTGAATCAATTGGCAATTAGTTGATGTTTTTTCCAACCATTCCAATAAATAATATAATAAATAAATATTGTAAATAGACAATCTAATAAATAAATAATGTTTATATTATTTTTGTTGTCAGTTTTCAAGAACAAATAAATTGCATAAATTCACATTCATAGGTTTTATTATAATTCTAATCATCGCTCTTTAAAACAATAAACATTGCTGAATAGTGAAGGTAGTTTAAAAAGCGGTGTCATGGGAAAAACCGTCCTTTTAGTGCACTACGTTTTTATTACAGACACATTTCTCTATGTTTGCCAAAGCATCAATTATTTTAAGATGACGTTGACAATTATTTTTTCTGCGTGGGTGTCTAGGGGCTTTTTATAACACTGGTTGCACTTAGAGGGTTTGCCATCCTTTTATTGATTGTCGTCAATGTATGTATATCCAATATAAATATTTGTTTCATTACGAGAGACGCAGACTTTATATTTTAATTTTATATATATATATATATATATATATATATATATATATATATATATATATATATATATATATATATATATACATATATATATATATATATATATATATATATATATATATATGTGTGTGTGTGTGTGTGTGTGTGTGTGTGTGTCGTTGATACTGCTGCTTTATCTGAGACTCGCCCTCTCATGACGATCAAATCGAAGAGTACAGTGGTGGTTTCACATTCTCCTGGACAGGCTGAAAAGAAGACGAAGTTGCTATAGGGTTTGTTGTAAAAAAAAGAAATATAGTGTCCTACTTGAGCGAGCTACCACGTGGTTACCTCTTACCTATAGTCGATATTCTACGCCAATCAGTGAATATGTACCTACACTTTCATATGAAGTTGAAAAGTTCTCATTCTACGTGGCGTTGCTAGATCTTCAATATATTCCCGTGACAATCATCCTGTTAGGGAATTTTAATACTAGGATCGGAAGTGACTGAAAACCCTGGAGGTATGGCATAGGGAAGTTATGGAACAGAAAAACGAATTTCAACTCCAGATGCTTCTCGAACTGTTCAAAGAATATCAGTTTCCCATTACGAGTACAGAATTTCAGTTACAGATGTTAGCCTATAACAACCTGAATGCACCCAAAGTTCCATCAATGGTACCTATTGGATTACATCATAGTCTCTAGGTATAACACGTTGGATATCTGAATTGCAAGATGTCTATAGGTGCGTGTCTGCTGGTCGAGTCCGATATCGAAACCTCCTGTAATAATCACAAACGTAGTGTACGGGAAAGGTTATCGACGATGTGCGGGTAGCCAGGAGCCAGAAGTAAAGAGACAAAGAAAGGTAGATCCAACTCGCGTTCAGTTGGCAGACAAAAAAAAAAAAAATGGGAGCATAAATTAATACGCAGCCCTGGTCGGTGTCCTGGGCACAAAAGGCCAGGAGCCTGCGTACCGACAGTTCAGCCGCCGACCCCGGAATTCGGCCAGAAGTCGCTGTGTTATGCTAAAGGAGATAACAGAAATGGTTTCGCTAAAATGCTATAAAATCTTTCTGAAAATGAGTTGAGATTTGCTATGCAAAAACTAAAGTCTAAAAATGATATATTACGACTAGGTTCGTAATACGAATGATCTAAAAAGGTAATTAGCTCATCTCTAAAATGAAATTGCCAGCGTATAGTGAACATGATCAAAAGGTCAAGGTTGAAATGCCCTGTTTCTCTTTCGCTTTAGGTAGCGGCCAAAGGCGGCCGCGACAAATTCTAAACTTTAATTAGCGAATAAAAATGTCAGAATTCAGGCGGAGCATAGAGTTGATGTAGACTTTAGAAAGGACCAGAAACTCAATCCTAAACAGGAAACAAGGGATGAACCCCTACTTCTGTTCAAAAGACCAGGGAGGAGTATGACCCGGACGATAGGAAAACCTATATTAGTCAATTAGATTTGGTCGTGTTCAGTGCATGATTGATTAGACATACAGAATTACAATGAACAGATCCAATAGCATTAAAAAACGAACCAAAACCTATCATATTAAAAAACAAAACGTTAACCTACTGACCAAAACAGAAATGAACAAAGAAATCTGATTGATAAACAGCCGACTGTTGTCTGTTCGTTGAATATCACATATTATTTCATTGACTTCATCTCACAAAATCTGATTTAGCCGATGCTGCAATTAAATATCGGTTTATTATTTGCAAATAAAAGCAATCAAATTTATTCACGCTACATCAGTAAAATACAAATACGAGGTTCTAGCTGCGCAGTCGCAGTCCGACCACAACTGAGTTAGTTCAATAGAAACAATAATAACAAATTGCCTATGTGTTCATTCAACAAGCATAAGACCCTATACGCATAATATTTCATCACGATCATCATTAGAGATAAGCGTATACAATTTGTTTCAGATATTTATTACTCAGAAAAAAGTGAATATATCGAGAAAAGAAAAGAGAAAAAAATGGAAACAAATAAAAACATAGGGCTGAAGAAGAAATTTTCAAAGAGAAAAAAGGAAGAAACAGTATGAGAAAACAGGAAGTGAAAAAAAATCAATTAGTAAAAATAAAAAAGGGAAAAAACGGAAAAGCAAAGAAAATTACAACTATCAAAACAGAAATAAAAAAAAAATTAAAATCCAAAAATAAAGTCAGTCTTTAAATAATGAGAGATTATAAATTCTTGTAAAAATCAAATAATTGCCGGCTTTTTATGAAACATTCCCTAAAATAAAAAAGTTCCAAAACATAAGTCTATCGAGAGGGTTGCCTCATAAAAACACCTATGTTTCTGTTAAAAAATTCTTTTCGGCAATATTTTAAACTAATAGTAATATTTGTTTCAAATCAGTTTAATTAAACTTTAAATCAACTAATCTTCCCGAAATAAAATTTAAGAAAAATATATTTTTACATTTGAAAGTTTTTTTTAATAAAGACAATTGTTGTGTTAACAAATTCGCCAATATGGATGATTTTAGCGTTTTTACTGTAAATAAAAAAGTCATTCTAATTAATTTAAATTCACTTTGAGATACAGTAATTGGAAATATTAAATTGGATTCAATTAATTTCTTGAAATTAAAACTAAAAGAAGTATAAGAAATATTTTTCATTTTTAAAAATCCATTTTAAATCTTACACACACACACACACACACACACACACACACACACACACACACACACACACACACACACACAGAGTAACGAGGTGCTACCAAGAGATTCGGGTTATTTGAAAAGCAAGCGCGGACATACTTCTGAGTTTTGATGTTATTTTCTTGCAAACATGTCAAAAACGCGACTTCAAAGGAGACGGTAGAAACTATTTGTTGGGTTACTTTGTGTTTTATGGTTAAGTTCTATCACCCGCTATTTGAGTAAAATCAGTATTCCCTTCTTATACAGTGGTTTCGGTTATCCACGGTTACTTTTGGAAATAAATTATCCTTAAATATAAAACGCCAAATATATATATATCTATATATATATATTTGTGTGTGTGTGTGTGTGTGTGTGTGTGTTTGAGTTTGTGTTTGTGCTGCCTCTTCCTGGTGTTAAGTATAAGTTTCCTCCTTGTTTGCATCCTCCAAAACCTCATCGTTTCTCACATGTTCGGTCCATGATATCCTTAGCATCCTTTTGTAGAACCATACTTCCGTTGCTTCGAGTATCTTCTTCATCTTTGAGGAGATTGTCCAACATTCGCTGCCGTAAAGGAGGACAGATATCATGTAGCAGTTCCATACTCTCTTCTTTGTTATCAACGAAATCCTCCTGTCTAGAAATACTCTAATTAGCTTTTGGAATGCGTCTTTGGCCATTGCAATACGTTTTCGGATCTCAGCGTCGCACTTACTGTCCTCTGTCAGAACACTTCCCAGATATTTCAATTTCCTCACATGCTTGATTTTAGTGTCCCCGACTCGCAAATCGCATTTCGGGCTCATCTTTTTGCTGATGACCATGCATCCTGCATTCTTGTAGTTTATGCTTAGTCCCTTCTTCTCGCTTCTCTTCGTTACCTTCTGTAGGAGGTTTTGTAATTTTCTTTCCGTGTCTGCTATCAGCACTGTGTGAAATGCGTATCTTATCTTGTTAAGATTGTGGCCACCAACAATGAATCCTGGTAGAATTTCCAGTTCTCTCAGAATTGCCTAGAGGTATAGGGTGAATAGGTCTGGCGAGAAGACATATCCTTGCCTTACACCCCTTTCTATTTTAGTATATCTACTGAACTCCTTTTCTATCCGTATGCAGGCTGTTTGCTAGCAGTATAGTTTCTTCATTATTCTAATATATTTCCTAAATATATCAAGGTTGCTGAGTCCCAACAGATCTCCTGTGGTGTACTTTTACTTTGCGTAGTCTATAAAACATAGGCACATGTCCTTCTGCATTTGTATTACTTTTTCTGAGCTTGAAATTCGTGTTCCTTGTTCCGATTTCTTTAACGAACCCGCACTATTCTTGTACTATTTCAGACTTGATTCTACTGCGCGCTATATTCATCAGAATACGGATGATGAGTTTTGTTATGTTGCTAATTAGGCTGGTTATTTGACGGGGTTCACATTCGTTTGTGCCTGTTTTTTTTTTTTTTTTTTTTAGTCAGTGCTATGAAAATAGATCTGCTGAGATTTTTCGGTATATCCTCACTATTGCAGATTTCATTTATTATTTCCGTGATCTTGTCATCTAAGGCTGTCATCATTTCTGTTCCAATTCCCTTTGGTCCTGTCGTCTTGTTTCTGCTCAATTTGGTCGGTGTAGATTCTACTTCGGTTTTTAGAATTTCAGGTCCGTTGATAGTTCTGTATATTGCCGGTTGTTCTCTTTCGTCTTGGAAGAGTTCTCCAATATATTCGTTCCAGCGATTAAGGATTTTCCCCTTCCCTAATGTGAGTATTCCATCCTTTGATTTTAAGCAGCCTGTTGAGGAGCATGTTTTCTGCCTTGTTAAATCCCTTATTTGTTTATGCATATCTCCTTTGTTGGTGGTTCTCAATCTCTCTGTTTCTGCACATTTTTTGTTTAGCCATTCTTCTTTAACCTGCCTGCATTTAGCCCTTATTTCGTTGTGTAGTTTTCTGTATTGCGTTCAATATCTAGGCAGAGTTTTCTGTCTCCTTTGTATCAGGTCGAGAATCTCATCAGTCATACATTCGTTTTTTTCTTCTTCGTCCATTCTCCTTTGGGATGATATTGTGTGCTGATGTCACTAAAGCTTCTCTTAGTGCGTCCCATTTCGAGTTTCCATTTCCATTGTGTCCCTTATATCTTCTTTTCACACTGTCCATATATTTTTCTTTCAGGTACGTGTCGCTCGTATTGCAATTTGGGTGCTGCGTTAGGCTTCTTCATTTTTCGTATTTTTCTTAGTTTTCATATAAAAAGACGATGGTCGCGTCAGCAGTCGGCACTTAGGTAGGTTTTTCAGTGAACCATTACATTCCTGAATCTTTTGTTGATAGTCAATTTAGCTTTTAGTTTTTCCTCCTGGGATCCTCCATGTCCATAATCGTCTCAGATGTACTTGGAACCTTGTGTTGGCTATTACCTGGTCAGTGGCCGTGCACCATTGAATCCATTTTTCTCCACGTTCATTACTGTTTCTTAGTCCGAATTTGCCATCTATCTCCCTTTCCCTTTCCTTGCCTAACTTGACGTTCAGGTCTCCCATGATAATTATGACTTCTTGTGATTTGCAATGAGCCTTGCCGTTGTCTAGCATGGAGCAGAAAGATTCGATTTTTTCTTACTTGCTTTGTGCTGTCGGTGCATACACTATATGATAGCTACGTTGAAAGGCTTTCCTTTCAGCTTGACTACTATATTCAAGTTATATTTGTTTTTGAAGAGAAAAAAAAGAAACATATAACAAAAAAAGAAACATCACTATATATACATTTTTTGTGTGTAGAAATTGAGGGGCAGTGTGCAATTTTTTTTTGTGTAACAATTGAGAGGAAGAATTAAATTAACGATGACCCACCTGCCCAAATTCGAATTATATTTGTTTTTGAAAAGAAAAAAAGAACTTTAGTCAAATAAAAATTATGAGAGAGACATAAGTTACGGTCAACATTAGTCGTGTTTTACGAATTTAAATGTATTTTATTTAAATTAATTTGTCGTGTACATAAAAATATTTGATAAAATGTTTCATCAAAATATCGTTTGGATGTTGGATAAGACATATCATGTGGCGTTTTAGGGCCAGTTAGGAAAAAATAAATTAATATAATAATTCTGGGCTCGACGTGCTTACGAAAAAGTGTATAAAACTCACGAAATCCGGCCCCAAACATGAGATACACAGATGTCACCATGGTCTAGCTGTTTATCTTCAAGAGCCCATTCACATACACGCGCAAAAAGCTACCGCGCTGTCAAAATGCAAAGAGACTGACCCAAACTACGGTGACACAGTTCACAGTAAAAATTAATTCTATCTCTTGTATCCCTCATTACTACTAAGCACGCAAACACGTACTGACTCGTTCGCACAAACATATATATAACAACATTTCACTGTTTTTCATATATGTACATCTATTGTTTATTTGATGATACTACGCTGTTTTTTTTTTCTACTTGATTTTATTCTTTCAATGAAAATCGTGGGATTATTCTAAAAGGCCAAATTACGAGCAGTTCCGCAACAATATTTTATGTTATTGTATCGAATCCCGACACTCTGAATTTTGACATTCAAGGAAAAACCCGAGTAGAAGGATTCCAACAAATTTTAGAAAAAAACAAACAAAAAAACATAAGGCTCGCAATAGTTTTTAAAATTTAGTTCGAAAATTAATCCATGTTTATATACTTTAAAATAAGTTTATCTTTCTTGGGATGTTTATAAATTGTACAGTGTTCAATTATTAACTTTAACAACGAACTATTTTAAAGTACAAAATTGTACTTCGATTAAACGAAAATTACTTACAATATAATACATATTACTTATAAAACATTACTTCTTACCCTTTGTAAAGAAGCGCGTCGGCGTTTTTGAAGATAGAGGATCGGCGTAGACAGTGCTGGGGTAGCCTGTTCGTCCTTAGAATGACAGTCGTGTAAGAACGCAGCTTGGTAGTCCTTAAAAGGACTATCGCATGTAAGACGGTTAGTTAGTCCTTAAAAGGACTGTCGCATATAATGTGGCCAGGTAGTCCTGAAAAGGACTATCGCATATCATGTGGCTTAAGTATTCCTTAAATGGACTATCGCATATAATGTTCGGCTGCTGCTGCTGAAGTTGGTTCGGCCCGCTGCTGCCGCTGCTGAAGTTGGTCCGGCCCGCTGCTGCTGAGGTTGGCTTGGCCCGCTGCTGCTGCTGCTGAAGTTGGTTTGGCCCGCTGCTGCTGAGGTTGGCTGCTTCGTGCGGTCAGCGACGAGGGTCGGCCAGGTGAAGGTGAGAGGGAGAGTACGTCGCTCTACCCCGAGGCCAGGTCAGCCGAGTTGGCCGAGTTCCGTTGGTTGAAGAAATCGGCTGTGTTTATGTCGGCTGCGGTTAGCATCGTTGCCGGTTGGCAATGTCTTTTGGTTGATGACTAAAAATTAACTTCCTCATTTTGACTGTACACATGGGTTTCATTTGGACACCATGTGTATATAAAGTAGTTTCTGGTCATTATTTTTAGTTAGGAGGACTTGTGTATGTTTATGTTTCCTTTGTTTTGGTTTTTGTGTATCGTTCTCTGAAAAATGCTGAGTCACCGGAAATTAACGGCATTCGTTCTGTTTTCCGCGGTGACGCTTTCGGACGTTTGAGCAGCCGGCAGTAACTTCCGGCCGGGTGCGATAAGGCCCCCTTCCTAGTGGATCAATCAATAAAAAATATCTATGAAGTTCATTAGGGAAAGTGACCCTCCTACCAGGACTGGTCTGCTGTACAGAAGTCGCTGCGGTAGATTAGTCCGGTAATCGTGGTAATGATGGTCGGACTGATCGCTGCTGGTCGTTGCAGGTGATGGTGCAGGGTGTATTGGTCTGGTAACCAAGATAATTGGGGTTGGACTGGTCGTGTCGATAGTTGGTGAAAACGTTCCGGTTGGAAGGAGACTGCGGACGTTCCCGTCGTGTCGACGGTTGGACGTTGGGGTCGACAACAGAATGCTGAGGTGAGTTCGTTCCGGTCGTGTCGACCGTTGGACGTTGAGGTGCAGATGTTAAAGTGTTTTTTTTACATGAAAAAGGTAAGTGTTGTCAATGGGGATTTTTTTAAAGGTATATCAACCCTTTGTGGATTATTTATAGCCAAAACATATTTTGGATTGTAGAAGGTTGCTTACAGTACCCAGTGTTTCCAAGCGGTTCCTCATCTAAATACTGATCAGGTTCAACGCTGATTCGATGATCGAATCGGTGTTTTCAGCGTGATTTGCCAAGAGGGAAAGGAAAAAAGTCACGTGTTAAGGTTGCTATGATCCCCATTCAGTATTAATTTTCAGTCACATATGTTATCTTGTTATTATTTGATTATGACTCAATTTTTATATCCAATATAGGAATTAAACTATATCTTAGGAAAAACTAAAAAAAAACAAAATAACTTAGTTTATATATATAGAGTTCGGTACTATCTGCGCTTTCAGGCATCGAATAAGGGGACATACTGCACACACACACAAACACACACGCACACATACGCACATAAACATACGCACACACACACACAGAAAGAAAGAATAAAAGAAAGAAAAAGAGTCATAGAAAAAAGAAAAAAGAAAATTTTCAGAGATGATGTTTTTTCGCATTCAGTTTGTAATCGAGCAACTCATGGCAATTCTCTGTCGACTAAAAGTAATTTGGGATTTAAATTCAAAAAGTATGGAGCACCTAGTGAGAATTAAACTCACTACTCAGTCATAATTGATCTAGCGAGACAAGCTTACTATCCATTATACCACGTCGATTTGCGACCCACCCTCCAAAGCGATCTAGACAAACGTGTCCGTAATGGAAGCAATATAAAGCTTACTCTTCTTGCCTTTCATTATTTTTTCACTCTGCTTCGTTTTACCATTTATTAGAGATTATTTATTATGTCGCTATGTTTTCTATTTGTTGATATTGTTGCTATTTTATCTTCATTTCTAAACTGAACCAGTAATCAATTATTCTTTTTATTTACCTCTGAAAAATAAAACAACGAAAACCAAAAAAACAACAAAACAAAACATGGTCAGAT
Source organism: Acanthosepion pharaonis (assembly GCA_903632075.3). Taxonomy (NCBI): domain Eukaryota; kingdom Metazoa; phylum Mollusca; class Cephalopoda; order Sepiida; family Sepiidae; genus Acanthosepion; species Acanthosepion pharaonis. Next base: position 828,738 of record CAHIKZ030005563.1, on the reverse strand, counting down.
TTTAGGAAGTAGGTCGAGCCGAAAACTTTTCAGCACCACTTCATACAGTCAGTCTTATGCTTATTTTGTGGCCGTCAAAACAGCATCGCAAATTATTGGGAACGTTGAGATATAGAACTATAATATTATTTTATATGCGCATATTGTAACGAACCCTGTCCTCCTTTCTTTCGTATTCCATTAGTAGTGAGATGTAAATTCTACTTCTTTTCACGAACCGCTGCTTAGTGGAACCGACTCCCCAGAGGATATTTCCACGTTCGCTACAATCTTAACCTCTTCAAGTTATTTTTCCCATATATCCCCATAATCTGTACCTCTTACTCTGCAACCCTCTACCTCGAGTTGCTCTTGGGCCTTGTACAAGATGTATATTGTTGTAAAAAAAAAAAAACTCTGGTAGACTATTTTTTTTTAATTTTCATCTTCCTATCGTCTCCTTTCTTTCTATTTCAAGCTTTCTGTATTTGTTGATTGCTACTCACTATTTTCGTTTCTACTTTCCTTGATTCTTTTATTTTATTCATTTATCTTTCTTTTTCCATATCTACTCTTTTTCCCGTTTATTTTTTTTTTCATTATTTTCTTTTCTAACTCCCTATCATCATATTTGATTAGCCTGAATATCATCTCTCTTCTATTATTACCAATTCTCTCATATTTTTCCTTTTCACCTGCTATTGTTCTATTCATACAATCTCTTTCGGTTGTTATGTGGAGGTTGTGTTAATTGGTTAAATTACATGAATAAAAAATTGTTGAGTAAATTAGGCTGCGTGATGAAATTAACAATTTCCTCTCACATTAAATTTTAGTATTCAACAAACATAGAATAAGGACAACATGAGAAACAACAGTTTTTGCACAACAATGAATAAAATATTTATATAAACAAGAGATACAAAAACAACTGGCGGGAAAAAGGTAGTTTTAAAAAGTTCAAACGTCCTTTTATGTTTAGATGAAAAGTTATCAAAGTTCTGGTTTGATAGATTATAATTTGTTGAATGGTCTGTACAATAATGAGAAAGTATGTTTTGGTATTATAGTAATTTAAGAAAAAAATAAACAATTCAAGTTTGTACATAAAATAGAGAAATATTTTTTACGACTTACTTTAAGGTTTACGGAATTGTCGCTCTTTGATTTGTTTTCACTTGTTCGAAGAGAATATTCTAATTGAAGTAAGTGGTTGTTAACAAGCTGTGTTTATGTTAATTGCAATAATTAACATTGAGCTTGCAAACGTATGGAAAAGATTCTTCTATCAAGTTGAATGTGGAAAACTTGAGTTGATTGTTCGTGATAAAATATTGCTGTGTGAGTGAGTTTTCTCTCAGGCTGAAATTATGTTAAGGAACTTTAATGTAAAGCCTGGAACTGGGTGACGAGTTCAAAGGATTCCGATCGGCTCACTGTCGAAGATGAAAGACGTTTCATATTTTATTGCTAACTTTGGTCACATGTTAGGCTCACAGAGGCTTGACAGATTTTGGCGGAAATATTTTGTGGTTAGGTCAAGAACTAGGTCGATGTTATTAAATATTAAGTGACCAATTAGAAGTAGAGATTTTCTGAAAATATATATTAAGCTGAATAAGCTCTGTGATCCACTTTTTGTACGAAAATTGATATTGATAAAAAAGGTGATAGCGGGATGCTAAAGTTTTGATTCGCCTTTTTATAACGTCCTTACTTTATTTCTTATACTCTACTTTTAAAAACCTTCTATTTATTTATTTCTCTATTTATTTATTGCACTCTTCTATAACGATTTATTGAATTAATTTTATTGAAATAATTACTTCTTCAGATTTTTACTATTTCTTTTAATCTCAACTTGGTTCCTTATAACGTAGATTTCACCTGAAAGAATCAGAAGTGTTTTGTACCTTGACTAATATCATTTTAGATACTGATTTGATTCTAGTAAAATGGATAGTCATAGTAGAACAAGTAATTACTTGTAATGCAACTGTCATATTATCGCTGCGCATAATACGGATAACTGGCATTAACTATCATCTTTCATAAAGTCCATAAAATAGAATGGCCATGAATTTGAATTTCTTATCTTGCAAATACGTCGTTGTTCTTATATCCCTTTACTTTTTCAGTTTACAGATGCATTTTTATTAAAGTGTGTATAGTTAAGATAATGTTACCTACACGTTGGAAGAATATAGATCACACTTGTTATTTTCAATAGAAACTGCTATTTCAAGGAACCGTCTCTAGTTGCAATCCTTATTAATCTGTTATGTGTATGTATATATGTGTGTGGGTATATGTGTATATACGCATATGTGTGGTGCTATAACCCATAAAATCTACTCTGCATATATGTTTATACGCGTTTTATAAGTTTGTGTTTTTTTTATTTAAAAATAACCAAGCAATGTTCAATGTATTTTTCTTTATACATAATCTATTACCTGTACATTTAATGTTAATCTGCATAAATACATTCTAGTTTCAATTTTTTAAACTCACACCATAAACAAGATGGCAGCAGAATAGTTTTCAATCGGAGATCATTTAGGGCGTCTTGTTAACAAACAGGTCTCGCAGACGGATTTCTATCCTCATTTTGTTATTCGTATAATTGGGAATATGTCAGATTAATCGAAATAAATGTCTACGTGGTATGCCTCATGGTTAAAGTAGTTGATATACAAATAGGATTTTGAATACTGAATTTTAAAGTATACAAGTCTTCTTCACCAAGAGGATTGACACAACACAATTTTCTATTCAAGTTTCACCCTATTTAGTCTTGAACCGTATTAGACTAAGCTATCATTAAAAGTTGCCTTAATTAAAATCTTCTCTCGACTATTTGACTCTTCTCGCCACATATTTTAACGAATAGTTGTTACCATCCAACAATCAATAAACTATATTTACAAGCAGACCCGTCTATTTTTACTTACAACTTCTATGTTTTTATAACCCTGTTCCAATATAGTAGGAGGTGATTTCCATTTGAAAACTTACCAACATTATCCAGAGATGAGATCAAGTTTGTATTTGAAGAGAAAGGAAGGCTGGAGATGTAGTTAACAACGTGTAGCAGCTTCACTCTCGTCTTGTTTACGACCTGTCTGACCTGTCAGCGTCGAGACACACCCATTGCAAATTTATGTATAAACCACAGACTCATCGTGTAGAGGGCATTTCTGCTTTCTTTTATTATTTTAAAATAGATTTTTTTAGTGAACCAAAAATTGAATAATTAGTTCTTATCAATACATTTAAGTGTACAAGATGATTACACAGATACGTTCATATTCAATAAATATGTCTATATGCAACATTTATGTAATTGTGTGTATATATATATGAGATTCTGAAAGATTGTATGCTTATGTGAGCGTTTATGTGTACGTGATTACATATATGTATAATTGTCTATAGAATGGGAGAAAGCGTAACATGATGAAGATTGAATCGAAAAGACCAGAAACTAATGTGTTTCTTTCTTTGATGGGTTTTCTCATTTTTAACCTTTGCTAAAACGGAAATGTTTATTCTTTTTTTCAAATAAGCCCAGTAAAATGCCTACAAGGATCCAGTTAGTTGCTTTTTGGTAATTTTATAAAAGTTATCAGTATTTTTTCAGCTTTAAAAAAATCGCTATTGGAGTTAATAAATGTAAACTAGTTTTTATATATTTATCTCGAGTGAAGATGAATTTATCAGAATAATGTATAATGGCTGGTTTTCGTTTGCGAGAATTTTCTTATGTTACGCTTAGTTTACGTTTTGCAGACGCTTGCTCATGTTGATTTGTGTTTGTTCAACACTTCCAGAGACAATCTGTGATTTATACTGCTATTATGCTGAGCAGACCTTAGTTATAGTTTCTGGATTGATTGTATAATCTGACGTGATCATCAGTTTGAACAAGATCAGTCCGCTCAGACCCTCAGTCACGATGACTTGTGACTTCGTGCTAGCACAACCATCGACAACTTCCAAACAGTTGCGCCTACCTAATTTCACTCTCAACAGTGAATATGGTTTTCAGGCACTTCACAACTGTACCGCAAGCTGTGTTCTTCTTTCCAGGACCGTATCAAAAGTCACCACATTGGTGAGACTCAAACCTGGGTTTCATGGATGGAATCCTAACGTTCTAACCACCCGGCCATATGCTCAGTATTTATCAGAAAATTACACGCTATCCACCGCAGATTCTTCGAGATTTCATTTCAAGTAAGCGATCACTGCAGTCCCTCCTGGTTTCCTATGACGTCCGGTTTGGGAGTCACTGATTTAGATAACGCTTACGCTGAAACAGAAGTGTTCAGTTTGAATGTTTTGGAGATAAGGGTATTTTTAGGGGAGAGAGAGACACACACACACAAACTCACAGAGAGAGTGAGATAGAAAGAGAGAGAAAGTGTGAGAGGGAGAGAGAGAGAGAGGGAGTAAGAAGGAAAGGGAGAATAAGATAAATTATAAGCAAAAGAAGTAAACGGAGTAGAACAAAATTTGAAAAGGAAACGTGAAATCAAGATAAATAAAAAATAAATGAATTATATTAAAAAGGAAAGGGTATGACAGTGAAAAATACGAAAGGAGATGTATCAATCAAATAATCCAAAGTGTCTGAGAATTTAACCGTCACAAAATTAAAATTAAAATTCAACCATAAGAATTTCATTAGACACATTGATATGGTTAACCTTTGCATTATGTTACCGGTAGATGGTTACTATTGAAAGGACATAAGTGGGATTGGTAAAACAATAAATAATAATAATAAAGCATTTACACACATTTATCAAAAATAATTTCCAATGAATTTTAGTACAAATCGAAAAATTAAGGGAAGCCTGTAATTGTTCCCATCATTCGCTTACATTTCGTTATTTTATGAGTCGTATAATATTCTGTCTAAAATATCCCTGAAGTATCTTGCAGTTATTTCAAGTAGGGTTCCTCAATTTTTTTAGACCATCGATGCCTTCATGAAATACTTGAGCACTCATTGCCACTCAAGGCATGTATGAAAAATCAATAATTCATTTTTATTTAAAGGTAGAAATTCCTTTGCCATTTTCCTAAACTATTGTTTCTTGATAAAATTCATTTTAGCTTTACGTTTTTTACTTTTTTAAACTCCAATTTCTCTTACTACACTAGACGTGTTTGGCTAACTACTACTACTACTACTAATAATAATAATTATTATTATTACTGAGAGGTGGATAAAATATAGTTTTCATAAGAATTGATAAAATCAAGATAAACAGAGCACAAGAATAGAGCAGATGCAGCATATGTGGAATAGCTGATGAGACAGTTATCCACGTACTCGGTGAATGTCCTAAGCTGGCACAAAAGAAGAATAAGCGACGATTGAATTGGTAAGAAAATCCATTGGTCACCACTTGTGGGGTTCAGCGTACCCGGATTAAAGGAGAATTTAATACGAGATACCCTGCCCACAAAATACAACGCAAATTTCAAGAAGAAACAACACGATAAGGAACGTTTGTAGAAAATAGAACATTGTATATTTATTATCTTGTAAATAGGGTAAAAAAGATTAATGCTTTAGTTCGTTTAAGCAAAATGTGATTGTGACAAAAATGTCTGTGTTCGCTGTCTTTCAACAGAGTAGCCGAGTAATGTCTGTTTCTTTTGTTTTCGTATATGTATAAAGGAAAAAGTGGCGATCAATTTAAGTTGAAAAAGAGAGAGTGTGAATGAGGAATAAAGATAAAAGGAAAATGTACTTATGAATTGTTTTGGAGTCAGTTGTAAATTTGTTGTTGTTGTTGTCCTTTCCTACTCCACTTTCGGCTCTTTGTGTCGGGTTGAGTCAGTGATGAAATTTACTGTCAGTCTTCTGTCCTCTATGATTTCTGCGCCCTTCTGACTCGGCGACTGACTTGAAAACTCTGTATTTATTGTTGACTTTTTTTTCACACTGGCTCGTTATCTTTTTTTTGGTTTAGCAAATCGCCTCCTTTCATTGGTCAGAAAATTAATTTCACACCTTATTGCGAAATCTGTTTTTAATCGTTTTGATCCGATTTTGCGGGTGTGCAAATCTACTTTGTGTTTTTTAGTCACTTGTTGGAATGATATAGGATTTGTATCCTATAGTATACAGTAAGTTTTGATTTAGTGTATAAGAGAATTAGTATAGAAATCAGCCAGAGGCAGTGGTAGAAAATGACAGACATAAGATATGGAAATTTTCAGTCCAGACGAATTAAGTCATTGAAGCACGCAGACCAAACGTTTATAGATAAGGAGAATAGAAAGTGGCAAATCATTGACTTTGCTGTACTAATTTATGGTCACCCATTGACGCAAGAAAAACAAAATTTTTAACCAAAATTTCGAAGGCCCTAAAAAGAATTAAAAAGTACAATTTAATAATAAAAAATCCTTTGTTTTTTTATTTTACAATTCGGAGCAGATTTTCTGTAACTGGGGGTCTTGTTTGACCAAAAACAATTTGATGATTCTTCAATGACTTGCCATTATAACTGTGGCACCATGCATTATTAGAAATATTCATAGAAATATGATTTAATTTTTTTTACTCGGTTTACTAAACAGGTTGTTGATTTTTTTTTTAAACGGAAAATAATTGAGTTGAAAATAATTCACTAAGATTGTACTTAGACGATCCTAAGGGGAGAAGAGGAAAGAAGAGAAAAAGGAAAGAAGGAAGATAGAAAAGAAGGAAAGAGAGGTCAAGAAATGCAAAAAGCGGTCATTAACAAAAACACGTATCGGAAAGGTATTTAGGTCAACATCTTGGCCGATTTTCGAGAGACAATGAAAAGAAATATTATTTAGAAGGAAAGTCATTTTGATAAGAATGTCGGTCGAAGCGCATGACCGACTTTTGCGTAGAAAGACTCATTATCAATTTGGAGTAAAGGGAAATTTTAGAACAATGGGAACGAAATCTTAATCTGGAGAAAGGGAAATTTTTTAGAACAATAGAAACGAAATTTTTTAATCGGAGAAAAAGTGTCTTTTGGGTTGGGGGAGTGACCGGTGGAACTATATACAGATTCTGACCTATTAAGAATTGGAAACCCATGATAACAAAGTGGGGACATTTTCAATGTAGATAATTAAGATTTTCTGACTGTCGGGTCTGACAAAAACAAGAGGTGAAAAAACGATTGTCTCAGTTCACAGATAGCGCCAATATTCTTCCCTGAAGTCACATCTAATTAGCGGCGGGCTGTTTTGACAGAGCCCAGGTGAGAAAAAGCCAAGATTGTCATTTTTTCGTACGTGCAAAAAAAAAGGCAAAATTAGATTTTGTTTTTTTTAAAACAAGAACGATGTAAACCACGCCCAACCACAATCTCATTAGCCGAAAGCGGTCACGTGATATGCGGAAAGAAGAGGATGCTCGATCAAGAACCATTGGTCGGAAACGGTCACGTGATCTGCGGAAAAGAAGAGAAAGAAGTGCTCGATCAGGAATCATTGGTCGAGAGCGGTCACCTGACATACGAGGGACCGGGAAAGATGGGTGTGCGCCCCCCCACCAAGGGCACTGTGAGGAAGTAGGGATGAAAACAATAGCGATAATGAGAAGACAGAAATAATGCGACTTTTGGAATTATCGAGAAAACCCTGACGCCGACAGACCCACCCCAGTTTGTTGCGGCGTCAATAAAAAGCAGGGCCCCAGTCGACAGAAATCAGTTGGAGTGGAGTTGCAGCTGGACCGCGGGCAGGGAAAGAGCCTGAACGCGGGAATCGGGCCCGATTCACTCGCCCCTTTGCGGGCAAAAGAATCCTCAGACAAGAAATCCTTCCAGCCCAAGTCGAAGACAGAAGAGTTCAGAGAAGAGATCACCTCGGACGACAGAGAGTTGCGGCTGAGTTGCGGCAAGAAATCCCCAGACGGTCGAAGACAAAGAGAACTTCCAGCTCAAGCAGACGAAGAAGAAGATTACCTCGAAAGCCGCAGAGAAGTTGCAGCCAAGTCGAAGACAAGAGAAGCAGCAGCCAAGTCGAAGACAAGAGAACTTCCAGCCCAAGCAGACGAAGAAGAAGATTACTCGAAAGCCGCAGAGAAGTTGCAGCCAAGTCGAAGACAAGAGAAGTTGCAGCCAAGTCGAAGACAAGAGAAGTTGCAGCCAAGTCGAAGACAAGAGAAGTTCTATCTTAGTCGACGAAGAAGAAGAAATACAACTCAAGTCGAAGAGAAGAATCAACTGCGAATGATCGATAGAAATTAGCCCCAGTGTCGAACTAAACCACACTCCGACATACACAATTCTAAAGAGTAGGCAATTCGAAATCTTTAGGTTGTGTGATAGAAGCTTTACAGTCCACAGAGCGGGTCGGAAATAAGAACAATTTTTCTTTATGTAACGGACATTAGATATAAAATGGTTGTCACCCTTTTTATCAGTAATTTTTTGTCTCGTGAGTTTTTTTTCTTTTACTTGTGTTTTTGCCACCCCGTCGGACTCAACTTGTATCGGCCCCAATCCCTGCTGGTCCCGTCTGTCTAAGATCTAAACACAACGTGGGTAGACAGACCGGAGATCAGTACAGTTGCTTCAGTAACCAGGTATTGGAAGCGAGTTGGGAAAGGCGAGGCTGGTGATCATCCAACCAAGGGGTTGGAGCGGCACGCTTGGAACCAGGAGGAGCGACCAGGAGGAGCGACGTCACAGTTGGCGCCGTAACCAAAGGATTCGACCCTGGGCCAGGTGTGTAACCGTCACATGTGGTGCCGTGACCAACGGATCAACCCTGAGACAACCACGTCACACGTGGTGCAGTGACCGAGGATTTCAACCCTGAGAAGACCACGATCGACCGCCGTTGCTGAAAATTCAGACAGAACTCAGAACGACCCGGGACCAAAGGAAAGAAAAAGAACAGAATCGTCTGCAAGGTAGGACACCTTATTTTATTTCCCAACCTCGATTGTTGCTGCATAGACTGTCTTTCTCTGTAGACATGTCAGATTATGATTCGGATAGAGCAGTGGGGGGTGAAGAGGAAGTAGGGCGGGGGTTGTCAGTGGATTTAAGGAAGCTGTTGGGTGGACCGAGGGTCCCAGTATTTGATGGCAGCGGGAAGGAGTTTAAAACTGGCTGGCAATCCTCGAGAAGAGCCGAACCATCTACGAGCTTTCGGACCAAGAAACCCTGTATTTGGCATACGATGCCACAAGGGGAAAAGCGTCTGAGTTCGTGAGGGGGCTCTTGGAAAATCAACCTCGCTTGTCTTGGGAAGAAATAAAAAGACTGCTGACCAAAGAATTCGCCGACGAAGGTAGAGGCCATGAGGGCCCTTTTAAAACTGACACAGCTACGGGATGAAACCCCGGGAGAATTAGGGGCCCGAGCGGGGAAGCTATCGTCGTTGGCATTCCCCGAAGTGGTCAGGGATGATGCGGTTATGCAGGCCCAACTGGCGGACCTGTATGTAGAGGCGTTGAGCGACGAGCGTGTTCGTCACGACGTATTGAAAGAAGGACCGCTCAGACTGTCGGCAGCGATAGAGCTGGCCAGGGAGAGCCAGGGGTGGGGATAAAGTGAAGAGGTGTGGGAAGAAGCAGATACCAAGTCAGGAGGCTGGAAGAAGGGGGTAGGCGGAAGAACCCCGTGTGGAATCAGAGGGTTAAGGAAGAGGTGGATCGGGCAGAATTATGGGAGGAGGACCCCAATAGAAGGGCATGGTCGACCAGGCATGGCTTTTATAAGCCCACGCCGGGTCGATACGGGCTGGTCTGCTGGACCTGTGGGTACGAGGACCACAGGGCGGCGGAATGTCCGACGAAGTGGGGGTTGCCCCAGACTTCGATCGTGACAGGTGCACCAGGTGTGGTAAGAAAGGACACCTGGCCAAGTGGTGCGGGGATGAGGAAGGTGCCCCACCAATATTAACAAAGAAGGCCGAGCCCAGAGCCCAGGAAAAGCCAGCAGGCCACCCCAGAATTAAGAGGGGAGGGTGGCCCAGTTAAAAAAGGAGAGAAATAAAAACTTGGACCAGTGGGTGGGCGAACCGCTTGAATAGAGGACAGGTTCCCCCGAGGATAGACAAAAGGCCAACCCAGTTAAAAAGAGAAAGAGCAAAATGTTGGACATGTGGTCAGGCGGGCCACTTTGCGGCAAGCTGTCCAACAAGAAGGTGCTGGTTTTGCAGGAGGCCAGGACACCTGAAAAGAAACTGTATTTTAGAAACGGCCATGGGAGACCGGGAGAGGTCCGGTCAGGGGTCGCCCAGGTGCAGGGGCGCAGAACTCCACCTCATGAAAAAAAAATGAAGGTGATTTATTACTACCGGCGCCTATGGCTGGGTTAACCCAAGGGTGGGGACCTAGGAAGAAGAAAGCTCAGGTGTTCTCTTCGCTAACGCAAGAGAAAGAACTATCCTGTAGAGCAGAGATAGGAGGTAGAGATGATGAGGGTTTGGTGGACACAGGAGCATCTGTGTCATTGATGAGAGAGGAAACATACAGGCGGGTGAAACGGAAGAGAGGTTACAGGAAGCGGACATAGAGATCACGCAAAGCAGATGGGGCCCCCTGGAGATAAAAGGGATGGTGAGGCTCCCGGTGAGGATTGGGAGGGTGAAAAGCACCCAAAATTTTACGTAACCCCGACCTGTGTACAGAGGCAATCTTGGGAGAAGATTGGCTCCGGAGCCAGAAGGCCCAGATCGAGTTTAATCCTACTGTGTTGGTGGTGAACGGCGAGAGAACGCCATTGGGATGCCCACCAGAGGAAGAGATAACCATAGTGGTGGAGGAAGATGTAAAGTTACCTCCTAGGACCGCAGTGTCGGGAAAGGGTAGGCTAATGTCAGAAAAAAGGTACGGAGAGGACCTCTGCAGTTGGTCCCTGTAGAAGGAAAGGGCCTAGAAGATAACGAGGTAACCCTGTGCGAAACGATAGTGGAGGCAGCCGAGTTGGTGCCCATAATGATGGTGAACCAGGCCCAAAAGACTATAAAGGTTAGGAGAGGGAGAAGATAGGAAGAGCACTTCCCCTACGAACTCTGAATCGGGTGAGGTTCGAGGAGGAACGAAGGAAGCTAGTAGAGCAAACAAAAGGAATCTTAGATGAGGATATATTAGCACCGGATCAATTTAGAACCAGAGTGGGGGTCTGTTGAGGGACAATCGAGATGTGGTGGCCCAGTCAGACAAGGAGCTAGGTCAGACCCACACAGTCGAAATGAAAATCGACACCGGAGACCACCCCTGTGAAATTAAAACCCTACGGACACCTATACATAAAAGACCCCTTGTAGAAGAGGCAGTAGAGGAAATGTTGAAGCTGGGATGATCGAAAGATCGGCTCCTTGGAGCTTCCCAATAGTAATAGTAGGTAAGAAAGATGGCGGCCACCGTTTCTGTGTAGATTTTAGAAAGCTGAATTCTATATCGAAGCCGTTGGCGGTGCCATTGCCATTGATAGACGACATTTTGGCATTATTAGGGAAGGCAAAGTACTTCTCTACGTTGGACTTGAGGTCCGGGTATTGGCAAGTAGCCCTGGATGGGGCTGACAAGGAGAAGGCCGCATTCGCGTGTCACCTGGGACTGTTTCAGTTCAGAGTGATGCCATTCGGTTTAGCTAATGCCCCGGGAGTCTTCCAACAGCTAATGTCAATAGTGTTAGGAGGATACGAGAGCTTTGCCATGGCGTATTTGGACGATATCTTGATATTTTCGGAGACAGTGGAACAACACTTTTTCAATTAAGACAGGTGTTGGGAAGGTTGAGGAAACACGGATTAAAATTGAAATTGTCAAAGTGTCAGTTTCTGAGGGAAGAAACTAGGTATTTAGGCTTCGTCATAAACGGAGACGGTATTAAACCCGGGATAAGGTAAAGGTCATAAAGAAATGCCAGAGCCTAAGACAGTGAGGGCAGGTAAGAGGTTTTATAGGAGCTATAGGCTACTACCGACGCTTCGTCCCGGCATTTTCAAGAATTGCCATTCCACTGGTGGCCCTGACGAAGAAATACGCTAGGTTCAAGTGGACAGAGGACTGTCAACGAGCATTTGATTCGCTAAAGGAACAGTTGACGACCGTTCCACTGCTGACGTACCCAGACCTCAGTCCCATGATATTATACACGGATGCCAGTGAGCAGTGTGTAGGAGCAGTACTTACCCAGCCGTGTCCTGATAAGGAAGGACCAGTGCCAGGCATACCAGAGGAAGTACCGATATACTTCCTCTCCCATAAGCTCTCAGAGACACAACAGAGGTGGCCAGTAATAGAGAGGGAAGCATATGCTATCATGTATGCTCTCCAAAAACTGGACTACTATTTAAACGGTGCGGTCTTCACTATAAAAACAGACCACAAGCCTCTGCAGTACCTATTGCAGGCAGAGTGGACAAATAATAAGAAAATTCAACAGTGGGCACTTAAGTTAAGTGGCTACCACTGTAAGATAGAGTATTTGGCAGGAAAGGAAAACACGTGCGCAGATTTGCTCTCAAGAATACCGAAACAACTGGAAGAAAGATCTGTAAGGGTAGAACAGGGAGTAGATGATAAAACCTATAGAATAGGAGTAATTAACTCTAATAAGCTAAAAGATCGCCCTATGTTAGAATCGGACGAAGAAGGGGACGCCCAGATAATAACCGATCCCTACTGGACAGAAGGAATTGAAAAGGAGCAAGCAGACAGTGAAATAGCTGCTCTGAGAGAGAAGGTGAAGGCAGGAGAGACCACCAAGTATGCCATAATAGAGGAAAGGCTGTATTATCTCTCAGGAAGGGATGAAGAAGTCAAACCCAAGTTGTATGTGCCCAAAAGTTTAAGACCAGAGATATTGGAACAGTGCCACGAAAGGTTGGGTCACATGGGAATTGATAGGACATGTGATCTCATAGGAAGAAAGTACTATTGGCCCAAACTGTACGGAGAAGTCACTAACTATGTTCGAAGTTGTGTAGTGTGCCAGTCGCAGAGCAGAAGGCAGGAAATGGCACCCTTGGAGGAAACAGACGTACCAAACTTCCCCTTCGAGAAAGTGAGTATGGATGTATCAGGACCATATGGGGAAACTGCACAAGGAAACAACTATATAGTGAGTTTTGTCGATTGGCTAACAAATTGGCCTGAAGCATTTGCAGTACCAGACAAGAAGGCCAGAACTGTGGCCGGGTTGATAATAAGTGAAATCTTCCCTAGGTATGGTGCCCCTGTGCAATTGGTAACAGATAATGGCACGGAGAATGTGAACAGCATCATGAGAGAAGTTTTGACAGGTTTGAATGTAGAGCACATAAAAACATCCCCATATCACCCCCAGGGAAATGCTAAAGTGGAAAGGTTTCATAGAACCTTGGGAGATGTATTAGCCAAGTTGGTCAGAGAAAACATTGGAAATTGGGACTTGTATTTGACGCAGGCTCTGGCGGCCGTGAGGTTTACGATAAACGAAACCTCCAGATTTTCTCCTTATTTTTTGTTGTTTGGCAGAGACGTGGTCCTGCCTGTAGATAACCTACTGAAGCCCCGAAGAAGGTATATGGGAGAAGATCATCATCAACTATTGCTGGAACAGCAACATAAGATATTCGTACAGGCCAGAAGAAGAATAAAGAGGGCCCAGAAGAAAAGAAATGAGAGGGTGAATGCTGAAAGAAAGGTGGTAGAATTGAAGGTTGGAGACCCTGTCTACTATAAAATCCACCAGAGAGAAGGAAAACTGGACCAGAGATGGGAACCGTACTACCGGATAGTGGAGCAGACGGGCCCAGTATCATATGTAATATGGGATCAAGTGGCAGGACGAGCGAGGAGGGTTCATGCCAATGATCTGAAGAGGGCTGAAATAGCTAACCTGGAAATGAGCGAGCCGAGGCCTAAGAAGACAAGGAAAAGGAAGGTAACTCTGGTTGAACCGGAAGGAATGGAGACGGAGGAAGACTCCGAAGAAGATGAGGAGATAGGTCGACTTGACCAGATAAACGAAGCAGTCCGAGTGACAGAGTTGGAACCCTCAGCGGGGATTAGCGATGTTCAGTCGTCGACTGAGTCAGTGCAGAGAAGACCCCGTGAGATCGCCATCACACCCCCATGTCCGAAGAAAAGGAAGAAAAAGACGAAGAGGTCCAATCAAGCAGTCGAAGGCTCTAAAAAGAGACACCCTGAACAGGACGAAGGGCCCAGCGAGTGGGAGGAGGAGGATCAAATACCCCTTTCCCAGCTTAAGGAAAGGATAAGGAACAGGAGAAGTTTAGACATAGAGTCGAGAGGTATTGAAGACATTCAAGGCGAAGACTCTAAACAGAAAGAAGAATCAGGGGATGAAGAAGAGGACAAAAAAACCTCCTGGACGGGAGTTAAACACAGAAGGAAGGGTGGAGGTTGAGCAGGAATCACCTCGGAAGATGAGATCAGGGAGGGAGAAGAACCCCAAATCTCAGTAGAACAAAAGGGCTGTGCAGAATAGAAGCATTTAGTGTCGACAGATAACGACACTGGCTCATCCAAAATCCTATTGGCTGACTATGGTAGATGTGAGTGGAGGGGATGGAGTCACGGGCTGCACCTCACAAGGGACGGGAGAAGATCATTGGCATTGTTGATTGATCACCAGTGGTGTCATGAAGTACGACCTTTAGAGTGAGCGCCACGCACACCTGACCGGACCATTCTGTCTGCTAGAGGTTAGTTAGGGGAGGGAAGAGCCGAACTTAGAAAAAAAAAAAGTTATGAAATGATTGAGTGATGAGTCGAGCGAGACTAAGTGGTTGTGAAGAATAACAACAAGAGAATTTGTTACCTTTCAGGAATGATAGCTAGGTACAAGGTGGAAGCAGACTACATAGCATTAAATTCGGGGAGAACGAAATTCATGTTGCTATCAGCTGAAGAAGCTAGAAGGTGTAGAGATGATACCCTGGGGACTTGTACCTCGTTGAGCCCTATCTATAAAACTGGTAACCGCAGACTGTGCATACTAGAATTGTTTGAAGGGAGGGGGAAGGAATCAAAAGAATCTGCCAAGTAGAGGTATTAACAAACTCGGCATTACCACAAGCTATCAGTGTTTCAGACGGGGTGTGGGCAGTAGCCACACGAAACATATCAGCCTGTCTAGGGTATGTGGGGAGAGTCCACAAGGACATTAAGAATAAGGCCACCGTTATCCCTGGTGACGCTACCCATGGGATGTTCGGCGGTTGGGGTGTCCATCTCCTTGCCCCTATTACCAGATGGAAGAAAGGTATGAAGAAAAAGATTCACTCATAGAGATGATTGGTAGAGGCTTAGTCAATTGTACAGAATTATGGGAGCCGATAGTGAAGAGATTCTCTAATGTTACCTTAAATAAGATGCCAGTATTAATGAAGCCAATAGAAAAGATCGATATGGATCACTTAAGAGATAAGTTAAGTGCGTTGGGAGACGAAGGTGTAGCTTGGGAAGACGATGAGCAGATCGCGATAAGTTGGTCAATAGTAATGGGTACATTCCTAGTTATAGCCATCGGGGGTGTAATAATATGGAAGATTAAGAGTAAGAGAAGATTGGCGAACGACAGTCTAGTGAGCATGCAACAACTCGAGAGGGAGATGCCGAGCAGTGTTCCTTACTCAGACAGGACTGGCGAAGAAATTGCTGAAAGACCAATGGAGGAGGCTGGCGTGAGACCACCACGTGCGGCGGAAAAACCTCCCACGGCAGAGAGGAAAACATTGACCAAGAAGAACAAACCCTAGTGAACACATCTGCACCTACAAACACACACATTACCTTGCATGTAGAACAAAAAAAAATGAAAAGAACATTAAAGAACATTGCATGTAGAACAAACAAAAAATGAAAAGAACATTTCATTGCATGTAGAACAAAAATTGAAAATGAAAAGAACATTTCATTGCATGTAGAACAGAAGAAAATGAAAAGAACATTTCATTGCATGTAGAACAAAAAAGAAAATGAAAAGAACATTTCATTGCATGTAGAACAGAAGAAAATGAAAAGAACATTACATTGCCTGTAGAACAAAAGAAAATGAAAAAAGAACATTTCATTGCATGTAGAACAAAAGAAAATGAAAAGAACATTTCATTGCATGTAGAACAAAAAAGAAAATGGAAAGAACATTACCCTTGCATGTTAGAAAGTAGAATAGAATTGCATGAGACAAATGCATGGTGCATGTTAAATGATGTAATTGGGTTTAGGTGTCATTTACGGGTAAATGACAAATCGGTTAGGGAGGATTGTGGCACCTTGCATTATTAGAAATATTCATAGAAATATGATTTAATTTTTTTTTTTTACTCGGTTTACTAAACAGGTTGTTGATTTTTTTTTTAAACGGAAAATAATTGAGTTGAAAATAATTCACTAAGATTGTACTTAGACGATCCTAAGGGGAGAAGAGGAAAAAAGAGAAAAAAAAGGAAAGAAGGGAAGATAGAAAAGAAGGGAAAGAGAGGTCAAGAAATGCAAAAAGCGGTCATTAACAAAAACACGTATCAGAAAGGTATTTAGGTCAACATCTTGGCCGATTTTCGAGAGACAATGAAAAGAAATATTATTTAGAAGGGAAAGTCATTTTGATAAGAATGTCGGTCGAAGCGCATGACCGACTTTTTGCGTAGAAAAGACTCATTATCAATTTGGAGTAAAGGGAAATTTTAGAACAATGGGAACGAAATCTTAATCTGGAGAAAGGGAAATTTTAGAACAATAGAAACGAAATTTTTTAATCGGAGAAAAAAGTGTCTTTTGGGTTGGGGGGAGTGACCGGTGGAACTATATACAGATTCTGACCTATTAAGAATTGGAAACCCATGATAACAAAGTGGGGACATTTTCAATGTAGATAATTAAGATTTTCTGACTGTCGGGTCTGACAAAAACAAGAGGTGAAAAAAACGATTGTCTCAGTTCACAGATAGCGCCAATATTCTTCCCTGAAGTCACATCTAATTAGCGGCGGGCTGTTTTGACAGAGCCCAGGTGAGAAAAAGCCAAGATTGTCATTTTTTCGTACGTGCAAAAAAAAAAAAAAAGGCAAAATTAGATTTTGTTTTTTTTAAAACAAGAACGATGTAAACCACGCCCAACCACAATCTCATTAGCCGAAAGCGGTCACGTGATATGCGGAAAGAAGAGAAAGGATGCTCGATCAAGAACCATTGGTCGGAAACGGTCACGTGATCTGCGGAAAAGAAGAGAAAGAAGTGCTCGATCAGGAATCATTGGTCGAGAGCGGTCACCTGACATACGAGGGACCGGGAAAGATGGGTGTGCGCCTCCCCACCAAGGGCACTGTGAGGAAGTAGGGGTGAAAACAATAGCGATAATGAGAAGACAGAAATAATGCGACTTTTGGAATTATCGAGAAAACCCTGACGCCGACAGACCCACCCCAGTTTGTTGCGGCGTCAATAAAAGCAGGGCCCCAGTCGACAGAAATCAGTTGGAGTGGAGTTGCAGCTGGACCGCGGGCAGGGAAAGAGCCTGAACGCGGGCATCGGGCCCGATTCACTCGCCCCTTTGCGGGCAAAAGAATCCTCAGACAAGAAATCCTTCCAGCCCAAGTCGAAGACAGAAGAGTTCAGCCCCGGACGGCAGCGAGAAGAGATCACCTCGGACGACAGAGAGTTGCGGCTGAGTTGCGGCAAGAAATCCTTCCAGCCCAAGTCGAAGACAAGAGAACTTCCAGCCCAAGCAGACGAAGAAGAAGATTACTCGAAAGCCGCAGAGAAGTTGCAGCCAAGTCGAAGACAAGAGAAGTTGCAGCCAAGTCGAAGACAAGAGAACTTCCAGCCCAAGCAGACGAAGAAGAAGATTACTCGAAAGCCGCAGAGAAGTTGCAGCCAAGTCGAAGACAAGAGAAGTTGCAGAAGAAGACAAGAGAAGTTGCAGCCAAGTCGAAGACAAGAGAAGTTCTATCTTAGTCGACGAAGAAGAAGAAATACAACTCAAGTCGAAGAGAAGAATCAACTGCGAATGATCGATAGAAATTAGCCCCAGTGTCGAACTAAACCACACTCCGACATACACAATTCTAAAGAGTAGGCAATTCGAAATCTTTTAGGTTGTGTGATAGAAGCTTGGTGCCATAGTCCACAGAGCGGGTCGGGAAATAAGAACAATTTTTCTTTATGTAACGGACATTAGATATAAAATGTTGTCACCCTTTTTTTATCAGTAATTTTTTGTCTCGTGAGTTTTTTTTTTTTTTTACTTGTGTTTTGCCACCCCGTCGGACTCAACTTGTATCGGCCCCAATCCCTGCTGGTCCCGTCTGTCTAAGATCTAAACACAACGTGGGTAGACAGACCGGAGATCAGTACAGTTGCTTCAGTAACCAGGTATTGGAAGCGAGTTGGGAAAGGCGAGGCTGGTGATCATCCAACCAAGGGGTTGGAGCGGCACGCTTGGAACCAGGAGGAGCGACCAGGAGGAGCGAGGAGCGACCAGGAGGAGCGACCAGGAGGAGCGACGTCACAGTTGGCGCCGTAACCAAGGGATTCGACCCTGGGCCAGGTGTGTAACCGTCACAAATCCGTCAGTTATTTAATTTTTACAGGAATTTCCAATTCAGTGTGTTTTTTCACCACAAAAAGAGGCTAAAATTTCCCATGCTATTTATGGTACAATGTTGACACCGGAGAAATGAGAAAAAAGTTTCAGTGAATATTGAAGTATGTATTAATACAGCAGCGGAGTCATTTTTTACTTACGAGGTTCTTACATCGTTGCATCTGGTTGTTGTAGGCTAGGAAAAGGCAATTCAAATTAAACAGAGGAACAGACTGAATATGGAAAAATTAAGACCTATATATCAATGAGGTCACCCTGTAAATGAGATTCAGTGTCTGAATTTTCTATTTCTAAATCAAACGGTGCAATGATTCAGTCAGGTATTTGCATTTTATGACGGTCTTCAAAACTCACTGTAAAGTCTTCCTTCAATTTCCACCATATTATTCATGTATATCTCCACGTCGCGATCTGAAATGTTTTAATCGTCTTCTTGCTGTAAGTTTGAAATAGTTAAATTTATACCAACGAACATATAAATAGGCCTTTTTTCATATTGAAGCCTTAGAGACTGATCGGGATTGAACTTATAGATGTTTCTGTAGATCATTAAATTTTTAAATAGGTCTGACAAATAGAACAAGTTTTGC
The DNA here is from genome assembly GCA_903632075.3 of Acanthosepion pharaonis. Lineage (NCBI taxonomy): Eukaryota > Metazoa > Mollusca > Cephalopoda > Sepiida > Sepiidae > Acanthosepion > Acanthosepion pharaonis. Next base: position 809,589 of record CAHIKZ030005563.1, on the reverse strand, counting down.
AAATTATCACACACACACACACACACACACACACACACACACACACACACACACACACACACACACACCTTTACCCATGTGTGAAAAAGTAATTGGCTCAATGTTTCATCATTATTTTTTTCAATTTACAAACAGTTGCAAACATTGAAAGAATCTACCTTAATTTTATTGATTGACCTGATGCACACGTTTAAGGCATCATGCAGTTCATCACTGAATTTCTTGGCTATAAGATAGTGTTGTTGTAACTTTTTCTTGGTGTAAGGTGGAAAATCCACTTTACCAGTCAACTATTAATGCTGCATCACCAGTAGCCAGCGTAGTAATATTCCCGAAAGGAACATTTTTTTCTTTTCAAATAATCCCCTCTAATGATCGAAAACTGTCTCACCTTTCGTATCACCTTGAAGGTAATTAGCAAACAAAAACCCCTTAACAATTCAAAGCTCAGACGTCAAGTTTTTCTCCACATCATCGGTGATCTCATCGAGGCATCGTTTTATCTGTATTTGTACTTGACTTAATGGCATACATTTTAGAACAGTCTTTCTTTATAACAGTTTCAATCACATCTTCAGTAGCTGGTATGATGATCTTCCCACCATTTGTATACGGAATAACCTTTCTTTGTTATATTAAGAGACATACTGTTAGGAAGATGCTTTCAGTGTTTCTTTATTATCAGAACTAGCAGTTGGTCGATTTCTGATTTTGGCTAACTTTATGCATAAGATGTTATACTGATTTAATTCCCAATTATAAAATAACTATAATCTAAGACTAAAGAAGAAATTATTAATACAAATTATACATTTACTTTCCAGATTAACAGAATTGCTAAAGCTAATTAATCTCTGACTCCAAAATTCTCAAATAAAAAGAAAGAAAAGTGCGTTTGCCTCTGTGTGTATGAAGATTGTATGCGTGTACCATTTAATATATGCACATGCACACACCTAACATACATACAAAACTAATTTGATTGAGATTGAAATGAACATCGGGTGGGGTGGGAAAAAATAAATTTTCCGTCGGGTCAAACCAATATAAGCCAACATATCGGCTCCTTTTGAAGTTTGGTTCGGTAATAAATGAAAATGAAATTTTTTTCTTTCTTTTAACTGGTAGAAACATAGACTTATTGTCACAACTTCGTTTAAATCTCGGAAAACAGCATGAAAATTTAAATGAAGAATTTAATAACAAATTATTTGAATTAAAATAAAAATTTCAATAGTTTTTTCCAATAAGAATAGTCTATTATTTGTTTCAAGAAGAAAAAAGAAAAGTTAATAATTTTGTAATTCATTCGAAGACTTTTCAATATTTTATATTCAAATAGGTACTCCACCCCACAAAAACAATTTAAAGGTTTTAAATGCATTTTAAAATGAAAAATCTTTCTTTTATTTTAATTTTAATTTCAAGTTAATAGATTGAATTTAATATTTGCCGTATTTCAAACAGAATTCAAATTGATTGGAATTATTTTTAAATCGTTTAAATCGACTATATTAACAAATCTTTATTAAAAATATTTTTCAAAAATAAAATATACTCTTCTGAAACTTTATTTGAAGAATATTAACTGATTTAAAGTTTAATTAATCTGATTTTAAACAAATATTACTTACTTTTTATTTAAAATATCGCAGAAAACATTTTAACACAGAGGTGGGTGTTTTTAGGTGTTGACAAATTTATCGAGTGTTTTTTTTAAATGTTTGACATTTTGAAATAAAAGTTACATTGCAGGAAAAATTACAACATGAACACCATTTTTATATATATTTTTTAATTATTCAGTAATCTTAAAAAAGTAGAAAATATTCTAAGTAATCTAATATTGTATCGAATTTTAGGTACTTTATATAAGTCTTACTTACGAAGATGCTTATTGAAGAAATGTTAGAAAATTACGAATAAATTTAAAATTTACTAGAGTTACCGTTCTTATTTTCTGATAACGTGTATGGACACCCGTATTTGCAAAAATCGGCATGTTTCCACACACACACACACACACACACACACACACACACACACACACACACACACACACACACAAATTTAAAAAATTCTTTTAAAAATACTGGGTGTCGCTGAATTGTAGTAATCTTTTCCATTTATGATTAGTAAATATACATTTTACTTAATAAGAATATCACTTGACCGCTACAAATTAATACAGAATTAGATTTACAAATTTAAATATTATAATTAAATTAAAATTAAATGAAAACAGTTCTTCTAAAAATTAATTATTCATCGAAAAAAATGTTTTTTCTTAAGACAATAGCGTCCATAATTAATATATGTTATTCATAAAGGCAATTAAAAGCATTTCTAATTAAATATTGGGTTACTTTTATTGCAGTTTTTATTTTATTCAGAGCAGATTTTGTGTAACTGGAGGTCCTGTTTGTTAAAAATATTGATGATTTAAATTCTCCAACGTCTCATCTTTGTAACTAATTAAGCGGTACAGAAATTAATTTTCCGAAATTTCATAAAATTAAATAAGTGGGGGTAACAGATGTAAAAATATATGTTTTACCAAAATTTTCTAAAAAAAAAGACGCTAAAATTTTCATACTAATTTATGGTCACTCATTGACGCAAGAAAAACCAAATTTTTAACCAAGATTTCTAACATTCTAAAAAGGATTAAAAAAATACAATTAAAAAATAAAAAATCCTTTGGCTTTTCTGCTTAATAATAACATAAAGATTTTGACGATAGAAATTTGTTTTTATTAAGTTTTGAGCATTTTTATATCAGGTATGATAATTTATTAGCGAATCTTTGGAAGTACTTATGTTAAAATCAGCATTTTAAATGAACGAACAATTTAATCTCGAAATTTTCTCATTTTGTTATCAGTGAAACGGCTGGAACTGAATTAGTTTACATACAAATCAGAAATATGTTTCATCAAATTGTATTTTATTAGATTATTTTATTTTTATTTCTTGACTTGTACGAATCTCAGTTTTTAGTCCAAAAAGTTTAATCAATCCTCCAGCGTTTATTGACTCCTTTTGATCTCCATTTATTTATCGACCATCTTTTGACACTCAGTTATTTATCAAGGTCCTAGAGAGTTCCATTAACACTCAGGGTCGATATCTACCACTTTGGGGACCAATGACATAAACTGACTTTGGTGTCCTTTAACATTTTTGGATTGATTATTTTAACGATCAATAATAGTTTCCATAGCCTACAAAGAGAAAAATAATAAAAAGAAAGCTAATGTAAAACTAGAATGCTGAATATTTATCATTAGAATGATTTTACCTAATTTGATTTAGTATTTTTTATTATTTAATTCAACCAACAAACTCTTACAGAAGAAAGTAAGGACAAAATGTGAATGTATTAATAAAAGTTTAAAAAATACATACACATTTGTTTTCTTGTTTATCAAACTGAAAAGATTTAATCTTTTCTCAAACCCTTTCTTGCATGTTTGGTATAAGCTGTGGAAAAAATGAAACAGAATCGATGAATAAAATAATAATAGAGAATAATAAAAAGAAAAGAATGTTAATTTCCTCTATCCACTGACAGTTGAACTCTCTTCCCATTTTCCAACATACGGCGCTCGCACGTGTCTTCCAATGAAGTAAGTCAAGATTTCTCTTCGGTTGTTCCAACTCAGCGCAAAGTTTACTTGTGCGCGACAATGTAATGATGCTTATATTGGCTTACCCTAACTTACCCCAAGAAAACGAAAACAGATAACCCATAACCATGTTTAACCTGCCAATGATAAAGTATAACCTTTCCTATGGGGGTTCCAAGGCTGACTTGAGCTCGACCATGAATACAATGCTTATATTTACTTATCCTAACTTCTGAACCAAGAAATAGAAAATGGCCATACCGAAGAGACATTGAGTACTTTGCTTCGCTAGAGTTTAGATAAAAAACGAGAATAAACGCTCCATTATAGAAACCCCAAACTTTTGTGCGCTTATTTTTTTATCATATGTGAACGCGCACGCAATTAAAATACACAAAAAATCGCATCCTTTTAACTTCTATTAAGCCTTGATCAGATGTTTTCTTCTAAAATGTTCCTTTTGAATTTGTTTTTCAAAAATAAATAAGTAAAACTATAGAGATAATATAATTTATAACTGTTCCATATCATTCAACCATTTTATTTGACTGTAGCGAATTGCTAAATATTTTTTTGTTTTGTTGACTTGTTACTCTTTAATGACAACTGTAACAATTATGAGGTTATCTGGAGAAGCCATTATTAACGATTGTAACGAAACAGGCGTATTATAGATTAACCATTACTAAACAATAAATAATTAAGTGATAATAACAACTCAACTCCTTTGTATTTGTGTTAATACTTAAATACGAACAAATTATTTGTTACTTTCTGGGTTTTGCATCTGCATCAAAATCAGAATGAAAATATCTGTTGAATGAAAAGAAATTTGTTTCCGCTCTGAAAATTGGTATTTATTTATTTTTTCAATTAGAACTTTGCAGCAGGAATCACCTACTGAACACAAGCTTAAAAGTTGAAATGCCAAAACCAGGATATTACAGAAACAATATGATCTCTTTTGCTTCTAACAAAGACTATAAAGTGGTTTGTTATTTAAAAAAAAAAATGAAGATTTGAAAAGTTTGAGATTCCGTTGGGTTACTGGAAATATTTTGGAAGGAGATTCGTTATAATCAAAATAAAGATTGCACATTACATCTTAGTAGTGTACTCATAAAATCTACGATCGTTAAATTTTAGAATATCTTTTATTTAACCGAAGTTTGATGAGGACTCATGTAGTAGAGTGTCTCTTTTGATTTTTGAAAGTATAATATCTACAAAGATAACAGGAGGAAGGGATTTGGTTCTCAACAACTTTTTATAATATAAACGCAAACGTGTCTAACTCCCTCTTTCTAATCACTCCTATTTTCATCTCCCCTCTTATTCTTTAAAGCCCACTCTCGGTGACAGCTCTTCTAGTTTCGGCTGCTTGATTTACCGGAAGTGAGAACCCTATTATAACGCAAAAAGTATATTTCCCAATGTTTGTCAAATTTATATTTTTCTCTTCCTTTACGTCATATTAATTATCAATAGTATTATTCAAATTGTATATACGACAGAAAATATATAATCAAAATAATGTATGGCTCAAGGAGAGACGTCGCGTTTTTTGAAGCTCCAAAAATTAACAGATTTTAAGTTTAAGTGAAAAAAACGTAAATATAATTTGCAATTATTATAAAAGTAATACAATTTGCAATTTAATTCACTCCAGTGAGACGAAAGTAATAAAATGACGTCAGCCAATACCACCCAATAAAAAACGTGTAAAATTGCAAGCATGTGTTACTTGAGATGAATGACTTCAACTACTAACGTTCTGTATTCAGTTCACCGTCGCAGATTATTGTCTACTCCTGTTTCTGCTTCAGATTTTAGTTTTATACATTTGCAAAATTTTTTTCGGATTTAAGATCCGGGTTGCACTTGTAATTTAAATTTCTATCCATTATGTGTCTTAATGAATTAATTAACAATTTCTAAGGTACTGTCATTTTGTAGGAGATGGCGTTTATGATTTTAGACTTTCTCTTGTTCATCCTTTGCGAAAATGCGTCAATAAGAGTTGTGACTATGAGGGAAAATAGAGGTTTGCTGGCTCTATTCATTGGTGTGATTTCACTCTCTACATCTGTTACTTCGGTGGAAATAACCAGGAGGCATTACTTTAGGAGCGTTCCCCGTGTGTGGATATATTATTTTATTTATGTTTCAGATACAAAAATAGCAGATATTGATTTCAGAGGATCCCAACTAGAGATATATATTTCTTAAACAGAGAAGTTCAAGTTTGATTTGCTGTGAAGTACTTTGTGGTCTAAAGCACACCAAGTCTAAAAAAAAATGGAGGACTCAGGTTTGAACACCGACGAAAGACACAATTTTTTAATCTGTCTATATTTCGGTATTGTAACTATTTACCTTGTTCAGACTGATGGCCTCATCTTTATTGCCATATTCACGACGTTTCGGTCGTTGTACGCTCTGGCTTTCTTCAGGTGAATTTCGAGTTTCGATTCGAACCCTTTATTTAGTCCATGGGGGTAGATTGTTATATTTCCACGGGCCATACCTTTTCTAGATATCTCAGATTCTGTTAATTACCTTTAGTAACTCAACTCTCAAAGTTCAATGGCCAGACGTTTTTAAACTGTTTAAAAAAGCAAGATTTTTTACTCAAACACGTGTATTCATTAAATATTGCGTTTATAATAATAATAATAATCATTATTATTATTATTATTATTATTATTATATATGTGTGTGTAAAAACAGACATAATGATGTCTGTTTTTACACAATCATAAAGATGTCTGTTTACCTTCTAACAGTAATTATATTTTATTTAAATGCCTTTGTATCTACATCAATGAACCCTTCAAGAACATATTTACTTTGATAATGATATTTTGCATATCATTTCAGGCTGAATCAGCAACAATGACTGAAGGGCTTTCAGAATCGTTCAAGAAATTCGTCAAATTGGCTGGAGCCAAAACACCTGAAGAAATGAAACATATGAATGCGAAGGCTTGCGGTAAAATGGTTAAAGACTGTTTGCCGAAAGAAGTGATAACGATCGCCGATGCAATGATCTTCCCTAAATATAAAGAAAAAGGAAAGCAGTACGTTTCTTTCATTTATGAAGAAACTAATTCTATTTTTGTGTCAGTCAGACTTCATCTTCGTATTACTGCAATATTTTTAAATATTGCCATATTTCATAGAGAATTAGAAAATTTTTTTTTTACATCTGTCAATATTTTTCCCATTTTTCATTTTCCATTTTACATATCCGAATTAAAAATAATTTTACAAATCCAGATTTAAAATACATATACATATCTACATATCTAAGTACATATTTACATATCCACATAAAATCTACATATCCAAATACATATTTACATATCCAAATTTAAAATAATGCCAATTATTTAAAAGCTTTCAGTATCAAACATCTCCAATTCATTTATGGATTAATGTAATGATTTCAGTTGAGATTTGGCACTATTTCTTGAATTAATCATTTTTAAATGGCAAATATAAAAACAAATTTAAATTGACTACATCGGACACTGAATATTTTAAAACACATTCTTCAATCTTGTTAGGAAAAGTAACCTTAAAATCATTCCCAGTTTCAAACTCAAAAAATGGGGAATCAATGCTGTCACAAGATCAGCAACGCCCTCTCCATTTCACCTCTCAATTTCATTCGATATACATACACACAAACATGTGTAAATATATACTTTAATATCTGACATAATTGTGAATCATTATTCATGGATAGCGTACACAAATGTTTGTATAATGAGAGAAGAAAGGAAAAAAGGAAGAGGAAAAAACAACATTGGATTGGATTTAGTGAAAAGAGATTAAGACATTCAAGTCGCAACATATTGAAACTATTATCAAGAGAAAACTTACGGAGCATGTATAACTTATCATCCGTTTGACAGATTGCTAGAAAGTGCAGAAAAATACAATTTTCTCGTCGAAATATCGGTTTGTGCAAGCATCAATTCAAATTTAGAACAAACAAAAATACTGAAAAAAAGATCATTGCATATAATAGACTCAAAATGTTGAGTATCTTTAAAAGTACATGATTAAAAGATGAATTACTGCCCAGATATACCGAATTTAAATCAAACCAAAATGTGCTGATCTGTACGTCCTTTGACTATAGAAATTGCCTAGTAATAACCAGCTTCTGTTGCAGTCCTTGTGGTGCTCCTTATCGAAACTAATTTATAGTTGGAAGTTATGGACTGTGTAATCACTTTCGCGGGTTTTGCTTTCTGTAATAAAGAACTGCATATTTTAGCTATCACGTTTGCTTGTAGTATGTCTAGGCATGTCAAATCCCTCACAGACCAATTCGCTTTGGAATAGACAATGACACAGGAATAGTTTCTTTGTGCAGGAGATTATCAGCTTGATGAAAACCTGCAATTCTACTCTTAATGTTAATATCAGCATAAAACTTCATTTTGTTTTCAGATATTTTTCTCAGATTAAATAATCATAATTTACACAAGATTATTTACAGGGGTAATATAAAATAATTATTCTGTACAATGATGAATTATTTTGTCTTTAAAAGTTTAGTCATTCACCAAGACAATATAGGTATTATTTAGTTAAGAGTATTGTACGGTTTAAACGTAGCAAATGTTTATAGTAAGTTGTTTTTGTATAGGTCAATATAGTCTAGCCAGCCTCTTCATTTGAGAATACAAACGATTATTTTGTATATTTGTATCTGATAACTTAGATGCACAATATTTAAATACATTCCCACAAAAGAAGGCTTCTGTTTAGGCTTTGCTTATCTTCACTAAGATTTTACAAACTGAGTAATCTTCACTAATTCTTAAAAACGTACAGGTTCCTTATAGTGCGAAATATTGACATTAGAAAACACAATCTTCAGTGATGAAGATATGACTTGTTCTTATTTTAAAAATATTTCTCCTCACTTTCACCCTCTCTCACATACACACAAATCTTATACCTTACCGAAAGTCGTTAGTTAAACTAATATCAATAAAATTAAAACTTTAATTATTTTATCGCCAAGAACATGTTCATTTTGTCTTCATACAAAATTACAAAAATAAAAAGATTTTGTAAACGAACTTATTACTTACTAGCAGCATGGCCCGGCGTTGCCCGTGCTTGTTTCAAAAATCGTACGACTCATACAGCAATCGCTATCACTTGACTTAAAATATTTTTGCCCTTTCTTGCCTTTAAAGGAGTGCCCTTTGCAGTGCTGATGTTGCTATATGCCTTACTTCTTGCCTATCTCACGCTGCAAATTTTTTCTAAGCTCTATACTAAACATTAAATCTGTTACGAAAAAAGAACTAAACAAAATGAACACAAAACCATCAGCTTTAAAAAAGGACTCATAACTGGAAAAACCGAATGAAAAAAGAATGTTAACAACAAATACTTTTTCACACCCAACCCAGTTCTGTGGAATCAGAATCAATATTGAGTTTAAGCAAGCGAATGAGCCAATTGGTATAAAATGCCATGCAGATTTAAATTTTCCCACTTGTGCCGAATGCAGCTATCGATTTTTTTTTTGTATGCTAGCATGCTAGTTAACATTCGTGTCAGTCAGCTGTTGGCTCTCACGCTGGCCAATAGAATCTTTCTGCCTTTTCGTGGCAGCCATCTATAGGCTCTCACTCTGGACAGTAGAAAATGGCCACAAACTACATGAAAATTGCCGTAGAAGCATGAAAAAATCGATTATTTCCACTATCGATGGGAGTTAGGAAATGTAAAGTCGGTCTTGGCCTGTGCATGTGCATGTAAATTTTGGTGCAAATCCGTCGATAATTGCGGCCGTTCATTCACACACACACACACACACACACACACACACACACACACACACACACACACACACACACACACACACACTGCCACACACACACGCACACATCCTATTTTATTTTTAGAGATTATCATGTTTTCTTTCCACCCAACGACTGTAGCCGTTTTTCGTATTTTCTTGAATGCGTTTGTCTTCAGGATTGCACTTTAGATTATTTCCTTTTTTTCCCAAGAAGTTCTTTATAACAATGACATATTTTAAATAATAAAAGAAACTTTTTAATACTTTTGGTATCTATTTAGGAATTAAAAAAAGGAAATTTCGCTAACTTAAAGAAATGTTTGTATTCAGGTAGAAATTGATATCATAAGCATAACGAAAGATAGTCTTCCTTTCTGAGAACTGCCAAAAGACAAGATATTCTAATATATTCAATATAAGAATAATATATTTACAACATAAAGTATTTATCTCGGATTATTTGTGCGCATTATGCTATAAATTGATCTTTTTATATTTTATTTCTTATTACATCACTTCATGTTTACCATAATTTTTACATCGTGTTTTCTTCGTTCTGTATTACAGATATATGTTAGATTCAAATTTCCCGGCTTTCGTCCGTGGATGTGCCCATGAATATGCCAAACTGAAAAAAAAAAATCCCAAGCTGCCAGCAGATGACGAGGGAGCAGAAAAATATTACCAAGATTTTGTGAAGAGATTGGAATGTGGAGGACCTAAAGTTAAAGAAGTGGTAAGTGTTATTCAGATAACATATTGTGTTCATTGTTACGCGTTGGCATCCATTGATTTAAACACATCAACAGTCTTGATATTATGGATTTCCTACAAGGTCATTTATTATGTAAAGACTCTTGTAGTTGGTTAGACAATGTAGTTGGAACTGAAATCCTGGTCAACGTGTTTAGGTTTTGAATTGAACAATCGTTAAAAACTAACCAGACCTGTGGAAATTCCAAGGATGTTGACAACTAAGATTATATATCATACCTCTGAACTTATCTCACCTTTGTCTGGATCTTTCAACCTTCTCCCTTATTCCTGCCATGTTTGTTGCTAGTCCATGCTTTTATCAGAATGTTATATAAACTTAGAGTAGTTCCATATTCCAAAAAGGAACAAAACATGCACAAATATTTTCTAATGTCTTCTCGTTTTTATTTCTTTTTCCCTCTGTCCGCTTTTCTATCTCTATTTGCCTTTCAATCTTTTTCGCTTAGTCACTTGATATCCAGACAGCAAGGCCGTCTTTCTACGTTTTTCTTTCGTCTCCATTTCCCATCTCTCACAATATATTGTTTAACATTGGTTATATTTATCGGGAAACAATGCAGAATATCAGAGATATGTCCACACAGTTTCTATCTATCTATCTATCTATCTATCTATCTATCTATCTATCTATCTATCTATCTATCTATCTATCTGTCAGTTGTAGGTATTTCCAAAGAAAAGACTTAAAATGAATTTAAAAAAATTTCAAGCTAATAGATTAAATGTAATATTTCTAGTAAGCAAAATATCTATCTATCTATCTATCTATCTATCTATCTATCTATCTATAGGGTTGCCAGTTATTTGAGAACACATCCTTAGCAGGTCATGAATTAAAGACAAACTAGCATAATGTTATGTGGCATTTTAACATTCTCATTTAATGATTTAAATTCAGAAGTACAGTGATCCCTCGTTTATCGCGGTAGATTGGTTCCAAGACCGGCCGCGATAACTGAATTTCCGCGAAGTAGAGATGCCAACCCACCCATTACAGTACTCTATTAATAACAAGAACAACTGTTAAGCAATAACATTTTAGATTAAAAAAAATAAAGATTGTTACTATACTCATCACGAAAGAAGTTGAATTAAAATTTGAATGATGATGCGCAGTAGAAATGATGCTGATGTAGCTGATGATGACTTCTATTGTGCAGCCAATGATTTTATTTTATGTCTCTTCAGACGGTGATGCTCTTTCCTGGGACACTTCTTCTACTTCTTCCGAAGGTGCAACCGTAGTAGTAGTAGTAGCAGCAGGAACTGACTCTTTTTTTGCGAGGCTGCAAAAATATTGTGATAGGAAGTTGCTGCCGCTGATTTTTTTATTTATTTAAAGAACATCTCGTCGGGATTCATGACTTCGTCGACCTTGTTGCAAAATTGCACAGAACGAACCATATCGTCGTCCCATTCCTGTGACCCCTCTTTCAATTCTTTAGCCAGGTTGCAGAGCTTGGCCAGCCGTTCCAAATTCAAGCCAGTTTGGTCGACAACTTCTTCCATTTCTTGCTGCGTTTTTTCTTCGCTGGCTGACTTCGTCAAGTCTTCAAGGTCTGCGTCGGTTAGCGGCTGGGAGTGGCAGTCTAATAACTCGTCGATGTCTCCCCGTGGTCATGTTTGCAAAGCTGTCACCTCCAATGATCGCGGCCAACTGCAAAGCTTTCTGTACTGCGGAGTGTTGGATTTCGGCAGGTGTAAATCCCTTGTCGTCATAAATAAACTTGGGTCACAAATTCTTCCACCTCGTGTTAACGGTGGCAGGCTTCATTTCATGCAATGCCTTCAGGATATTTTGGAGGCACGTAGCAATTGTGTACTACCACCAGTAAGCCTTCAAGTTAAAATTTTCGTCTTCGTCTTCTTGGGCGGCATCCACAGAAGCAATCAGGCTCGCCAGGACATTCCTCGTGTATAAGGCCTTGAATGCCCTGATAACCCCCTGGTCCATTGGCTGAATATAGTGGCGTAGTGTTGGGCAGCAGGAACTCAATCTGAATGCTCTCATGTGACAGATCAATAGCGTGGCCACCAGCGTTATCCATAAGGAGAAGGATTTCGAATGGCAAGCCCTTCTCTAATAGATACACCTTGACTTGCGGGATAAAACACCGGTGGAACAGTTGAAGGTCAGCATCTTCGTTATCCACGCCTTTGGATTGTGCATCCAATGTACGGGTAGCAGATTCTTGTTTTTGTTTTTTAAAGCCCTTGGGTTTTTAGACTTGTAAATAAGTCCTGGTTTTAACAAAAATCCCGCAGAATTGGCACACATCACGAGGGTCACATGATCCTTGTATGCTTTAAAGTGAGAGGCTTTTGTTTCCTCTTTGTATAGGAAAGTTCGCAACGGCATTCTTTTCCAAAACAAGCCCGTCTCGTCCATATTAAAAACCTTGTTCGGGCTTATATCTAGCTTCGGAGATAATCTTCTTGAAAGTTTCATTCACGTATGTTTCAGCAGTACTCGTGTCAGCAGAAGCAGCCTAGCCATGCAGGGAAACGCTTTTTAGGCCGAAGCTTTTCTGAAACTTAGCAAACCATCCTTTTGCTAACAGAAAAAGGACGTTTTTTATGTTGTGAATCACTGGACGTCCCTGGTTGCGGATGTTCTACGTTGTCTTCGTCTTCTTTCTCTTCTTCGTGGTCACCACTGCCGTCCTCAGGTTCCTTAGCGGCGAAAGTCTCGTACAGGCTCCTAGCCTTTGTTTGGATGATATTCGTATCCAAGACCATGTTCTTCTTTCGGCAGTCGGCTATCAATATGGCCAAAGCAGCTTCCATACAGATGATAGTTGTATTATGAGCCGTAACCACTCTCTTCGCCGACGTATTAAAGGTGATGGCAGCCGTCTTCCTGATGTTAGCCTCGTCCTTCTTGATGTAGCGAATGGTGGATTCGTTCACACTAAAATGGCGGGCTACGGCAGCGAAAGTTCTCCCTTCCTTCAACATATCCAGAAGTTTCATCTTCTCAGGAATCGTCATCATTTTTCATTTGTGTTTAGGTTCAGTACCAGCCTTGAAAGAAGCAGCTCGCTTGGGAGCCATTGCAGGGGATGAAAACGCAAAGTTCAACGCAAAGAAACAAAAAAAATCACACACAGCACAGCGTAAATTAGTACAATAAACTGCTCGGCGAGAAAGCTTGAAGAGAAATGGCTGCGAGAGAGAGAGAGACAAGGGAAGATGCTGCAGATCTGAGCATCGGTCAAAGCACCAATCTCATGGCCAGATTACAAAATAGAGAGCTATGATTCGTCGTCTCTCCCATTGCACCAATCACAACTCGTCTTACAAACGCACTTTGTCACCGAGATGGTACGCTTTGCATTTTCTCAACAACAGTATACATGGATACTGTATGCACATCACATTCTAGATGGTTCTTTTTTTTATTTCATGTGAGTTTTTTTGGTATTTTACGCTTGTTTTGTTGTTCCTAGACTAGGAAATAATATTTATTATTAATATTTTAATGGATTTAATGAGAAATTTTAGGTGTTCATATATCGCGATTTTTATAGAATTTTCCAGAAACTCCACGATATATTTTCCATATATATATTTTAAAAATCCGCTAAGTCGTGAGTCCGTGATAGTAGAACCGCGAATTAGCGAGGGATCACTGTATTGAGAGCATTACCACAACAGCTACCAATCTGAAACAGGAAATAAAAGACATCAGCTCTGTCAAACACATCAACTCGGTGATCGCGACATTCTTGACAGTAGCAAGATGAACAGGAGGAACTATATGATGATGTACTTCGTCTGCGATAGTCCTGAATGCCATGAACAATAAGACCTATGACATACCGCTTCATTACTTCCCACATATTCTCTGTTATATATATAAAAATGGAATGTCATTAAATATTTTCGGGGACAGAGTTATGCCCCTTTTGTTACATATTTTTGTTGTTAAAGGAAAAAGTTTTTACACTAGACATACGACCTGTTGTTACTGCTGCTAACTGAATAGAGAGGGATCCGCTATTGAACCTAAATACCTTGAAACAAGCGTTTCTAGATACAAACATGGTGTCAGAAGTGAGATCCTGTCAGAAAAATTAAACGAGGGATTGTATTTTCTTTTAAGAAAAAATAATTTATTTTCAACTTTTCGTTATCACATAAAAAATGTTCAGATTACAACCACTAGATATGTCCGACTTCACAAAGGCACCAGGATGACCAGAATGACACCAGGAATTTCAGAGATTTAGAATAGCATTGAAAATCTGATGAAATACAGCTCAATACCCTGTATGGGTATGGAAACAGAAAAGAGTTTCAAGTCTTTTTCATCCAAAAAGACAGGGTGAAAGGAATTCTGAACAAATTTTACGCATAATTTATATTCAAATGATAATATAATCCTTGAACGCGCCAGAGTCAATAGAAATGTTTGTCAGAGGATTATATGAAATGGCAGAATATTGTGACTTTCCTATCAAAAAATGATAAAATAAAGGACTGTTTTATTAGACTGATAGAAATTACAACTAATGCCAAACTTTACATTAGAAAGAGCCATGGAGATAACACGCAGATCTGGACTAGTCAAAGAACAAATAGAAGAAATACAAACGCAATAAGGATTAATGATCTAGCTGCAAAACCGTCAGTAAGAAAATTTATACAGAAAAGTCTGGAAGTTTCGAGAAACACGGAAAGTATAGTAAACACCACAATTTAAACACCTGCTTAGGTAACAGTAAAACTTGTAGGAAATGCAGTAAAATGAATCATTTTGCTGTAAGTTGCAAATCAAAAATAAATAGTGTGCACGAAATTCAGACACATACGACAGCTAAACACTTCTTAGGAGCGGTATCCGAAGAGAAAATGAAAGAGAAAACGGACCCTAAATTAAAAATATGTATGACGCTCCTTACATTTAAAATCAACACAGGAACCGATATAAATGTTATCAGTTAACAAACATTAAAAAAAAACCCAAAAAACTGAAAGAAAACTCACTTTAAAAACAACCAGAGTAATCTACAAAAGCCCTCGCGACAATAAAAGTACATTTACAATAAAAGCAAAATACAGACTATACACATAAGAAATTCATGCCGTGTTGCAAAGTGTCTTGTCAAGAGAAACACCATATCACATGGAACTTATTACAAAGCCACATGAAACCCACTACACTACCAGCTAGACCATGGCAAACGTGAGAAACAGACATTCTAAAACTAGATGATTAATACTGCTTAGATTTAATTGACAACTTTTCCCGATAGATAGAAATAGCACACATAAGTTCACTAACCAGCATAAAATATGTAAAATTAAAGAACATTTTCAGTAGTATTTCGGATGAAATAGTGACTGACAATACAAAACAATCTAAAAGTGCAGATTCTAATGATTTTGCATTACAATATGCATTTATACTCACTATTACCAGTCCAAGTTTCCCCCAAGCTAATGGAACTACAGAAAGCGGATTCAAGATTGCAAATAAAATGTTGCAGCAGCCAGACATATTTCTTGCAACAGGAGTGAACCCATCGGAACTCTTAATGGGCAGAAGAATAAAAACAATAATTTTCCATCCAAACAAACTATAAACAAACATGGCCAAATTTAAATAAGATAAGGGGAAAATGCTATATACAAAAAGAAAATCAATTTTATGACAGGAGATATGGCGCTTACGATCACAAACAACTGAAAATAGGAGATGATATACGGATGAAAATAGATCAAGAAAAGAGATGGGAAAATATTAACACGGTCGTAGACCCAGATATAATAGAACAATCAAAATAGAAAAAAGTTCTTGAGATTTTCAACGAAACAAAAACATTTGTTACATAATGGAAATGTACACGATTTTCAGGGCAATTTTGAAAACACACAAGAACAATTTGAACTCCGTAACCAACATCGGACGGAAACTTAATACCCATCTTGTGATGATAATTGGGATGAGCAAATAGTCAAAGACAATATCCAACTAGGAAAGGTCGTAAGGTTCAGGCGCCTAAATATTTACATGTTTTTGTCAAAAAGAAAAAAAAGAAAACTATTGTTTATAAAGTGAAGTAAATGTTGGGGAAAATTATCATCTCTTGATTGTGTTTTATTCTGATTTATTTGTTTATTAAATAAATCAAAATAACATTTTGATATTAGAGGTATTATATAAAAATAAAATTGAGTATAATTATAAAAAATTACAGTAAGGATGATTAATCACTTTCTAGGAGAGAGTTATGCCTCTTTTGTTAGACATTACTTTTGTCGAGGCATCGGTGAGTAATGGACGGATTGAGGAATCGGAGAGTCGAGATCATTACATTCACTGACGTGCTAATACACTTGGGAAAGGTATGATCAATCTGTCTCCACCCAGCTGAGTCCTATAGCCTTGGTTGGTGATTAGTCTAGAAGAAGGAAAACGCTGATTTCAGATCTGCTAAGAAGATTGGGCTCCGTTTCTACTACGGCTGCCATAAAGTTGGTTCCCCTAAAACCCGAATGGGTTACGGGTCTGTGATCGACTTTTGTTGTTAAATATTTCAGAATAATAAAACTTTTTTACACGAGACATACGATCTGTTGTTACTTAATTGAATAGCGAAGAGTAATTAAGATAAATTTAATAGATTGTCATGAATTCAAAAGTAAAATTTGGAAATTAGACGGAGGCAAATATTCCTGTAAAAATTGTCTTTAATTCGTAAAAACGAAAAATTGAATTTAATTAAAGAGAAAATAAACTTAATAAACTTATCTATGTAACCATTAATCTTAGTAGAAAAATAACGATGGAAAATGACTTTCTTCAGCAGTTACAAATATAATTGTACAACTGATTTCCATGTGACAAACTAGTTGCATTAATTAGTGAAAATGGTACAACTTATAGTTTGATATTTAAGCTAAAGAATTACAACGACGGAAGTAGGTAAAAAATCCATTGTTTAATTTTTATTCAGAAATTTCAAAATTACATATTTATTGTTTTTTTAAGTCAGAATCATTTACTTTTTTTTGACATTTGAAGGAAATGTTAACTTAAGATGTTTACAAAACCAAACTCTTAAACTTAGTTAAAAAATAAAATCCTCTGAGATGTGTATATATTAGAAAAATCTACAAGATTTTTATATCTCGAATTTCAAATCAGAGTATAAAATTGTATACAGTAAAAACGCATGTTTTATAAAATTGAATCTCTTCAGTCGCATTTAAATTAATATAGATATTGAATCCTTGGAATTAAATACAATTTATCGCGTTTACTTAGTAACCAAAGAAAGACAACTATTCATAAATGATATACGGAGTTATTTCCCTTAAACGTTCAAGCAGATTTTTTTCTTCAGTCGTCTTTGTTTCTTGGTAGCCCTATTCTTATTGATTAATTCCTATTTTCTTTGCTTTGTCTATTGTTTGCCATAGCCAACAAAGTCTGAAGATAAAACTATCATTTTAAATATATCTTATTATTAAACTACAATATTTGATGACATATAATTCCTATGGGTACCCCTACCGCCCATTTCAGCAAGTTAGGTCAATGATAGATTGGAAATGATGCTTGTGAGCCACAAAGTGACGATGTTCACTGTTGGAGTTATTACCTTCAACTTTTTTTTTTCAAGAACAAAAATACGTTTATATGCAAGAACTAATAATATATATATGGCAACTATGACATGATTACACAGTAATAAGCATACGAAGTTAAAAGTGATTCAATTTTAAGTTGGTTTCTAAACACAGATATTTGTCTCAGAATACCCAACTTTCATTTTCACAGCAATTACTTTTTTTATGAAAGTACTTATTTTTTAAATCATATATGAAAAAGAGGTAAACTACTTTAATCATAAGCCACTTTAATGGTGAAATCAAATGTGACAGCTTACGAATCAATAAAGAGATATTTCAAAGAGATTCCCTTTCGCCTCTGTTGTTCTGTATTGCATTTATACACTTGTCAAATGAAATAAATAACACAACTTATGGTTATCACATATCTGATAGATACATTAATCACTTATTCTACATTGACAACTTACACAAGTCTTCGAAAAAAGTGATAATAAATTAGAGGGTTTCATAATAATAATAAAACTTATTGATGATATCGCAATGGAATCTGATCGAGAAAAATGTGCTAAAGTAACCATCAAAAGAAGCAAATTGATACGAACAAAATATAAATCAAATTGACAAAGAAACTGTAATTCGCGAACTAGATTAAGAAGTATATAAAGATTTTAAATGAAAAAAAAAAACAGAATTCAACATGCAAGAATAGAAAAAGTTAGAAAAGAATGTTCTAGACGAGTATGGAATTAACACATTAATTCCATCTATATTTTACGCGCACGCGAGTTTCCTCCCTTCCTTTCACACTCGTGCGTGTGTGCGCGCGGTTTGCACCCCTTCCTTCCTCTTACAGCTAGACGTAGCAGTAACCTGGAGGAAGAACTTTGCTAGCTCCTACTGATGAAGTCAGACTAACAGATTTTGAATTTTTCCCGCGCGTTTTTCGGCGTCTCAAACGAACAGCGTTTGCAAACCAGTTGTTTCCCGGTTCTCAACCTGAGTAGACGGGCAACTCATTTATTCCGTGCCCTTAACCCATATGCGGGCCGGAATATCTTATCTCAACAATGTCGACCTCACACTTTACCAAGACTTCTTCTCGTCTTGAAGCTGCCCGCAGGTCAGACCTTTTCCGTCTTCGACCAGAAGACGTTCGAGACACACGACACAGTCGTGAGCAAAACTTCGTATTCAACAAGTGGCTTATTTTTATCCCTTGTCAGTCAAACTTTAAATACAGACAGGGATATCTTATTGACGAACAAACTTGCTACCCGCAGGTCAGACCTTTCTCCATTTTCGACCAGAAGACGTTCGAGACACACGACACAGTCGTGAGCAAAACTTCGCATTCAACAAGTGGCTTATTTTTATCCCTCGTCACTACGTCAGTCAATCTTAAATACAGATAGGGATATCTTACTGACGAACAGACATTCTTCGTCCTTTCTGGACTCGCCATAATTAACTTCTCATAGACGATGCAACCAACCGCAAATAACTCTTCGTCCTTTTGGCTAGACGTCCACAGCATTCCGTTAAAATTTTCAACAGTTAATTCAAGACCTGACCGAACTCTGAGACCCTACTTTGAACCTGAACATAAAAAAGAAAAAACACAAAATCACATACACTCTCAACGCCAAAAAAATCCACAGTGAGTACTCCTTTCTATCTGTGCGCACATACACCTCGTGTTTAACGAGTTCCTTTTTCCAGAACCTTATAAAACCCTTTTCCCGCCTTGTTCATCTTGCATTTCTATTTAGGCGCGGAACTTTTCCTTGATCTCGTACCACGAGATAATCTACTTGTTTCCATCTAATAAAAGTTACACATGTTTTACAAACAGACGTCTTTGTCATTTTATTCTGGCTATCTCTTTGATGTTTATTAATTTATGCACTCGTTGATTGACCCCTTTCCTCTCACTGTTCATTCACGCATTATTATTTTTTTTTATACATTGCTTGTGGACTCGGTAGTTTAGTGTGGTGACTGGCACAAGGCCACTTTGTAATAAACCAGCACTGCACGCTGCCGGGTCCGCAACACGAGTATGGGTGATAAATAAAAGTGAATTAAATGCCAAAAAATGAAACTCTTAACACCTGTTGTTATATATTCATTTAATGTAAGAAACTGAAATCTAGAAGGGATACGAAAAATAGAAAACTCCTTGTCATAAAGGACCACCCCAAAGCAAATGAAGATCGATTGCACCTGTTTAGTGGAGATGAAGGTAGAGAACTGATTTAATTAGTACTCACATGCAAGGCTACAAGCACAAGCCCTGAAACATATTCTTACTTAACTAACCTGTTTACCAGCATGAACCCAACAAAGTTATTTTCAGTTATCAAAGAAAGCAAAAATATCAAGCAAGATATACATCTAGACAAACCAGATGAAATAGGATTTGAAATCCAAAAAGTAGAGGCCAAAAACTTCAAACAGAATGCAGCACATAAGAAACCCTAACTTGAAAAACAAATGAGAAGACAAAACCTTAAATAACAGATACACAATTGCGAACACATGTTCCTGAAGTTGACAAAAATCTGGCCCATTAGTGGTTTCGGAGCTCTGGGTTGAAACAAGAAACAATTGCTCAAGGCCAAAACCTACCAAGTGCATATTTTAATAAATGGGCCAGATCCAAAATGTTGCTCTTGTATAAACACTGAGGAAACATTTTAATATCTCGGTGGTCTATCCTAGTCCTAAATGAATTCAAATATAGGCATGATACGATAGGAAAATTCCTGTATTGGGAGACATGTTAATATAACAGTGCGTCACATACTGAAAAATGGTATGACTATAATCCTGAACCAATCATAGAAGGCCATGAATTCTATATGAAGCTAAGAGAGCAGATATAGAGATTAAGAATGAATATCACCTTCTCATTGATAGTCTTTATGGTTAGCGTGTGTGTGTGAGGTCTCCCTCTCTCATCTGTTTGCCTGCTGGTGTCTGGCTTCCCTTATAGCCTATATAAGGGAAACGTACGGATGCAGTTGTAATCAACTGTAACAAGCGAGAATGGTATCGATAATAGCCAGCACTCTGGTATATTTCTGGGGTTTTTTTTACAATTTGTTTTGAGTAGAGTGCAGCGTATGTATGACTTAGCTATACGAAAATTGGTGTGTAGTTAGAGATATATGCTTTCTAAATAATTGCATAAATTTGTTATCTCTGTGTGTAAATTGAGTTTTCTGCTACAACTAAACAGAAAGAAAACAACAACAACAATAATAATAATAATTTTAATCGACAACATCTTGGTAAAAATCAGTCAACGAGATACATCAGCTTCGGGTGATAACCTTTTAAATCGATTTTTTGAAAGACAAGTGAATCTTATATACATATATCATTAAATACAGTAATTTGCATAACTATTTTATTAATAGACCAATTCACTTGTAGTGACAGAAATAAATAAATCACTAAATAACCTTAGTACGAAACTATGTAGGATTATGAAACCAAAATAATAAATGATAATAAAAGAAAAATTAAAAGTCAAGTAATAAAATTACCTAAAAATATAGATAATAATGATAATTAACAATAAATATAAAGAAAAGGTTAGATTATAAAAAAATAGTTAAATAAATACGAAAACTCCCATCATGCACCAAGACAGCCGTTTTTACCACCAATTAAAACAGAAATCAAATTTTTTCTCTCTTCGACGGCCAAATGAAGCAGATATTCAGGGACAGAGATTCGATAGCAGCCAAACAGACAAGCGTAAACTTTTTATCTCGGTATATGTATAGGTATACAAACATTTATCTGAAATGTATGCTAATGCATTTTATCGTTTTTATTTACGCTTATATCTTGTATATTATTTGTTTCTAATTTATATATTCCCATTGTGGGGCTGATGATGTCTTTTTAATACCCAAACAAAATTATCTATCTATCTATCTATCTATCTATATATATATATATATATATATATATATATATATATATATATATATATATATCCTTACGAGATAAATAGATAGATTTTTTAAAAAGTTAATTTAATTACCAGAGTTTCGTAGGAACCTCTTCTCCGGTCCATCTTTTAAATAAATTTAATGACAAGTGATTTCAGTATTCCTGCCTCCAGCCCGCCTTTGAATTGGCAAACATAAAATTTTGTTAGTCATTTTAGATAATCATAAAAATAGAGTTCTTTGAAAAACTCCTTTTCCGGAACACAATGGACGGATAGGGGTGGTGGAACCCCAGCCGGTGTCCATATAATAAGTATTCAGTGACGGGGAGAGGGAGGAGGGTGTCATCAAGCAGTGAGGAGTCAGCATTCGCCGAGATCGGGCAGTTAATGAGAGGGTCCTTTTTCGTGGCCGGTTATTAGTAAAATAGCAGTTCACCTCGACGAAATCGAAAAAAGATTGCCGTTAAGTCTTTGATGAATTCAATCACGGCCAAGGAGACAAACCTGTGAATATGGCTAGCCGGATGTATATACACATACAACCGATGTCATCACAGGTTCTGTAGTGACGGGCGTGCTTTTGGTAAAAACATTATATCGTGTGCCAGTCGGCAGAAATACATGGGATCATTAATCAAGATGAATATAGCATATGACATCTCCATTACCTTTATATACCTCCATGTTAAACCATTGCTCTAAAAACTACAAAATGGAAAACTTTATAATGTTAAATCTGAATCAGTATTCTGAAAATAAAGAGAATTATTTCAAATTTTAAAAAAATCCGTTTTCCTTAAGGAACACTTTGAAATATTCACAGGAGTATTTTTTCGTTGCTCTATTTCACATAGAACGTAAAATAAGTCAATTTCCACTTACGACATATTTATCTCAATCACTTTGTGAGTTTTTCTCATATAACAGATGTTTATATCCTATTTTTATATATTTTTCAATATTTTTATCGATTCATTTTCAAACTATATATCGTAATCATTCAAAGTTCGCTATCATTTAACAACCTGTAAAATTTTTTTATATGATTGACAATTACTTAATCTTCAAAGAGCAATTGAAATGTATCAAGATGCCTTTACTTACAATTCTACGCTTTATATATTACATTTACGATCATCGTCTTTTAATTTCTTTAAATGATTGTATTTTTGTACTTATTTTATTTATTTCCGTAGAAAGTGTCCAAGACCGGAAATGTGGATGGTTTGACTGATGTCTCTGGATACACTGGATCCCATAAAGAACGATTTGATGAAGAAGGTAAAGGCAAAGGGATCGAAGGACGTGTTGATATTGTCGATGATTCTGGTTATGTTGGCAATTACAAAGGAGCCGGCACTTTCGAGAAAAAATAATCGCCTACATCATTTCACATTAACTTTCCGCCTATGATTCACAGCTTATTTGTAAACTGCTACTTGTTTCTTTCTATTCAGTACGAGAAGAATGTCAGTATTTTCCAGTGATTTGCTGTTTTCATCTGACTTTCTTTGTATTTATCTTTATCACTTCTTTTTGTTAGAAAATCATAAGCATCATTCGAATTAAACATTTAGATTTTATGAAAATTTGTGACATTTAATTTATTGTTTTCTTTATCTAATTTACTGAACCCTATGATTTGATACTGTACAACAAGTACTACAGGTTTCCCGGTTTAAAAGACAAATTCTTTTTAAGAATATACGATGAAAAGACGAAATTACTCATTAAATTAATTGTTAAAGTGATAATAAGATCACGTAGAAGAGAAACGAAAAAGAAAGAAGATTTCCAAGATTTCCAATGTTAAAATTATTTTATTACGTCATATCTTCTCTGATCCTATCGACTTTCGTCAGTGGTCAAAATTGTCAACTTGACGATGTTACCTAAATTCATTATACTATCATTCTATTATGTCAAAAGATAAAAATAACAAAAAAGAAAATAAAGAATCTTTATTCTAATTCGATTAATCACAACAGAGTCCTAATGCAACTATGGAACCCCTTAGAGGATTTTAGTACAGCCTTTGTATTTTAAGCATTTATGGTAACCCTAATTTGTGAATAAACTAGAATTTTTATTAAAATATGAAATATATTGATTAAAATAAATTAAGAATCAACTTTTTGTATTTAGAAATACTAAGTGGGAAAAACCGTATCTGAAATTAACATTTACGTTTCCGGCCTTCATTAAGTTTGAAAAAGATGGTTCTTCCATTAACACAACGTCGACAATAGCTTCTCGTGTAGAACTTTATTTATATAAGACTAAGTATACTTTCTTATTAGTGTAAAGGCTATTTTAGTGTCTACATGTGTTTGAGTAGACAGCTTTGTTTATTTACAATCTTATATAAAAAAACTTATGTTGCGGAAGCTATATATATATATATATATATATATATATATATATATATATATATATATATATATATATATATATATTATTTACATTATTCGGACTATTGTCTTCATCTTTGTCGCCATATTTATTACAACGTTTCGGCCGTTGTACGCTCCGGTCTTCTTCAGGTGGTTGGAATGTCGAACTTAACCCTTTATTTCGCTCACTGGCTTAGACTGTTCTAGTTCCACGTGCCATGTTTATTGGATGTCAGTTATCAGTTATCTCCTGTTAATTTCCCTCGGAAAGTTCTCCACTGCTTTAACTGGGTATTGAACTCACACTTTTTGGGTCCTGTCACTGGATCTAACCAACGTATTTGGGTCCTGTCACTGGATCTAACCAATGTCCTTATCAACTCTGCCATGGCACAGTGAATAAAGGCGTTGGTTAGATCGACATGACAAAATGCGAGTAACTTAATGAAAATTAACAATACATGAATGTGTGCCTAGACATAGAAGAATACTGACACCAAGCGTTGATCCATGCCAATCTCTAAAATAAAGAATTCACCCAAAGAAGAAGAAATGTAACAATTATAATATGTAACAATTATAATATTCTAAATCTCGACAGAAATATCGTCATTTGTAGCCGTATTTTAATATTATTAATGCAGAGTGAAAAGATTTTCCATCGAGCTGTGTTGCAAACTCATCGATTAAAATCATTGAAATCAATTTATCCTTTTTGTTTTCATGCTGAGCATCCTCAGACCAGGACAGCCTTGGGTTATTGTCGATCGTAGATCATTTTTCTTTTTATTCATTTTAGTTTGGAAAATCATCTTTTACAATTACCGTTTGCGACCATCAAACACAAGAACAATCTGGACACCATTCGCACATTTGCAGAAGCTGTTCCAATTTTCTCCTCGTTTATTATATTATACATATCTTGATGATTGACATTCCCCATATCAGGATGGGTGTGTTTGAGTAGACTTTCCATTCAGATGTGGTATATCCTAGCCATTCTCGTGGATATGCTTTCCATGATGAAATGCAATAGATTCTTTGAGCAGTATCGGAATTAGTTTTGGGAGATTCGCTCTGAATTACTGAAAGATCCATTTCATTGCTAACATCCCGTTGAGTCTTTCTCAACTCTGAATGATAACTCTTCGTTATTCAATGTGGTCTGTAAGCCTACATCATCAATGACTCTGAAATCACAACTAATATCAGCAGTTAGTATTTCTGGGTCTTCACTAAGACGTTATAAATGCTGAAGTGCTTAAGTAACTTACCTCAGACGACCTACTCTTTGGCAAACAATATAGCTTCTTTTTTGCTGATGTGCTAACGGCCATCACTGAATATGTATGTCAAGCTCTTGATAAGAACGGCGAAGCTTGAGTTGTGGCTCTAGATATCTCGAAGGCGTTTGACAGGGTTTGGCACGCTGGTCTTCTACGTAAACTCCAGGGTTATGGTATTACTGGTCGATTGTTTGATTTAATTCAATCATTCCTATCAACCGTGAAATGAAGGTCGTATTGAATGTACTCACCTCCATATACATTCACACGAACGCGGGTACCCCCCAAGGCTATATCCTGGGTTCTACGTTATTTCTGATCCTCACCAATGATCTTCCTAATGTCATCAGTTCCCAAGTAGGCATTTATACAGATGACACTACCATTTACTCTTGTCTCAATATCAAATCCGCCAGAGATGACAAAGTTAACCTGACTGTTGCTCTTAAAAAGGACATCCAATCTGTGGTTAACTGGAGCAGGAACTGGTTCGTAAATTTTAATGCCTACAAAACGAAACTATTCTCATTTAACCACCATAGAGAAACTTTCCTGTCCGCCATTTTCATGGCTGGTAGTAGACTCATGGAAAACAACACACTGCACCTTCTTTGCCTCACGTTTTCAACTAACTTAAAGTGGAACGACTAAATCGAATCAGTAGCTGCATCTGCTGCAAGGAAAGTTGGGTTAGTGTGTCATGCCAGAAGGTTTTTCCCGTCAGTATCCATCTTACACATTTACAAATCTGCCATACGACCGTGCATTGAATACTGTTGATATATCTGGTTAGGTGCTCCTGCTACTCATCTTGAGGTTCTTGACAAAATCCAAAAAAGGATCTGCAATGTAATTGATCCTGACATGGCATCTCGACATCAATCACTTTCTCTTTGACGTGACATGGCTTCCCTCTGTCTTTTCTACAAATATTTTCATGGCAACTACTTTGACGAGATTTTTCCCTGGTACCCAGACTACGCGAGTTTAAGCGCGCGACTAGATTAGCGTCTAGGTCCCACCCTTTTACAGTTGAATTAGTTAAATCTAACCGCTACTTCTACTCCAACAGTTTCTATCTTTGTACTTCCCGCCAATGGAACTCACTTCCATTTCTTTGCTTCTCTGATAACTACAATCTTCAAAAATTTAAATGCAACGTTAATCGCCATCTTCTATTTTCTTTAACCCCATTCAGCTTTTATCCTTTCTTCCGTCCCTCTGCCTTTACCCAGTCTTATCTCTCACCTTCACCGTCTAACCCCCTGCGTACTAAGTGACCTTGCCGCCTTGCTTGGAATGAAAAGATTTAAAAAAAAAAAGAGATTGAACCTTAACTGATCCTTTTGCCTTTGTGGCCGTCTTTGATTTCCATTCTGTCGAGGTTTTATCATTTGTCTCAGGAATTTCTGTGTGATTCTCTGATATTCTGCATAAAATATACTGATTGTTCTCCAGTATGGATGATTTAGTTACTTAGTGTCTGTATGTAAAACCAAATGCTTTCAATGTCGAGGAATCATACAAGTTTGCACCTGTCTCCTGTACAACATCAAATGAAATGAATGACTTGAATCACTTCAATATTTCCTCTTTTTCTTTTACTAGCGCCACTTTCATATTCTTTGATCATTTTTTCAAATATATTTGTTTAAAAGAAAAATATTTGCTGCAGAAAGTGTTTATTATAAAATAGGCGAAAAACTAAACAGACAATTAACTCTAAATCTGAATATCTTTTAAATGTAATATTTTATATTTTCTTAAACTGATTGACCAAAGAATCGAATGTGAAATATTAGAAAACATAACATTTTATGTTTGTATGTTCATTTATGCATGCATTTTTTCACTTGTTTTAAAACGTCTCCCACTTGGCTATGGAGTCATCCACGAAGATGCAATCCACGTAGCCCATATATATATATATATATATATATATATATATATATATATATATATATATATATATAATATAATCGCTCTCACATAATCTGTGACGCGAGCTTGCTATATACCTCGAAAAAGCAGACGTTTTACATAGATAATATAAATAGTGGGAGACTATTTATTTACTTACATTTGAAGGATATATTAAGAACCGCAGTTGTATGTGGTTAGATTGAAGAGAAGTGTTTGCAAATATCGTTTAAAAGAGCGCAGGATGTTGAATTGAGTCTATAAAAATGTGAGGAACTTAGGAAAACTGCAGCAGTTTTCTTTGTCGCAGTTATGTATTGATTTGTGCGGCAGACAGTGTGCCAAACATTCCTGAAAATTTAAAGAACTAACTTACCGCTCCCATATATATATATATATATATATATATATATATATATATATATATAATCGTAGTTGAGAGCTATGAAAACCAAAGCAGACAGAATCGATAAGAAAGTATTTATATATTTCGTGTGGCTTTATCATTATACTCAGTTCTTGGTGCAGCTGTAATTAAAATAACAATGCATAACTAGTTAGAAAATCGAAAAAAAAGCGTGTAGGGACAATGCAGTTAAATAGACATTTTGATTCTTTTCATGTATTATTTTATATCATCAATAAATAAATCGTGATGAAAAAGTCAGACTGAACCAGGCTCAAAATTAAAATGTTTCTGGATAAAAGATTTTTTATAATTTTGGCAAACCTTAATTTTGTTTACAAAACCTGAAATTTATGAAATAAGTAATTTGTTAATAAAATGAATAATTCATTGAAAATAATTTCGAACAGAAATGCTTTTAAAATAATTATAGGCTTGCATTGAATATATTGAATAAAAATGTGAATTCTTAGGAAGAGACTAACTCCAGAAATACATTAATTTTTTGATCGAATTATATAATAAATAATTTACTTGAGAAAATCAAGAAAATTGAGGTACCACCAAAATGGATGCGTTTTCCCGAAATGAAAGCAAAAAAAAAAAAAAAACAACAAAAAAAAAACGCTATCTGCTGTTTTAAAACATTTGCCAAAAATCAAGGAATTATTCGAATCGAAGGAAGTTTTCATTACTGATCCATAAATCGTATACTGAATAGGTTATTTTATTAGAAAACATTGTGAAAATATTTAGGAGTCTACTTTATCCTCCTTTTCGATATCTTGTGTAATTGGAGGGAGTGTTCGTCAATTTTTTATATCTATATAAGGAAAAACCCATGAAGATATTATTTCAGTAAATAATTATGCAATGCCAATTCTGAATACGGAAAATTCGTTTCGAATCTTACTATAATAATTCAGTAAACTTCAAAAAATATTTTTTTCAGAGTTGGTGCTTGCATAATTTAATAAAACATGATTTATGAATAAAAGGCCTATTTTCATATTTATTTCTTTATAAATTAGTAAAGGATAAACATTGCATTGTATTTAGTTGGTTCGCATATTTTCATAATGTAGATATAAAGTTATTCTTGCAAATAAACAATCTAATAAATGTTTAATATTTTCTTGTAAAGTCTCAATAACAAAGAAAATGTATAGATTCGCTTTCATAGGCTTGGGTTTTATTAAAATACTAATTATCGCTTTTTAAAACAACGAACATTGCCGAAGGGGAAAAAGTCTTTTTGATACCAATTTTGCGAGTAGGGAGGCTAAATTTTACCATACTTTCTATTAAAAGGTAATTTTAAATAATTTCGAGATGATGGTGATGTCAATTCTACTTCTTGTTTAGTGTTTTAGAAGATTCCTGTATCATTTTTTTCCGACAGTAGATCCTTATATTTTATTATTAAATTTCGTTTTCTTTCAATAGTCCAGAGTAACTTACAACTGAGACTGCCCGCAAGTTTATTCATTTTATCTTTATTATCAATACTAATAATTAGAGCAACTTTAATTAAAAAAAGCATAATAATGGATGTTATTAATTTTCAAATGCGAATAAAAAAAAAACTATTAAGGATAATAGCGTCACTGTATTTGCTTTATAAAACAGAATATCTTCAATTATTGAATATTTTTAGAGGTTCTCTTCCAATTCCTTCCATATGAACGGAGGAGTTCCCTAAGTCTATATCCTGAGTCCTTCTAATCTGATTCTAATCGGATTCTGATGTCAGCAATTCTCAGATTGGCATCTATGCAGACGATACTACCATTTAGTTAACCTGGCCGCTGATCTTAAAAATGATCTCCAATCAGTGCTTAACTAGGGAAGTAAATGGCTTTTTAACTTTTAAAACTAAACTGTACTCATTTAATCATCACAGAGATACTTCCCTGACCCCAGCACATCAGCAATGGCTGAAGCTTGACTCCATGAGAATGTCTCATTGCGCCTTCTTGACCATACATTTTCCAATGACCTAAGGTAGAACAACTAAATTGAATCAATAGCTACATCTTTTGCAAGGAAATTCGGTTAATTCTGTTTTACCAGAAGGTTTTTTCTCGTCGGAGTCCATCTTACACATCTACGAATCTACCATTCGTCTATGCATTGAATATTGTTGCCATATCTAGTCTGGTGCCCATACTGTTCATCTTGAGGTTCTCGACAAAATCCAAAGAAGAATATACAATGTAATTGGTCCTGACTTGACATCTCTCATAGACGTGATGTGGCGGCTTCCCTCTGTCTTTTCTACAAATATTTTCATGGCAACTGTTCTGATGAGCTGTCTTTCCTGATACCCCGAGTACAGGAATTTAAGCGTACTACTAGATTGACATTTACGTCCCACTTTTTTTACTGTTGAAAAAGTTAAATGCAACCACCACTATTATTAAGCAAATACAGCAGTTTCTTTTCACGTGCTTCTCGGTGGTGGAGCTCCCTTCCTCTTACTTGCTTCCCTAATAACTACAACCCACAAAAATTTAAATGCAACGTCAATTGCCATCATCTGTTGCCGTGATCCCCGTTCTTCTTTATCCTTTCCTCAATCTCCCTCTCTATACGTAGTCTTTTCCCCTCACTTTCTCTATGTGTAACACCCTGCGTGCTAGTGGCTCTTCCACCCTGCTTGGAGTGAAATGCTTAAAAAAAGAACTGGGCAGTTCATCTTGATATGATATGCATCAATCATTGGCGAATCCATAGGAATAAGTAAGTAATATCTATTGAAATGTTATAGACTTTATAATGTGAGAATTCAACCTTAATTCTAGCAAAATCTCTTCATAGCGCAACCAAGCACAGAAAACAAAGATTTAAGATCATTTTAATAATTGTCTTTTTTTCTGTCTTGCACTACTTTCGCTTGCTTCTTAAAATACATACATTTTGAAGAATATTGATCTTTTCTACATATTCTGCTCCTGTCTTAATGACCTAGAATCTAGAGTTACAATAAAAAGTTCAAAATAGAATTTCCACGCTTTCATTCAAAGAATAATAACGCATGTGTATCCCTCCCCACGTCTATACTGAGAAGAGTTGGAATTAGGCCATGATTTAGTATGTTTAAAGTTGATTTGGGAAACAGCCTGAAAGAATGAATTTTATGAGTTTGGTTTACAGCCAAGAGTTGCTAACAAAAGTTTAGACAAAAGTTTAAATTCTTTCTCGAGAGTATTCTCCGATGAATAATCTTGAGAAAGGAAAACTCCCATTTTAACCAAGAAATAAAAAAAAAACACACTTTTCTATAGAAGAGATTATCAACACTAGCAAAAGAAAGACAGGTGTAATGGAAATTGTGGGTTTGTTATCTAGTATCCCCGATTTGCTAGAGAGGAGGAAATTTATACCTAAAACCTTTAATATTGCTCGCTACTACTGAACTAGTTTGATTTACAAACGTGCACCCAGAAAGACCGTTGTCATATATAAATTAATCCAAAAGAGTACTCAGAATTATTAGACATGTTAAATTCGCTGCCAACATTATTAGTATACATTCTCAGCTAAATCTCTGAATGATGCATTGGTGAAATGTTATTGTTTCTTGTGTGTGTGTGTGTGTGTGTGTGTGTGTGTGTGTGTGTGTGTGTGTGTGTGTGTGTGTCCCCGAAAACAGTAGGAAGAGATATTGATTTTACCGTCATATTTTTTTGTTTTTTTAATTTCGCGTAATTTGTATTAACACTTTATTATCGGAAGATTAAAAAAAATCAATAAAAATATATATTTTAATCTGACATCTATAACTAAAAAATAAATTCGAGAAACTTCCGACTATACTAAACAATTTCTTCAGCCAATGTTTAGATTAGTAAGATTAAAATATCAGAAATTTTATATTAAATAAACATATTTTGAACAGTTTGAATTGATTTCTTCAATGGTGCAATATTAAGAGAGCATATTTTGTTCCATATTTAAATATTTTGTGAAATTTCTGAATGACAACTTTGATCATTCATGATTTTAGCAATCTAGTGACTCTGGCTACACGTTTTCTTCATTAATGTTCACATAAAGTTTAGAATGATGAAAAGCAAGCTAACCTAACGATGCATATGTCTGAATTTTTTATGCTAAATTATTATTATTATACACATTTACTCGGACTTGTATCTTCATCTTAGTTGTTAAAATTACAACATATTTTCTGGTATAGACAACGGATTGGGAACAATCTACCCGCGTGAATTGATTAAAGGGCTAAATTCAAAATACCGAGAAGGTTATCAACTATGGCAAATAGCTGAAG
>CAHIKZ030005563.1:87500-172500 GCA_903632075.3 Acanthosepion pharaonis | reverse complement strand
TTTATATGTAAAGAGAAAGTTCTGTAATAACATCAAAATTATTGATTGATTGATAGAAACTGAAAAATAAACATTTATAAAGCCTTTTTTTTCCCATTTTCTAGTTTTGTATTTCTTAATTTAATCAGCCAATTGTTCTGTAAGAAATAATGTTTTCCTGTGAAGTTACTTGTTCAGATTTTCAGGATGAGTACTAGTGACTAAATATATTGATTTATATTTCTTAAATTTCATTTTGCAATTTATCTCTGAAATTTTAAATTCATTGATTTTTTTTTTTTTTTTTTTTTTTTTTAATCATATTAAACATAACTTGATGTCTTGAATTACTTTTTGAAAATAATGACACTTTTTCAACATATATCCTATAATTTGGATAAGTTATTTGGACTTTTTAGCTAATCTACATCATTTTTTTTTTTTTTCCAAAAAGTAAACTGTTTAATGAATTTGTCTCAGATGTTGGCACAGTTATGTCAATATTTAAGTACACAAAATATTTTTTCTCTTTTTTTTTTTTATTATAAACAAAGTGATAGACATTTTTCCTCCAGTACAGTAGAATTGTCCTTTTTTTTTTCTTGAGGTTTTCATTAAGTAATGATCATTTTGTAAATTTAGAACATTATTTATAAAGATTTAATACTAAATCAATTGCCTGTTTCTAACTGTACAAAGAAAATGTCACATTTGATATATGAAGGTGTGCTGAAAAGTTCTTAACCCATCCAAGTCAGATTTTAGAAAGTGTGTTGGGTTGTTAACCTTTCATCCTTTAGTATATAGAATTCTAACTAGAATAACACTAAAAGACAACAGAATTAGTATTAAAGAAATACTAGTCAATATTTAATAACTAAGTGCTTCAGTTTTTAAATTTAAATAGTAAAATAAAAATATCTGTGTGTTCATTAACTTTAACTTGTTATTATTGCTTATCAGTTATTTTATATTCACATATCAACATTCTTATTTGTAGATTGCGTGTACCAAAACAGGATGTAAATGGAACATTAGAAGCTGACAGTGTGCCTGCCATTAAGCTTTCCTTAGTTTCTTCTATTAGGTGCTCTGCTCAAATCACAAGGTAAGATGAAGATACCATGTGTTTTTTTTTCTTCAGATCTGTTAATATTATTGGTCTTCATAGAAAAGTGCATGCATGCAACTTGCAGTTACACACACACACAATGTATTGTGCACTAAAAAGGTCTAATATTGAAAATAGTACTGCAATAAACATTTGAAATATTTTTCAGGTTATTGTTCATCATGAAATTAGATTTGCAGATGGCGCATAAAATTTAAAGAAATTTGAATTTCATTTTGCAATTTTTCTGAAATTTTAAATTCATTTATTTATTTATTTTTTTTTATCATACTAAACATAACTTGATGTCTTGAATTACTTTTTGAAAATAATGACACTTCTCCAACACATATCCTATAATTTGGATAAGTTATTTTTTTTTTCTAAAAAGTGAACTGTTTAATGAATTTCTCAAATGTTGGCACAACTATGTCAATATTTAAGTACATAAAATATTTCTTCTCCTCTTAATATAAACAAACTGATAGACATTTTTCCTCTAGTACAGCAGAATTGTCCATATTTTATTTTTAAATGTTTTCATTAAGTTTGTAGTAAAAGAAAGACAAAATATACACAATTTTTATTTTATTACAAAAAAATGACTGTGAAATTATCTTTGGAGGAATGAAGAATGAGATGCTAGTTATGTGCAGTAGCATTTAATTTGAGAATTAATTCTCAGATATGACACAAACATCTATTTTATCCTTTCAGGGATGTGCTGGTAGTATAAGAGATATTGGTGTAGAAAACAGAATTGGGGAGTTATGTTCAAATTTTAGACTAGTTGGTTACATTTACTTTCACACATGTTCTTGCATGAATCCATAGTGTTTACCAGCCATGGGTTAAATAGCAGAGTAGACTAG
The DNA here is from genome assembly GCA_903632075.3 of Acanthosepion pharaonis. Lineage (NCBI taxonomy): Eukaryota > Metazoa > Mollusca > Cephalopoda > Sepiida > Sepiidae > Acanthosepion > Acanthosepion pharaonis. The sequence continues at coordinate 170,538 of CAHIKZ030005563.1, read as the reverse complement.
GCTTTCTTACATTGGTGGCAACCATTCTAAGAGAAGGAAAACTATGAATTCTAAATTGTATAAAAATTAGAATGCAATGTGAAGCTCCTCTATTATCTTTCTGAAGGATGCTTGGCAAGTCACAGATAAAGAAGAATCTGTGGAGAGTTGCTTGCCTATATTCTGAAATAACATGGCATTGTAAAAAAAAAAGGTCATAGGTGGTTATTCCACTATTTGTAGACACACTTGGTTCATATTTATTTTATTAACCTAGTTGGTATTGATTTAAAATTTGTATGTTGCCCCTTTTACACTCCATAAGCTCAATAGCCAGTTGGTAAAAATCTGCAATCACAAAATTTATTCATTTCTAATAAATTAATGAAAATTTATTTTATTGCTCATTGAAATTGTTTAAGGGATTTGTTGTTGTTGTTGTTGTTGTTGTTTTTTTTTTTTTTTTTTTTTAAAGAAAACAAGACCTAATTTATTAGTTTTAAATGATCCTGGAGAAAATAGCTGTCCTGTATTGTTCTTTTTTAAATTTCTACTTCTACCAACTTTACATTTCTTTATTTTTTTCAGAAAAGGTTTTGTTATGAAATTGTATTTTATTTGCCACTCAGGAACCATGACCTGTTTTATTCCCCCTTTGTTAAAACATAAACAAAGATCAAAATTTGATTAAACTAATTAGGCTTTCTGTTATATATCCTTTAAACTTGTTGTTAACAGATTAAATAAACAAAAATAAAACAAATTTTTAACTTTAGTTTCAAAAGTTTTCAAAAGTTTTAATTCCATATGTCTGTATAAAACTCATTGTATGTCATGTGTTACTTCATTGCTGTAATTTGTCTTTAAGTAGATGGATATAACCAAATTTTGATTGAAAGTTGCATTTAAGTTAAAGTATAAATTTAACAAATTCCCCTTTACATTTTATGAAGATTTTGGGGTAGGATTATTAAATTGTGCAGTGACCAAATTATTATATTAAAAACTGGTTATAGATGCTTTTACTCGAGTTTAAAAATACATTTTATTTCTATTTCAGATGTATTTTAAGAATAATTTTTACTTTAAAATTTACTCAGTTGGCTTGTTCAAATTAATTTCTATTATTTTTGTTTAATCTTTAGAAAATAGTGAAAGTATATCATTAATTTTAACATTTTAGTTAAATGGAGAAAACTGATTTTTGTAACTATACAATATTTATAAGTATTTTTGTAAAAATATCTTGTAAAATTTTATCTATATAATTTTAGAAAATATTTTTTTCATAGATGCATGAATTAAAAAAATGGTAAACTCTCTATTTAAAACACTTTAAATATAGAAGCACAAATGTTCTCTTTCCTTATATATTGTACATAATTTTAATTCATTTTGTCAAAAGAAAAAAATCTTTTCGTGCTGTTATTTCAATAAGTAACTATTTCTACTATTCAAAAAAAAATTATAATTTTTTTTTTCTCCTTTCCAAATTTGTAATGGGAAATATTTTAAATAGAATTTTATAATGCCAAAAAAATATTTTCTTTCCATTTTTGTTTTTTATTTTAGGCATTTTATTATGAAAATCAAATGTCTTTCTTATTCTGCTTATTCAAGTGATAATCTCTCAGACAAAATAACTCAAGATTTAAATATAGACACATCTTTTTCAATAGCATTTTACATTAGTTCCGTCTGAGATTATTTATATGATTTTCAGTTGTAATTCAAAAGTGAATGTTTTTCTGAATCACCAGCAATGTTTTTTCATTCTTTACAGAGAGCTGGAATTTATAGTTTTGTCTACAAATGAACTTTCAAGAATTATTACTGTCAGCAAAGTATTTTAATATTATTTTTATATTAATTTGCTTTTGTTGGCATTATTAATTTTATTAATTGTTTTTTTTTTAAACTGTATAAATATTAAGGTTAAGTTTGGTGTAAATTTTCAACTTTAGCTTTTCTTTTTATTATCTCATTTTACTTAAGCCATTTGTTTCTAGTGATTTTATCTCTTTTATCTTCTCATCACTTTTTTATTGGCATAAACTTTTTATTCTAAACATGCTATTGTTCTTCTCATTCTCTTATCACAATTCTTGTTTGATTAGTTCTCTCACTTCAGTTCTTCCAGTTTTTGAATCTTATGTAAATAAACCACACTTTCCAAATATTTTGTTCTATATTTGTTGCTTTTAAATAATCATTATCTTTTATAATTCTCTATTTAAGTATATCAGTTATTGTTAAATTTATTTAATGCTTTTTTTTTCCTGCTTTCAGTCTGTTGTCTATAAGAGATGAGATTGTTTTCTCAACAAGTGATGGCTATTTACAACGACTTCCTTGGAAAGGAAAATCTATGGATCTCGCCCACAAAATTAGCATTTATGACATTTCATTATCGGCAGATCTTCAACATTCCCGAGGTGAGAAGGTGTCATCAGCTAAATATGTCAACTGTGAGTTTTCTGTAAAATCATTAAGCATGGCATCCACCATATGAAGTACTAACCTTGCCTGGTTCTGGTGGCTCAAGAATTATTTTTCACTTCCCTGCATTGATCAGAGGCTTGACTGTGTGAGGCCACCAATTACACTCAGCAGGTTTGGGGATTTGAGAGTGCAGAAATTTGATTTGCTTTTTTGCATACTGTAGTTAAAGTAAAAACGAAACATAAAGTTGAGGAAATTTGAAATAGTAATTTTAGTAATCTTATTCAAATCATCTTTGCTCTTTTCTTCAAATCAGTCACTTCAAGAATAAGCCTTCCTTCATTAATCTCTCATTATAAAACTTTTATTTTTGGTTATTTATTTAATAACATGTTTCACTATCTGCTTTTGAATTTTGGTCAGATTTGATGCATTGACTTATGCACAACTACCCTTGGGAAAGGCATGAACCATTTCCTCTTCTCAGCTATGGGTTAAATAGTTGCACTTGTCTGGAAAAAAAACATATCAAAAATTGTTAATGCAATATTCACTTGTGAAAAAAAGAAAGTTTTGACTTTAAGTAACCTGCAAAAGGTTGATAAAACAAAAAAAAAAAAACAAACAAACAAATCATTCAATTAATCCTTATCTGCTTGGATTTATGTATAAGAAAATGGAAATTTGAATGTGATAGCTGTATGTATATAGACTGTTAATTTCTGTTAAAATATAAATACGTTGATTAGTATAGTTTTCAAACATAGCTGGTAGCATATGATTATTTACTAACTTCAGTTTAGTTTTGGCACAAGGATAAAATTATGGGTCATCCAATGAGAATCGAACTTGGAATTAATGATTTATCAGATCAGTTTGCTGACCACTATTCTACAGAAGTGTCTGAAATTTTCTTCATTTGATACCCATCATAGGTAGGTTTTAATATTTAAGAACTGAATTTCAGCCTGTCACATCATGGGTCTTGTAACCTATTCAGATCATAGGGTCACCATATGCACTGCAGCAGTGGTGCTTAGGATAAAATAACCTGAGGGATCCCATTCCACTTCAGGCTGGTTTCGACTTCATACTTTTTCTTCTAATAGATTGGTTGCCACCCCAAGGAAAGAAAGCTTAGTTTGTTCTGCTGTTTAATCCATTGATGGAGCAAGATAGATATATGGTTTTTCCATGGGCATTAGTACAAAGTGAATGAAATAGAATCAACCAAAATTCAAATTCAGTTTACCAATTTCACTTTTGATGACAATAACCAATACACTATCCATGCATCCTAAAAAAATGTAATGATTATAAATATCTTTTTTTTTTCTTACTGCGGCTTGTTGGTAATTGCATGCAAGAGTAACATGAGCATTATTATTGCTTAAAAGCAAAAGGTTTGATGCTTTTCAATAGCACTTTTTATTGTAAATAAAGATGCATGGAAATACATTATATATCAGATATAATTACTGTATTGAGAAGAGACTATTTAATGTCCTGAGGTGATTTATTTTAGCTAGTATCCTTATACTATCTTTAATCACTTCATTTCAGCAAGTGAGCTCTACAACCTTCCTCAGATGTTTGTCATATCTGGAAATCTTTATGCCCACATTCTCAATTTGTATGTTGAATATATATATATATATATATATATATATATATATATATATAAAAAATGTGTGAATGAGATAATGATATATTTTATAGATCAAGAACAATATTGGGGAAAATGTATGACAAACTGTAAAAAGTTTTCTTGTGATTTGTTTTGTCATTTAGGACTTCATTGGACTAAATTTATTATGTTGGTGTGACTACACATGTTCACAAATGAGGGATGCTAGAAATTTTAAATTAAAAAAAAAAATAAAATAAATTTCCAGCATTCTTCATTATTTATCTCTATCCATAAAAGGCAGTGTGTGTGTGTAACGAATGCTTGGCCGCAATTTTTGACGGATTTGCACCAAAATTTACATGCACATGCTTCAAGTTAGCGGTAAGGCCAAGACCGACTTTGCATTTCCCAACTCCCATCGATAGTGGAAATAATCGATTTTTTTTTTTTGTGCTTCTCTGGCAGTTTTCATGTAGTTTGCAGCCATTTTCTACTGGCCAGAGTGAGAGCCTATAGCTGGCTGCCAATAATAGGCAGGAAGATTCTATTGGCCAGCGTGAGAGTCAACAGCTGACTGACACGAATGTTAGCTAGCATGCAAAAAAAATCCATAGCTGCATTTGTCACAAGTGGGAAAAATTTAAATCTGCATGGCACTTTACTCCAGTTGGCTCATTAAACTTGCTTAAACTCAACGTTGATTCTGATTCCATGAAACTGGGTTGGGTGTGAAAATGTATTTGTTGTTAACATTCTTTTTTCATTCGGTTTTTACAGTTACGAGTCCTTTTTTAAAGCTGATCGGTTTGTGTTCATTTTATTTAGTTCTTTTTTCATAACAGATTTAATGTTTAGTATAGAGCTTAGAAAAAATTTGCAGTGTGAGATAGGCAAGAAGTAAGGCATGCAGCAACATCAGCACAGCAAAGGGCACTCCTTTAAAGGCAAGGAAGGGCAAAAATATTTTAAGTCAAGTAATAGTGATTGCTGTATGAGTTGTATGATTTTTTAATCAAGCACGGGCAACGCCAGGCCATGTTGCTAGTGTATATATATATATATATATATATATATATATATATATATATAAATATATATATATATATATATAATGTGTGTGGTGGACTCTCCTATTGTGAACAATAAATGAGTGTCAAGATTGGTTGGTGCCTTTCGTTTTACACTTATGCATGCTAGCAGTGGCTATTGTGAAGAAAATCAAGTAAGGGAAAGACATTTCATTTATGCTTTCTAACCCAGCCTTGCTGTGGGTGACAGATGAAATTTGTTAAAGCAGCATTTTGATGGCATCTCTGCTTCAGAGCTTGATGAAGCTGATCATGGTGCTTCAGTCTACTGTCTTCAAAATCCTTTAACTTAATGAAACATGTCCTATGGCACTTCTTTCAGTTTGATGCTTGGGTTTCCCAGGTTTTCAGATCAAAGTTGAGACATTTCAATTTGTCTTTGTAGTGTAAGAATGGATGTCCAACTAAACGCTTGGAGTTTGGTAGTTGTCCATACAGCACCTTTTTTGGAAGTCTATGCTCATCCATTCTCACAACATGACCAGCCCACCTAAGTTGTATCTTTGCTAGAATGATTTCAGTGCCTGTGATGTTGTTACATTTCTTCAGCATAGCACTATTCCTAACCCTGTCATCCCATTTTATATCATGTATGGCACAAAGACAGTGCATGTGAAAGGCGTCAAGTTGATTTATGTGCTTGTGGTACAGGGTTCAAGTTTCAGCATCATAGAGAAGGGTTGAGAGAACGACAGCTCTGTATATGTCGATCTTTACCCGGAGAGATATGTCTTTGGTGTTCCTTAACCTATGTTTAAATTTACCAAATGCTGTTCTGGCTTTGACTATTCTGGATTGGATTTCTCTGATATATTTACAGTGTGTAAATTGTTGCTATTCTATATTTTAATTTCACACACGTGCATTTGTTTTTGATTTTGGTAATAACTTGCTGTACTGCTTGGTAATACACACATTTCAGAATGTTTGGGTGTCAATCTGAGGGCAGTGCAGAAGATTCAGAAAGAGTTGGATAAGTCTAATGGTGATTATGAACGTGTTTGGAGTGATCACTAATGATGGTGACATTATACCTCCACTTGTCTTCTCACATGGCCTCACACTCAGTATGGAAGCCTACATCAAATGCTTTGAGATAGTGCTGCCCTGGTTCAAGATGGTGGCTGCTGGAAGACCCTATATTTGGCAACTGGACACTGCACCATGCCATACAATCAGGAGAACTCAGTCATGACTGTCTGACATTTTCCCTTTATATCTGGCCACCTAACTCCCCAGGCTGTAACCCACTTGATTATTATGTGTGGAGTGCAGTTGAATGAGAACCTGACAAAACACCTTGTTAACCAAAGATAAACTGAAGGCAAGGATTTTGCAGCATTCACCAACTTAAACAAGGAGGCTGTCCAGAAGAGTTGCAGGAGATTCTGAAGTTGTCTGGAGGTCATAGTTGAAGCCACTGGCAATTTTATTCAATAAATTTACTCTTTATTTCAAGATATTTTAATATACTTTTGGTAAAATGAGATATCGGTGTTATTTTCATTTTTTGCATAATTTAGATGACAATTTATCTATCGCACCCAGTATATATGGTTTTTTAAGTGAAGATTACTGGGTGTGGCATATACTATGCCAATTCAAATAATTTAATAAATAATGAGAGAAAACTAATTCATCAGCAGTTGTTTGTTATTTCAGTTTTACCAATATTATTGTAGATAGTGTACATATATGACCTAAATATTTTCTGTGTTGCATGGTTTATTTTATTTTGCAATTTGTTCTATTATGTTATTTTAACCATAATTCTGTGTGTGTATTTTTTTAAAAGAAAGATGTGTTGTCTCTTCTATAAAAAAAAATGCATTATTCTTAAATCTATTTGCATTTGCTTGTTTGAATGTTTACAAAAGCCTATATTAATGAAATTAGATTTTTACTGTTCTTGTATTATTTCAAACTATTGTTCTCATCTTAATTATATTATAGATGTTATTACAGACACATTTAGATCAAGTACCCTCCTGTTATCATCAGGTGTCTATTGATTGTTGCCACGTTTTGACCTTGTGGTATCAGTTATTGTTCATTCCTGCTGAATTTGTACTTCACTACCAGATTCAAGGATTGAACTTCTGATCACTAGATGAACCTTAGTGTTTTTTTTTCATTAGACTTTTATGTTCAATGTCAGATGCTTTTTAATTTTTAGTTATAATGGTGGGTTCATACCATTTTTCATAATTGTAATTGTCAATATCTTGTATTATTTTGACCTATTGTTCTCATCTTGGTTGATATAAATATTATAGACACATTTCCACCAATTACCCTCTGGTCATATATATAAGATGAGAACAGCAGTTTAAAATAATACAAGAATTTTCACAATTACTCATTTTATAAATGGAATGCTAAAAGATCTTTTACTTTTGTAAAAACAAAAAAACAAAAAACTACTTAAAAAAAATAAATTAAAAAAAAATGTATTTGCTATTAATTAGCAAGAACTTTATTTGCATATAACTTTTTTTTATAACTGATGGTATAGTTTTGTTTGTTTTTCCCCAAATTCTTTGATATTTGTAATTTGTTCTTTATTTCCTGATTAATGGAGTACGGTTTTCATTTTCAGCATTTTACCTGTACAAGTTGAGATACTAAGATTTAACAACATATGCTCATAACATGTGGCTATCATTTATGAGTGTAAGACAGATAAAAGTGGAATGGGTTTTATTTGAGGTCTTTTTTTTTTTTTTTTTTTATTGCACTAAACTGGTTGCTACTAACTCTGGAACTCAAATTGGCACATCCACATGCAACTGTCGTGATTTGGATATTTGAAGAATGATACATTAAAATAATACAAATATATCGATAATGACAAACATCTTTGATATTTAGCTATATCCCCCTTCTATTATATAAATTTAAATCTCTTAGTATTAGAACTTTACTATATTAACTATCTATTTAACTGTTTTGGCTTTGTATATGGGATGCCATGTAGAAGTGCATTGGTTATAATTTGGCCTATGCTTTCTCAAAGAATATGAATCTTATATGATCATGAGGATTAAAAATCATAGAGATTTAGCTGCTTAAATGCTTTCCATTTCTAAGTGTAACAATTGTTTTACCACAGCCAGTCTGCTATTTCACTTAATTTTTGTAAGTGTGTGCATATTAGTTATTGAGTGTAGATCTCAAGCTGATAGGAGAAAATTATAGTACTCATAGCTATTAATTTAATGGTTAAACAATTACAGAGCTTATTCATTCTTACTTTATATCAAAATGTATATCAGTACATATCAATTTAATCTTGGTCATTTGAAGGGCAATACTTATTACTGTTAATACAGCAATTTTGATGATGGCAGACACAGAACATGACAATCATTACTTCTATTGGGTAGGAAAGAGAACTGTTCAAAGAACTATTGTATGATTGTTTTTCTTTATCATACAAATTACCTGTTGCTTTGTATTGATTACAGTTTAATGCATATACATCTATCCTCCTTCCCACCACACCTATCTCCCTCCTCTCTATAATGTGAAACATTATGTGCCATGATTTCTTATTGGCTCTAAGAAATAGTTTTAGATTTATTTGCCCTTCCAGTTCTAGAAATTTGACTGGATCCTCTAACTTGAGAATAAATTTACCAATATTGTTTCAGCCACCCGGATGAGTGAACGTGATGAATACATTACACAGTTTGATCACAGTCTCTTCTTGAGAGGTTATAGTTTGGTGCTATCAACAGGGAGAGCGGCCTTTGTTTTTTCATTGGCTTCCCAGAATGATAACAATGTAAGTCATTATTTTCTTTCTTTCCCTGTCCACCCATTCAATATGAAAACTGTTTTTCATTTGTCTGGCCCTGTTGTGTTTTTTTCTCTTTTTTTATGCATGCATTTTTTTTCTGTCTTAAATATTCACTTCTCAGCTTAGACCTAAAGGTTCAAATGAAACTGTCCTGTTTTAAATTAAGTTAAAATAAAATGTAAAATTATACCCCTTAAATTGTTAGTTAAGTTTTTAATACGATTCGAAGAATTGTTGTTGGAAATAATTTTATTCTGAGAGAATGCCTATGATTTGCATTTGATTTATATTTCAGTCAATGTGTTTTGCCATTGTCAGTTTGTATATATAAAAATACAAACTTTTATTTCAAGAATATTGTTAACAAGAGAAGTTTATTTGTATTGATAATAAAGATAGCTCCTAATATTTTCATAAAGATCAATTTTCAATAATTGAATGGCAGTGTTTCCTTAAATATAATTTCTTTTAAATCTCATTAGTTTTTAGCTGCATTTTTTGCTTTAAATCTTAGAAATTTCTTTTTGTTGTACATAAAGAATGAAGTATTTTAAACCAACAATTGTTTTCTAGTTATCACTACAAAATCATTTGATAATTAGAAAGATATGTATAAACATATCTTTCTAATTAAAAAAACTGGGTTCATGTCTAAATTATTTTGAGTTTATTTTCTAATTAGTTACATAAAATTTTGTAATATTGAAGCTGTAAGTAACATTGTGAACATAGTAACTAAAAACCTCTTAACTGAGGAAAACTAGGAAAACACTATTTGCTTATAATATTAAGTTCATTTCAGCATTTAATAAAATGGTGTATAAACTATAGATTGACAAATGAGTATGGTAAAATATCAGATAATATAAAAATGGAATATGTAAAAATGGATTTAAAAAAAAAATTAATATTTTACTACTTTGTGAACATTTTTAAAATACCAATGAAAACTCTAAGAAAAAGTTGTTACTTTAACAATTTTGCTATAAAAACTGTTGTGATAGTAGGTAGGAAAGTGTTGTAAAATTTATTTCTTTACATGTACCTACTTCCTCCACCTACTTAATCTACGCTATTAAACTTGCAGTTGTCCAAAAAGTTGCCTGGGGAACTAATGTAACTTATCCTTTTGTATCATTCCAGCATCACATGTCTCATAATAACCATTTTAAACAAAGCACTATAATAATGAACATTGTCATAATGCAGTAGATTGTTCTTATTTAATTAGAGGTTGTCAATAACATATACAGTTTTTGAGAAATGATTGGTAACTTAATTCATTGTCCATTTAAAAGATGATGAAATTTAAATCCAGTAATAACACAAATAAAAATAAACTATAAAATGCTGTAAATTTTCTAATAAGCAGTTTGAATTTTTTTTTTTATTTAAGCTTTTATTTCAAGTCCATGTATGAATTTAGTACATGCTGACAATATATGATTGTATTTTAAATCTAAAGAAAATGTCTTAAACAAATGTAAATATTTTTATTCTTTTAAGAGGCCTCAGGAAATTATAGCTTTTTAACTCCTTTATCTGTTGATGACAAAAATTTCTGTTATTGAAGTTGGATGACTGTTATGAATAACAGAAATTTCTGCTGTATTTAATATTTGTTAAAATAAAAACAAACTTGCCGAGTTCAAGATGATATAGAATCCTTACACTGCAGTTAGCCTGGCATTTAAAATACCCGCTTGACAGTGATAAACAACTTTCGCATGATTTCTGTCTGATTTTCCGGAATGAGGAGTTATTATTATTTACATGTGGACTAATATCCTCATTTTTATCATCACAACTTTTCTGCCATTGTGCCCTCTCACTTTCTTCAAGTGTTAGTCAATCTTGATAACTTTCAGGAAATTTTGAAGTGAACATATGTAATCTACAGGTTTGGACAATTTTTATAATACAAAGGTGATCTGATGGAATCGGTACATACTAGACTATGAGAACCTCTTGAACGATCAGTTTGAAATTTCCTGATGGCTACCTCGATTAACATACACAAGAAAGCCGGAGAGTGCAATGGCTGAAACATGATAATAAAAATAAATATATTAGTCCAAATGCAAATCATTTTTACATAATGATAAATAATTTATGCTTATTTGATTTTTAATTTTGTATGAAATGTGTGGATGGAGGATGTGGAATCATTAATTTTTTTTTTTTTTTTTAACTTTGAAAAACTTGATTTTGTTTAGATTTTAGAAGGAATTAACTCATTTATTGGCTTTGTTATCAAATCTTATGGTAGATAAAATTATTATAGCATTTAAATATTGCTGATTTAGCACGGGGTTTTCAAAAATTGCCCAATACATGTTGCTTTTTACAATCTGTGTTCTTCAAATTTATTTGTAGATAATCTCTTGGGAAGAAAACATATGTTCACCTTTGTTAATTTTCTTTGAACATTTTTGAAACTCTGGGATTTTTTGATTTTTGTGCTATGGATCAATGATATTAATTGAGACTTAAGTAATAAATGTTAAATGCTTTCATTATTTAACATAATTATGGTACTCTTATATCTTAGATTTTTTTTTAAATTTATAATTTAGGTCTTAATACTCTAACCACTAAGTTTGGGACTTCTGTTAGCTTACATTGAGTTTAATGTCAATGTGCAAAGTTACACCCAAACTAATAATAGTTAGGAAATGCAACATGAATCCATATACTTTTTGATTAGTTTTTATAATTTGTTTATTTTCCTTTCTAAATCATTTTCCTTACACATATGCAGTCATAATGTATTTAATTACTTTCAATTGATAGAGAAGGACTTTTTTTCATTTTTACTCTTCTTGCACAATGTTTATAAAGTTACATAAATAAATCTTTTGGTGGGTTTTACATTATTTACATTGTTCAGATTGTTGATCTCATCTTTATTGTCATGTTCACAACATTTCGGATTTTGTATGCTCTGGCCTTATTCAGGTGACTGGGGGCCACTTGAGGTAGAGGGTTACATTAAGAGGCAGTTTTTGTGGATAGAAGATAATGATTAACCCCAGACTTGAACAGGTTAAAATTATAGTGATCAAGGGAAACATCCTCTTGGGAGTTAGTTCCACAGTGCAGTGGTTTGTGGGAAGAAGCTGCTCAAGGAACTTGCTTCTTACCAGTGGAATACAGGAGGAATGTGGATGGTTTGCTATAATGTGAATGGCTTGCGAGTCATTGCCATAAAGGTTAGAAATGGTGAAAACCAAGGAATGTCAGAGTACTTTCCATGGAAGTAGCAATAGAGCTGTGTGAGGCTTGCCACATCCTTCCTGTGTGAGAGAGAGAGGTGGAAAATAATTTGTCACTTTTTGTACTCTATTGAGACTGGAGAGGTGAGTACTGAGCAGCCCTCACCCAAATATGACAACAGTACTCTGTTTTTGGTCTGATCTGGCTCTTCTAAAGCTCAAGGATAGCATGTGGCATCAGGTACTTACTAGAGTGGTATAGGGAGCTGACCATTTTTCCAGTATCTTTTGCAGTGGATTGTATGTACGAGTTCCACTTGAGGTCAGGTGTGAGTTTGTCTTAATAGTTTCTCAAAGCATGGAGCCTCCCTGAGGGGACAGCCATTCATTGATACTGGTGATAGTTCGGAGTTAGATTGGCAATGATGGAATGCAACTAGTTTGTTTTTCGAGTCATTGAATGTAACCATCCAACTAGATCAAATGAGAGATCAATTGCCAATCTCTGATCATCTGAGAATTTTAGAAGTACACCTGTATATCATATCATTGGCATAAACGTTCACAAATTATCTCAGTATATACTTAGGCTTTATCATTTATATAAAAGAAAAAGAGGGTTGGTTCCAGAAGTGACCCCCAAGGGATGCCTATGTTGACCGCCAAGGCACTAGAGGACTACCTTTAGGGACTTACTCATTAGGAAGTACTTTATAATTAAGACTTCTGGTGATCCTATAGTTGGAGAGCTTGAGCAGCAAACCTTTGTGCCACACCTTTTCAAATACAATTTGAAATATTTAATGCTATGATTCTCAAGGTATGTTTGTTGTTAAGAGTCTCTCTCTGTGAATAATGGTAGTCAGGACATCAACAGTAGATTGGTTGATCAAAACCTGTCTTGCTTGCCACTCAAGAGGTTGTTCTTATCTAGGTACTTGATGACCTTGTTGATTATAGCTTCAAAAAGCTTACTTATGAGGAGACTGATAGGTCTATGCTGGGTGCAGGAAGATCTCTTGCCCCCATTCGTGAAGACTGGGCATATGCTTGACACTTTCCACAGGCTTAGTAAGGATAGTTCCGATTTGATATTCTTAAGGACAGCCACTGGAATTTTGTCTTGGCTAGTGGCTCTTCTTAGGGTCATGGCTTCTGATAAGTCTTGAAACTTCTCTTACTGTAATGATAATATTACTGAGATTGTGCTCAGTGGGAAGTTTGGAAGGGACTGACCTTTGTCATCTAATGTTGAGTTCATGGCAAAGAACTTCACTTTGTCTGCTGATCAAGATATAACCTTAGGGACATTTACAATGGTGGGCACAGCCATATTGCCTTATTAATCTTTTATTTGTTTCAATAGCTCTTTTTATTCTTGTATCATTTTCTGTTCTTAGTAAAGAGATAGAAGAAATATCCTCCAGAAAGGAGGTTTGTGTGCATATGTATTTATTTATATTTTCTGTTTCTTCTCATTTTTCTCTTAATACTTGGAGGTAAAGTGATTATCAAAATAAAGAATGAACATTTTTATGAATTAAAATTTGTTATCTTATGGTATTTTAATTTTTTTTCATTAAAGTTTTTTTTTAAATAAAGGTCAAATAAGTCTGAATGCTACTAAAAAAAATAGTAAACATTGTATCTTTTCTCAACTTCAAGTATTTTTAATTTTTATTAATATAAAAATACATAAAATTTACTTTTCCTTTTGTTACTGATTTACAGTTTTTAAATAATTATTACACATGCATATACTTTTCTTCATTTAAAAAAAAAAATCAATAAATGAACAATTTCAGAAACATTACTTTTGTTTTATATACAGTAAGTCTTTTTATCTTGGGATGTATTAATATTGTATTTTAATTTGAAATTCTAAAGAGCTTCTCTCTTGTCTCAGCATCATATGCTCTTCAGAACAATAATGGCTTTGCTCAGATTCTCTATTTTTATTATCTGTTAATTGCCATGACAGTAAAATGGTTTCCCATTACCTTGTCCATAGCTCTGAATTTGACTTTTCTTTCTCATAGCCTGGGATGCTTCCAAGGCTTGAGAGCTTGGTCTACTTTACTATCTAACCTAGGTACCTCCACGAGATCGCTAAAAAATGAGCATTGCATGATGAAAAAGACACCAAATTTGATAACAAAATTTTATCATCTAAATGTTTGTTATTATTAAGAGGAAAGATTAATTAAAGTTTATTTTAATTATTTAAAAAATTTTTTTCCTTCTTTTTAGAACAATCTGAATTTTCATTTAAAAATCCTTGTTTCTCTTTGTATCACCAGAACTAGTAAAATAACAGATACAATTTTTAGCATGTTTTTTTGTATGACATTAATTTGGAAAATCTTGCAAAAATAAAAATAATTGTCGGATGTTAATGAAACTTTCAGAAACTATTCACAGATGATCGAAATTATTATAAATATGTTTTCTTTTATTAAAGTCATGGCAGAATTTTTTTTTTTTTTATATTTATTACCTCCCTCATAACTAATTTTATGAAAACTTTAGAAATTCGATCAAGTCTACTTTAGTAATTACAATAGTTAAAAACACAAGACTTTGAGGAATGCAAACAGTTTTTTTTTTTTGTTTTTAATTCCCCCCCCACCTTAAAATCAGCTCTGAATTGTAACCTACAAAACTCAATAAAACAAATATATTATTTAATTTCAAATGCTTTTATTTGCTTTTATGAATATGGATAATATTTTCTGAAAGCAAAAAAAGATTTTTGATGAAAAATGAATTTATAATACAATTATTTGTTATTTTTTAATTATAATAGATTTTTACATTTAAGTTGTTAAAATATTATAAAATTAGTTAAAAACCACATCCACTTTCGTAAGTGTCCTTATGAGATAGATCTTTTTTTAACGTGTTGTAGATTGTATTGTTTTAACTAATCAGAAGACCTGCAGTAATTAAGAAATGTAATTTTGTGTTTATAATCGGGCTCTAATTATAAAGTACGGAAGACCAGCCAGAATACAATAAAGTTGCATTATTTGAGTTAAGCATTGTTCTCTGCTGTTAAGGCCTTTACTTTTGTGAAACATGAGTGGAGAAGTTTATTTAATTTTTCAGTTTCAACCAAGAAGGGTACCTAAAAGTATCAGTATCATCTTATGAAATTTATATGATCTTATTTTTATATTAATCTCAGTTATGGCATTTTTTCCATAAATGAGATATCAAAATTAATAATAAAATGAATGGAAATACAAATAACACAGTAAAATGTAGTAAATTTTATCAGAAGTGTACATAAAATTATAGTATTTTATGTACACTTCTGATAAAATTTCATAAGAAAGGTACCTATAAATTAATTAGATACCTTTCTTATGAAATTTAATCTCACTCTTAACAGTCTTATTTTAATTTATTTATAATATATTTTCTATAAAGCATTGTAAACGTAAAGGTGAAAGCTAAGTACAAAAAACAAAGAAAAAATTAGAGCGCTGAAAGTTTTCCTTAAAAATAACGAGGTAAATAATTTGTTCACTTAAATGTAAATAATTTCACTTTTCTCCTTCTGTAGAATAAATTATCCTCATGGAATCCGTCAATATGTCATTCATCACCTATCAAGTGACGCGAAAGTTTATGACCTGCTTTATTTTATTTTCAAATTACATATTTTCAGCGCAGAATCTAAGTTAAGCTTGTTTCAAAATATTTTAAATAAACATAATTTCTGATTTTCTTAAAATAAGTTTTGAAAAAATTATAATTGATTTTTAAAAGAATTTGAAACTGAGATTTTCATTTTTTTTAAAAATGGAGAAAAAATGGTTGCCATCTGTCAATTTTGCTGACTCAAAAAAAAAAAAAAAATTTTAACGAAAATTTTGGACATGCTAGGAAGGATTAAAAAATGTAAAAAAATACCCCCAAAATACTTTGATCTTTCCTCCTAATAACATAAACATTTAGACAATAAAAAATTTTGTTTTCGTCAAGTTTGGCATCTTTTTCATCATGCTATCCTCTTTTTTTAGCGATCTCGTGGAAGTACCTAATCTAACCTTTTTAGTTGGAAAAGTAGGAGACTATATCCAAGAGCATTAGTGCAAAAATTAACAAAGTGGGATTTTGATCTTGGCTCACCGATTCTATTTTCACCTGCACATACAATCTAAAGACATACTCATTGTATTGATATTTACTTTTATATCAGGTTATAAAGTTTAACCATACCATCTACGTAACATCTAAATATATAAACTTAAAGACTCAAATTATTTGAGATTTACGTTACATTTTATTTTATTTAATGTTATTTAACTTGAAATCCAGATAATTTTATGCTTACTTAAGGTTTTACTCTAGTTTTATCCAGCTAGTATTGTGATTTGGTAACAGAAGCAGATTTTTCTGATTTCACAAATAATTATATATAATTTTTTTCCCCAAAAGATGATGCTCTGATGATCTATTCTCTGGCCTTCATCATGTGTATTGACTCTATATGCAAAGAGAGAATCTCAATGTATTATATGAAGGTATTCTTAAGTCTGAATTCTATTCTTTCCTTGTTAAACAAAGAAAATCACAAGGTGTGATGATTTTTTTTTTTTTTTTTTTAATATACTTGTTGACAATATCAAAAACACAAAGGAAATTTTATTGAAAAGAAGTAGTTGTAATGTTAAAATATATTTGTTTCAGAAAATGTTTTCAGTTATTTTTTTCCTTCAACATTCTTAACTTTTTTTTTATATTTAAATTTCTTTTGTGTGGATGGAAATGTAAAATAAACCTAATTTACAGTAGTCTTTTTTTATATGAACAGTTTGGCTAAACTGATAAGGTTTGAGTCTCAAATTCTCCTGATAAGGCATAAAAGTGGCATTTTAGTATTAAACTTTGATTACATTAAGACAATTTAGGAAATTCTTAATTTGATACTTTTGCAACTCTTATCAATGAAATATGAAGGTCTTTGAACAGTATATCATTAGAGATCAGGCATATACACCTCAAAGATTATAACATTTTCTTTTTTTTTTAATTTCTCCTTTGTTAATGAAAAAAAAAACAATTTATGTTTACTAATTATTTTCCCCTCTTGTTTCTTATCCAGCATCGTGGTATCTGGGCAAGAGAATTGACAGATGCTGTTTGTGTAGATATTAATCACAGATATAGACTTCTTGCTTTTGGCTGTGCCAGGTAAGTTTACATCTCCATACTTTGAGATGGGGTGTACTTATCTAAATAAATAAAACTCTTACTCTCTTGATAATTAATGTATACCTCTTCTAGATGTATCTGTCCTTAATATTCAGACAGTTTCTCAATATTTTTCAGGAATTCATAAATGAATGTTAATTTAAGGCTGTAATAAAATGTATGCATATTGAGAATGGATACTCTAAATGTGTAAGCAACTTGTTTTAAATAAGTTTGATTGAATTTGTTCAGTATTTTAACATATTTATAAAATTAAATTAAATATTATCTATGTAAACTAAGTTTGGTTCTAAAATTTGTATATTATCTCAATTTTTTTTTTTTTTTTTACTTTAACACATAAAATATTTTCTGACTGTAATTGGTTGTCTCTTTTTCTGTTATAAATTTTTAAAATGAATATCATTTGGTTGACTGTTTATTCAATATATGAATATCAGAAGATAGATTTTATTTATCTAAATATTCACCATTGGATATATTATTATTTTTTGCGGGGGAGGGGGGTATCTGTTTTACTCTCTTTTGAAAAATAAATCAATATTATAGAATTCCACTTTGTAAAAAAAAAAAAAAAAAAAAAAAAGAAGTCTTTAATAACATACATGCTAAAATCACAGAAAACTAATTTTTACTGGATATAACATACATATTAGAAAAGTAAAACTGGGATTTAATACAGATTTGCATCTATACACTGCTTGTTAATTGGCTAATTTCTTTGGAAAATCTAATTTCTTTACCAAGATGATTTATCATTAATTTCTTTTATATGTAATACAAGGACAATGTCTCTTTTGTTTATAACTGATTTATTGGATTCAGGAAGATTTATTGGAAGTAAGCAGTCTTTCTACTGTATTGTCTTGTAAACTATATCTTATAATTTCCTCTTTCAGTGGTGAAGGAGTGGTATATTCTTTTGATGAAATTGTAGGTGCCCTTGAAATTTCACATCGCTTGCAGGTGTCAAGCAAAGATTACCCAGGTAAGTAAATGATAATTGTTTGTTTGTTTGTCTTTTTTCAAGTTTGATACTTGTAAATATTTTTTTAAATTTCTTTTGGACTTCTTACATATGAAAGAAACTAATGTTATAATTAA
This sequence comes from Acanthosepion pharaonis, assembly GCA_903632075.3. Lineage (NCBI taxonomy): Eukaryota > Metazoa > Mollusca > Cephalopoda > Sepiida > Sepiidae > Acanthosepion > Acanthosepion pharaonis. The sequence continues at coordinate 152,055 of CAHIKZ030005563.1, read as the reverse complement.
CTTGTATTCAACAGATGCAAACATCAAATCATATGACACTGAATATTTAAATCAATTCTTATACTGGAGTTAGTTTTCCTGTTAATAGTTCAATATTTGACAAGAGTTGGTGGTCATTGCTCAACTCTGGAAAAAGTTTCTTTGCTTGTCATTATGAATTGAATATATAAAGAGCCTAAAAAGATTGTGTTGTTTTACCAATTTAAAATATAGAACAACTGAAATGCTAATTCTGTTAACTGTTTAGTTTTGTAACATGTGTTATATGATTGTCATTTGCTAACCATTATCACCTCTAGCATTTTAATGTAAAAGATAAAAAAGAGCATGCAACTAAAAATTTAACTTTTATATGGTGCTAATCATTATAATTAGCAGAGAGCTTGCCTTATAATACAATATACATACTGGAAACAATATTTATTTTAACAAATGCAAACATAATTTGATCTTGTAACTTGAGTATATTGTAATAGGTTTTAAAACACTTTTTATCTTATTTTTATTTAACTAAATTTTAACCTTATTACAAGATATTTTCTATCTGTCCATTCACGATATTTAGAAATAATTAAAATGCTTTAAAGATTTGGATGATCAAAAATGTCTAGTAAATTCTGAAGATTTGTAATTCATTTATTCTTCTATTGTATAATGAGCTTAGAGATTTGGTAAAAAGTTTTTGTTTCTTTGTTTTTTGTTATTACTTTGTTTCTCATAACAGTAACAATTGATATTTGGATATTTTTATACATATTATAAAATACTTAATCTTTGACTGTAGATAGTTTTTTTTATTTTTTTTATATTTTGTCTTATCTCACCCAATCCCCCAAATAGTTTATTAGTTGAGTATGAGAAGTACTCTGCAGGCAAAGAATTAAGGCCACCCTGTATTTATTTAAAAACACCTTAAAATGAGAGATTTTTTTTCTTTATTAAGTAGAAGATAAAATTTCAGTAATTACAGTGTATCTGCTTTTATTTCTCAGTCTTTCTTCAGACTGTTCTTATTACCAAAAAGTTCAAATTTGGATTTGTCTGGCCACAATACATTTTGCTAAATTATGAATATTTTATGAGAAACATTTTGTTTTCACCATTTGCCACTCAGTAGACGTTTTGAGATTACCAAAATTTTTAACTAAGTTAAATGCTATTACAGATTCTAAATGTTAACTCGGCACAAACTAATGCTGTAAACAAAACATATGTAGGTCACTGAAGAAAAAAAGATTGTTCCATTTTTTTGTGTTCATAGATTGTTCCATTTTTTTGTGTTCATAGATTGTTCCATTTTTTTTTTTTTTTTTTTTAATTTTGAAGTAATTTGTGCAAAATCAAAGCAGCTAAGAATTGAGGTTAGGGCACAAATTGAAATTTCATTCAAAGGACTATACTCTCACAGACAAATTACCAAGAAGTTGAAGATTTCTAGACATGGGAGTGCAGTATTTGTTATAAAAGCGGTTAGAAACTGGGCTTAAATGTTGACAGAAAAAGAGCTGAAGCACCAAAAGTGACAACTACTTACCTTCATAAAAGTTCAATGATAATTCTTCTGCTATTTAATTTAAAGACAGATTGATGTGCATAGGTCCTTACTTTCTGAACAAACAATTATTTTTATTTCATGGGTGGCTTTTGCTGAATTTCGCAATTAATTTTGATTATTCCCATATTTCCAAGTTATAAAAATTATTATTGGATAAAAAATAATTTGTCACAAAAAAATCACATAAAAAAATTGCTGAAAACAATTACAGTAATGAAAAATTGGGAATCCAAAATTTCTGTAACATGAGCTATTGAAAGTTAGAGAGTTGTGTCCCTTTTTAATGAAAAAAGTGTGACACTGACATTCACATTTATTATATAGAAGATTTAATATTTGGTTGTTGATATTTATTTTCACTGTTTCTCACGTTTTATTACTATAATTATTCACTATTACATTTTCTGATGTACACTGTTTTTAAATAATAAAAAAAGTAAGATATGTAAACCAATTTTTGTCATTATTGTCAAAACAAAGATTTAATTTTTGTATTGTTGGTTTGTCTATTTTCTCCAGATGCTGGTGGAATCGTAGGGGCCGTGTCATGTATGAAGTGGACACCTGATGGCACTGCTATTGCTATATGTTGGGAACAAGGTGGCTTTTCTTTGTGGAGTGTTTTTGGTGCTCTTCTTGTTTGTACTTTGGGTGGAGATTATTGGTAAGCTGCTTTCAACTTTACAATTCTTATGAAGAATGAAAAACAAAGCCTATTTTCACAGAACATTTTTGTTTCAAAATTGGAAATTAATATTAAATTATAAATGGTACAATTAGAAATGGACCTAGTGAACAAAACTTGAGTGTTGAGTTAAAGGGAGATAACTGAGATCTGGAAGAGGAATGGTATGTGGAACTAGAACAATCTACCCTGGTGGATGAAATAAAGGGTTTGGTTTGAAATTCCATATAATGGCTGAAATGTGAATATGGCAATAAAGATAAGGACAACAGTCCAAACAATGTAAATAATTACAGTACCTCATCTCAGAAATATAGACATATATAGAAATGAGAGTATTAAAAATCTGTTTTTTAATCCCTTATGTACTGCTAATTGAACTTATTGTGAGTTTTTCCTCCCTTTGTCTATTATAAATATTTAAAAATTATAATTTATGAAATTTTTGCCCTCCCTTGTGAATTTAGAAAACAATGTAAACATTATGTAATGCTCTTCATGAGTAACTAATTTTTTAAAATAATCATGAATTGAAAAAATTCAGTTTGTAAAGATAAAGTGGAATTTCTTATCAGATTGTCTCCAACTTTTTTCTGTGTTAAAGTATATATATATATATACCTTCATGAGATCATTAAAAACAGAGCATAGCATGATGAAAAAGACACCAAACTTGACAAAAACAAAATTTTAGTGTCTAAATGTTTATCATTAAGAGGAAAGATCAAAGTATTTTTTAATTATTTTTAAAAACTTTTTCCTTCTTTTTAGAACATTCTAAATTTTGATTAAAAAAACTTTGTTTCTCTTTGAATCACCAGAACTAGTAAAATAACGTATAAAATTTTAGCAGGTTTTTTTCTGTATGACAGACATTAATTTTGAAAATCTGGCAAAAATAAAAATAATTGTCAGATTTTAATGAAACTTTCAAACCCAATAACTAATTGTACGAAAACTCTATAATTTTATTTTTAGGAATATTAGTGATTATAAAATTCAGTAAAACAAAAATATTATTTAACTTCAAAAGCTTTTAATTGCTTTTATTTATTTTAATGAACATGGACATTATTGTTTGAAAGCAAAAAGATATTTCGATGCAAAATGAATTTTTAAAACAATTATTTGTTATTTCTGAAATATTTTATTATTTTTACATTACATGTTGTTAATTCTTCTAAAATTAGTGAAAAGTTTGTAAAATTTAACGAATGTTGTTATTAAGTAGATATATATTTGCAGATTATAATTTCCAAAGCTTCTTACAAGCTAACAAACACCAGTATATAAAAAATATATAATTTGTGTCAATAATAAGACTGTAAATCAAATATACGGAAGACTGGAAGTATCATGCGTACAATAAAAAAAATGTCACGTGAATTGAGTTTCTGTCTAGTATTTAACTTAAACACTTAATTTTTAATACAATTATTTGCTATTTCTTTAATTATAATAGATTTTTACATTTAAGTTGTTAAAATATTATAAAATTAGTTAAAAGCTGCATTCAGTTTCGCAAATGTCCTTTTGAGAAGATTTATTTTTGCGAAACATGTGTGGAGAAGTTAATTTGATTTTTCAATTTCAACTGAAAAGAGTACCTACAAGTATCGGTATCATCTTATGAAATTTAAATTTGTATTTTATGTACACTTCTGATAAAATTTAATAAGAAAGGTACCTATAAATTAATTAGATACCTTTCTTATGAAATTTAATCTCACTCTCAACAGTCTTATTTTAATTTCTTTATAATATATTTTCCATAAAGCATCGTAAATGCAAAGGTGAAAGCTAAGTACAAAAAAAATTAGAGAGCTGAAAGTTTTCCTTAAAAATAACGAGGTAAATAATTTGTTCACTTAAATCTAAATAATTTCACTTCTCTCCTTTCATAGAAGGGATCACCTGTCAAGTGACGTGAAAGTTTATGACCTGCTTTGTTTTATTTTCAAACTACATCTTTTTGGCACAGAAACTAAGTTAAGCTTGTTTCAAAATATTTTAAATAAACATTATAATTTCTGATTTTCTTAAAATAAGTTTTGAAAAAATTGATTTTTAAAAGAATTTCAAACTGAAATTTTCAATTATTTTTTTATAAAATGGAAAAAAAATGGATGCCATGATTGATTATCTGTCAATTTTGCTAACTAAAAAAAACAAGATTTTAAAAAATGTAAAAAAATGAAGGTATATATATATATATATATATATATATAATCTTTCCTTACAGATTGCATACCTGAAAAAATTTGTACAATAAATTGGTTTAATGTGGTAACAATGAGTTCAATATTTTGGACAATATTTGCAATGGTTTTTGACCGCAGATCAAAGATTACTAGAGTTCGTTCACAAATACTTGGTTTTGTAAAACCTTAAAACATATTTGTTACTGAATATTTGTTTTCTTGCTTTAAGTACTTCATCTCTTCTTTTTTTTTTTTTATATTTTTATAAAGTAGAATTATTATGAAAGGAAAATATCTATGGAAAATCATTTCTTTAAATGTAAAATGTAAAGATAAATGAGTATGAAATCTACGATACTAAACAACTGTGTATTATTTTAATTTTAGGTTCCCCAAAGCTGGTAGTCATTTGTATCCTTCTCCTGTCCGTTCTATGGTATGTATAGTTCTCTTAAGATGTTTATATTTATTAAACCATGAAATTGCTTAAATGAATTCTGTATGAAGAGTCTAGCTCACCAGCTCAATATGTTTATTATATTTTTGAGTATATTTACTAGATAAGAATACTTTCCTTAAACATGTATATAGTATCTTTGGATGCTATCTATGTGATAAGTAGGAGTTCATTTCGATGTTAGTTAACAGAAATATGTATCTTATGTCATAATGTGGTTGAGAATCCTTTTTATATTTTTCTCTTTAAGAGTGCTTTGAAAAATATAAAAATCTTAAAAAAATAATTGTAAAATATTTTACCGAGTAAGCAAAATTTATCTGACTTCTCTTTTTTGAAGTTTTAAGATTCATTATTCTATGTATAAGGCCTCAAGAAATGGGTAAAGTAAAATAATTTTTATTTTGAGTTTAATATTTTAATAAACTTTATTCTGTCAGTTTTATATGGAACTTTCTTTAGTATAATCTAGGAACATTCATAAAATGTATTAAAAGATGTATATTAGGTCAATATCATGCACATGAAATAATCAAAATACATTTTTTCATCTTATTTTCTAGTTTTTGTTTTGTGTTTAAGATTTAAGTACTGCTTTTGTATTAAGATTTTCTTACTAAGGAAAATGAAAATTTTAAATTTAAATTCATTTTATTCTTGATTATTTGGTGTTTTTCTTTAGAACTTATTGTTTTTCTAGGAGTGGGGAATTGAAGGTTACCATTTGTGGATTGTCTGTGATTGCTTCTCAGATGATGATAATTCATCTGCAGAAGATGAAAATTCTAAAGAAGGTGGAATATCAACTCAGTTGATACAGATGCAGTTTGTTAAAAGTACTTTGACAGTTAACCCTTGCATGGTGAGTGTATTCTAATTTATTGCATAAAATGATACAAGAAAAAAGAATTCTACAAATTTACAAACTTATATCAAAATTGTATGAAATAATAAAAATTAAGCTTTTTCTACTTTGCATATAAAATTACATGAAAAAGTGCTTTTATATCTCTTTAGAAGCTGCTTTTTTTATTTGACTTTCATTGAAGGAATATTGTCAGATGAACTCTTTAAGATTATAATAAACATACGGTAAAATGAATATTAAAATTGCTGTAATAAAGAAAAATAACAACACCAGAATGCTATATTATTTGAGATGGAAATGGTTTTGGAATAACAAATATTTCTTAAATATTTAAAAATGTTTATAGAAAGCATAATTAAGCGTTCAATAATGATTATTCTATGTACTGTACGTGGGTGTGATGATGGTTCTCAACAATTTCCTATCATAGCCATGTTTGCTTTTATTTTACTACCCTCCCTATTTCCTTATCTGTCATCTGTTTGTTAGGTAGGTTCCTTACTGATTGTCTCTGTCCCTCTTGCTTTCAATATGTCCTGTGAGTGTCAAATTTTTCAAGCCTTTCCTCATTAAATTAAATTTTTGTACTTACTTGATTTTAACAAGAGTCCTCCTTCAAGAATGTACTAGCATCTTGATAGATAACCTGATGGAAATGGTGACATGCTGTGTATAAAATTCTTCCAACTTGGGCATGACCTATACCACCAGGAGGAAGGCTTGACTATGGGTTTGTTATCACCAGAGATGGCGAACCCATACATGGAATACTTCAATGAAATGGCTTTAAAGCCAACCATATGACTATTGGGATATGTGGTGTAATGGATTTCATCTCGGAATGAGAACACTGAGAGCTTTGTTTGAATCCCAGTTGAATTGTATTCACTTACACACAAATACCCTTGGGAAAGATATAAATCCATCTTTTCTCCTCCCAGCTATGGGTTGAATAGCAGGACAGACTGGGTTCTTTAGCCTTGGTTGGCAACCAGTCTACTGCAGAAAGAAATGGCAACCTACTGTGGGAAAAAATCTTCTGCCTCATCAGTCATGTATCAAAAGATATATGATCACCCAAGCGTGTATCCCGTCCTGGATATGACGATAAACTGCATCTGCGTCCTTGGTAAGACGATAAACTACATCCAACAGCTAGGGTCCCACTTACGGGTTAAATAGGCCCTTCTCTCTGTTGGCAGGGTGTCTGAATATGTCGACTGCCCCCCTGCAGAGAGTAAAAGCCTCTCAATGGGGCCACCTGTTGGCCATGGGTGGTGACCCATAATGCCTGGAGACGGGATCCTGGTGGCTGAGCAATCCATGAACCAGGAAAAAGCGGCCATGGTACTGCAACACTCCACTTTGGCCCTTATCTGGGCTAGATAGGCAGTCGGAGAGGCCCAATCCGATCAATCAGCTAGATCCGACACGCCCTAGCATATATAATTGTCTTTATTTTCTCCCAATCATGTTATACACTCTGCTCATGTAGAATCATCAATCTGCTCTTGCGGAACTAGTCCCAACCCTCTATTATATATGATAGAAGGTGGGGCTAAGGGTCAATCGTGTCGAGATATGACTGTTGACCAACATTAGACTGTTGAGTGTTTGATAGAGATTCAGAAACATACTCTTGGTGTGAGTATACTGGTTTTGTATAAGTTGGACTCCATGGTGGGTGGAGGAGCATGGGACCAGCAAAAACATAAAAACACGTATGGCTTCCTCTACAATAAAAAACGCAGTTATATAGAATCTGATTCTTCTTCAGATAATGAAATGGAATCATCCTTTCCAAGATTTGTTGTTATAGAGTCATGTAGCTCACTAATCACAAATTTATCTCCCTTTATAATAGAAAAGGTGATATCAGGTAACTTAACACCTTTAACTGTCAAGAAATTGAAAAATGAGACACTGCTTGTCGAAGTGGAAAAGAAGAAACATGCAGATTTTCTACTAAAAATGACTAAGTTCCACAACGTTCCAGTAAAAACATACCCTCTCAAATCCCTGAACACAAGTAAGGGGTTGTGAGAAGGGCTTCCTATCTTTATGTACAATAGAAGTAATTAAGAAAGAGTTGAAAAAACAAGATGTCATTGATGTTAAATGAATTTCAATAAAAAAAGAAGGTAAAATGATAGAAACAAACACCTATATGACATTTAACTCACCAAAAATACCAGAGAAAATTAAAGTAGGCTATACCATGGAGAGGGTCAAGCAGTTTGTGCCTAACCCTCTGAGATGTTATAAATGTCAAAAATATGGACATCATAGAGGATGAGAGGTGTGTGGGAAATGTGGCCAAAAAGATCCTGACCATCACATGAATGAATGTGAATTTCCTAATAAATGTGCTGTGGTGGTGATCATCCAGTCTACGCAAGATCTTGCGACAGTTGAAGAGAAAAGGAAATTCTATCAATAAAGCACAAAAATAACATTCCTTACCAAGAAGCACGGAAGATGATAGTAGGGCTGAACACTACCACATATTCCCAAGTAGTTGTTCAGGAAAAAAAAAAACAAAACACCAGAACAAATATGAAGAATTTGTCAAAACATTAATGCAGCTGAACCTGGGAGACTGGGACAATTTTATTAATAAGATAAAAGCCTTGAAAATGGTCTTGATAAAAACAATACAGCTACAGTTTCAGAAACACCAACTACTCAAAGTAATCCTGGACAAAGGAGAATCTTCCACTAAAACAACTACAAAAACAACAACGGCGCAGACACAAACCACTTCTCCTAAGAAACAAAAGTCGCTGAAATCATCAAGCCATCCTCCTACTTATAAAAGTGATAATCTTGGGAAAAATCAAGCATTAAACCCCGAACCAAACAATGATAAGACAGAATGTGCCCTACAATCTAAAATAGACAATACTCAAACTTCATCCTCATGGGAACGGGTAAAGTTGTCGAACTTGACAAGTCAATCTACAGAATTATCAACATCAAAGGTTGATACCAAAAATAGATTTAGCTCGATAGAAAGAATGGAGACTGAAGAGCTAAGCAATATAAACAAATCTAGGAAACACAATAACTCTAATTTAACATAATGAAACTGCAAAATAATTCAGTTCTACAATGGAACTGCAGAGGAATTAGAGCCAACTATGAAGAACTTCTAATACTCTTGGATAAATATAACCCCAAAGTTGTATGCCTTCAAGAAACATTTCTCAAGGACACCAACTAGTTAAACATTAAAAATTGCAATTCATACAATCACTTACACAGACACAGAGCTTCTGGAGGTGTATCAATCCTAGTTAGGAAAGACATACCTCAACACCAAATAACCATAGACAGTGAACTCCAAATAATTGCTGTCAAAACAACATTGCAAAAAACAGTAAATATCTGTTCTATCTATATTCCACCACATGAGACTATTAATGATATTAAATTTAACAAGTTAATAAAACAAATTCCTAAACCTCACTACATTTTTGAAAAAATAATGTTGCCAGCTATACAGTTTTGAAAAAATAATGTTGCCAGCTATACGTTTCTGGAAAAAAAATGTTGCCAGCTATACGTTTAATAGTACTATATGTTAAATATATATATAGTTATTTATGTGTGTGTGTATATATATATATATATATATATATGTATATATATATATAATATATTATAATAATATTTTTTGTTTAAAAATATGATTCCTTCGCTACATAAGAGTTCTCATGTTTCAAAAATGAGAGCCGAAATATCCAAATAATTATTAAAATTAAGTTGGATTGTGGTGTTTAGTCCCGTTTCATCTTCAAGCGAAATTTTAGGAATAAGCTATTTGTTGGTTTACGTGTATTTTTAGGCCCGGTCATTTTGGAATTCGTTATTGTGGGAGTGGCTAGACTATTTTCCTTCGTTAAGTGGTCAGAGAGTTAATTCTTATCAATAGATTCATCATCTTCTAAGAGGTTTTGGTAAGGTTGAGTAGGGTATCTATTTCAAGGCTAATGTTTGCAGTCGCCCTTTAGTTAGTTCCCAGTGAGGGATATTTTTATGGCGCGCCTACAATCGTTATGTGTCTGGGGAATTGTCTTTTATTATTGTCCATCTGATTATCTATTTATTTATTTGTTTATTCAAGTGGGTGTTTTATATACAGATCGCATTGCACTGAATTTCAATTTTTTTTGTTTTTTGACAACTACATAAAGGGTTTTTCCTATTTAATGATTTCGCTTTGCTTTTAAGAATTTTACTTAGCTATGGGATTTTTTTTTTAGATACCCTACTCAACCTTACCAAAACCTCTTAGAAGATGATGAATCTATTGATAAGAATTAACTCTCTGACCACTTAACGAAGGAAAATAGTCTAGCCACTCCCACAATAACGAATTCCAAAATGACCATGCCTAAAATACACGTAAAACCAACAAATAGCTTATTCCTAAAATTTCGCTTGAAGATGAAACGGACTAAACACCACAATCCAACTTAATTTTAATAATTATTTGGATATTTCGGCTCTCGTTTTTGAAACATGAGAACTCTTATGTAGCAAAGGAATCCTATTTTTAAACAAAAAATATTATTATAATATAAGCTCTACTTCTGTATGGAGCACTGTCTTCTTAAAAATAAAAAACAAAAAATACTAAGGAACCCCAGATTATGCACCCAACGTGTCCTTTTCTATTTTCTGCATACCTACGCATTTATATATATATATATATATATATATATATATAAACTTAATTTGGCATTAAATGACCTACAGTGCTTGATATGCCATAAAACCCAACCAACCAACCAAGTGTGTATCCCATGTGGCACTTAACTGACTGATATGGCTGGCATACCAAGCTGACACTTTTTTTACCTCATTAAGAAGCCATGCAAATAATGCTGGCTTATGTGAACTTGGTAAGATTTTTGATCCAGTTCAAATTGGAAGATGAAACTAATAACTCACAGAAATGTATTCAAGACATGTATATATTACAAACCAACCTTTATTGAACAATACCTTAACTTCACTTCCCACCATCCATGCTGCATAAAGAAATGGATTGTCTGATGCCTTCAACACCATGCAAAAATTATAAGTGGTGACCCAGACACATACCATTAAATGATCAGAATCAGACATACTTCCAAGGCATGGAAAGTATTCAAAAGATCTGTAGTCTATTCATCAAGACAATGTTCAGAAGCAGGTCAACCTTACAGGGAAATCTCTATCAAATCAAACTGGACACAGAGGAGAATATGACTAAGTATGTATTCCATTCCTTGTAGTTGTGGCAAAGAATATAAATGTGAAACCACTTGACTCCTGAAAGTAAAGCTTGATAAGCATAAAAAATTGTAATAAGGGGTGGGACGTGGCTGATTATGTATGGACAGAGAATGATGGTCACTAAACCCAGTTGTATGAAATAAAAAAAAAAAAATTAAAATACTAAGAATGCAGGAAAATAAGATGACTGAAGGAAACAGCACATATGGTAGACTATGACAGCCTCCTCAGTAGGCTGAACGTTGAAATATTATATTGGAGCCATTAATAAAGAAACAAATAAATAATGGTGGAGAGTGCCAAGCTTGATGGCAAAGATTTCAACTGCAAAGAAATGACAGGCAGTGTAGTAGCAGCAGCAAGCAGGCAATTAAAAGCATAAAATTTAAGATTCTAGATTCAGAATTGTCCCATGGGACTGTAACCAGGAGGATTAATGAGTTGGTTCATGAATTTGGTGAGTTTAATCTCTGGGCCGGGTAGTTCACTCTGTAGAAACATAACAATAATTGAGCAGTACTAAAATGATGAGATCTCTATACATGGGCAGTAGATCAAGAACAATTTACTCCCTGTAGATTAAATAAAGGGTTCAGTTCAAAATTCCATGAAGATTAAAGTGAATTGACTGCTATCTGAAGAAGGTTGAAGGGGGGCACAATTACTGAAACAACAATAAAGATGAGGATATTAGACTGACTGTAAATAATGTAAATGAGGCTGCTTTTTCATGTAATTTTATATTCAAAGTACAAAAAGTTTAATTTTTATAATTTTTTTATTTCAGCATTTTTATTCATCAATTTTTAAAATTAAATTTACATTAAAATTGTTTGTCTCCAAAACTTGATTTTTCAAGGTTATCACTATTTAATGTCATATGCTATCTCAATGAGAATAGTTTTTTGAATGTTGTAAAATGTCCTCTTCCTAATTCATTAAATTGATACATTATGTAGTCATTGTTGCTATGTTAAACTATTATTCTTAATGAAAGGCTGAAATTGCTATTAGCAATAAAAAAAAGTTTTATCATGAGATTTTCAAAATGTTCTTTCATATTTTAAATGTCTTAACAATCACAATATCTTAACTTTAGTTACCTTTTCATGAGTAATTGCTTTTAAGTGAAAAACTTTTTTCCTAGAAAAACCTGTTATTGATTTTTAAACTAATAAAGGAGAAAAGGAAGTAGATTTTCCTGTATTGAATGACCTTACATTATACAAAATTATGAATAACAAATTGCCATAATTCTGATAAACATGACAGATGCACACATTGACTATAATTTTAGTTGAGGTTTTTTCACTTTTTTTATTTATTTGTTTTAATACCATTTTCTGTAATTAAAAGTGAGTGAATTATTTGGAAAGGCATATTTTTATTTGATGTAGAATAATTTGTTATATATCAATACATAATGTATATATTATTTTTATTACTTTTCATTATAATATATTTATTATATATTAAATTTTCAGAAGTTATGGCTAGACAAAATCACATAGGCTACACAACATTTTGATTTTTAGGTGGCATGTATCATATATGTCTCTTCATTTTTTTTTTCTTCTTCCTGGTGTTGACTTCTGTACTGTCATGCTAAGTTCTGTTAATATAAGCTATTATGAATGTAACAGGAGTTAAAATAGTTGCTTTACTTTCATATTTTTTTTTTTTACAACTTTGATGATATAGTTATAAAGAAATAATCTGGGAAGTCTTTTTTTTTTCTTCTTACATAAATAAATCATTCACTTAGTACTGTTGGAATTTTGTGATTTTTATAAGGGATCAATCTTTTATTTATAATATCAATTATAGTAAAACACTGTCTCAGTAAGTAAAATTTTTTAGTACAAATATCCACTAAAAGTAGATACTAATGATTATTAATTTTTGAGTATCCTTCTCCTTTCAAGGCTACTATATTAAAGATTATTTTTTATCAGTTTATTTGCTGTGAAACTTGTTGAAAAAACAATTGGCTCCTTTAAAAAAGCAAAAGAAAATAAAGTTTCTAAAAGATGATAGTTATTCCAGCCATTGTAATAAATCTGAACAGATCTGAAAGAATGGCTTCCGAGTATTGTGTAGGAATCATAGAATCTGGTGTTCAAACTCTTCAAACAGAAATTTAATTTTCCTGGAAGCTGATTTTTTTTTTTTTTTTTTTTTTTTTTTGTCCATACATTTGTTTTTTTGAAGTGGCTATATTCAACTCAACAAACTTTATTCATTTATTATATTTATTCAGATTATTGCCCTTATCTTGTTTTGGCCATTGTTGATCTTCTATAGCCTCTCATATTCATTAACTTTCTTTGAATTTTGAACTGAACTATTCAATCTACACTCATTCTGCTGTCCATGTTAGGGGGCATAACTCGTATTCTTTGTTAATTCGTCCTTGTGTTGTTGCTTCTTTGTATGAACATGGACCTTTCTGCCTACAAAACAAAAAAATACGCAGTGTCAAAAGGATTGTTTTTCCATTGAAACCACTTACTTTAGCTACCTTTTATCCTCGGCAATGTTTGTTTTAAATGGTAATGATTAGAACTGTAATGCAATCTAAACATATGATGGAAGTGAAGTTATACAGTTTTTTTTCTTTTTTTTTCTTTAGAATTGACAATAAAAATATTAAACACTATATTATTTATTGGGATGATTGGCAAAAAATTGTTTTCATATTTATCATATTTCATTGCATTAGTTTTAATTGTATTTTTAAAATATAAATTTATTCTTGTAAATAATCTAATTTACAAGAAACATTTTATATTTACATTGTAAAAACTAATACAATTAAAACTAATGCAGTGCAATATTTATCATTTACCATTTCATATAGTTTGAATCAAGTGGCAAATGGCCAATGTTTTGCCAACCATCCCAATAAACAATATAATAATGTTTATTATTCTTATTGCTAATTCCCAAGAACAAATGCATAAATTCCTTTTCATGTTTGTTTTACAATTCTAATCATTGCTTTTTAAAAAATTACTGAGGAGTGAATAGTTAAAATAATAACAATCTCAAATGAAAAATGATCTTTTTGACACTGATTTTTTTTTTTTTTTTTTTTTTTACAGGCATGAAGGTACAAGCTTGTCTAAGAAAAATAGTAAAAAAATGTTTTAAAGCTATAAAAAATAATATAAAATCATCTGCGAAGATGAAGCTTTAGGTTAATTCATTAAAAAGAAAAATACTGAAAGATTCTGTTGGTTTGCATGTCATTTTCTCATTAATATTTAATTTGCAACTGGATAAAATATCCTCTTTCTGCCCCAGATATTCTATAATTTTGTGTCTGTTTTTAGTTTATAATGAATTTTGGTAAGCAATAGCTTTTCTTTATATTAAATCATTTTATCAGAATTGAGCTTTATTTTCACTTGTCAAGTAATAACTATTTTGTCAGTAACTTTTTTTTTTTATACTGAGGCATTGCTCTCCTTTTTCATAGTTGCAGGAGAAAAACTATAAAAGGTTATCTTAGTAAATTTTTGGTTATGTTTCAATTTTTGAGTAATAGATCAATAGAAGTATAAATTTGAGACATTAAATAAAGCTACAAGCAATTTATTTTAATGTTTTTGTTGATATATTCACTTTTGTAATCTCTTAACAATGTCTTGTAGGTGAGTGAATAGCAATTACACTTATGTCTAGATAAGAAAATCCATGGTTCATTAATATTTTTCTATTTTTAGATAAAATTCTTATTCAAAATTAAATGTGCATTTCTTTGTTTTAAAGCTGAATTATGTAAACTTGGTAGTAATATTTTATATGTAAATTGCTAATTCAGGTGGTTTAAGTTTCATATTGTATGTAATATTGTAATATACTTTTATAGAGGAGTTTTTTTTGTAAAATATTCTAATAAATGTAAAATTCATTAAAATAGATTTTAGTTTAACACATAAATGCTTCTGTTAAATAAAGTATGATTTCTTTTTATAAAAGTTTATATTCATTTAAAAATTAAAATATTAAATTCTTGGAATTTTGCAGGCAAATCATGAACACCTTTTCCTTCAAGGAGAAGATAAACTCTATTTGAATATTGGAGATTCATTTTTTAGAGTCTCAAATCCCAGCTCAAATATTCCCAGTTCAAACTCATCTTCCCCAATTTCACATGTCTTAGTTGGCAACAAGCAGTGGCAAGTCATTCCTATTTCTCATAGCTACCTCTCTGCCAATTGGCCTATCAGGGTATGTGGTGTTTTATTTATTTATTTTTTATCAAAAAACAAAAAGCTCAATATAAATTTGAATGAGTAACAAAATAATTTTTTTAAAATTGTATACTTTATATGCTCTGAAAACACTAGTTGCATTATTTTGAGTTCAGTAATAACAAAATAACAGCCAATTTCATATTTTCTTTTTAATCTTAATGATAAAATATCACTTATTTTCATCACTAAAGGTTGCATGAGAAATTGATCTGATGTGGCAGATGTAGTTTATTTTTCACAAATGTAAAGATATTCTTTTGTGTGTACATTTATTATTAGTAATATAATTACACCAGATTTATAATTCATTAATATATTTTTGTTTTCAGAAATGTCCATGTATTAAATTAAGTCTGGTTGAGAAAAATTCATGAACTTAATTTTAGTTTTAGAAGTAGCACATAGATTTAAAATATTTGACTCACTCTGGGATAGGAATGTTTCCTTTAACCTTAAGTTAAATGTATGTGCTTAAAATATTTTATTTTGAGAAGTACAAAATCTTCAAAATTTAAGCCTTGTTTCAAGGAAATATTTTAAATGTCATTATGGCAGATGTTCAAAAAATCACAGATAATAATTGAAGAAAATGATTTTGAAGTCTTGCTATTTTTAATTTTTTTATTTTGCTGCAATAAACACATTTCTATTTAGATGTAATCCTTGGAAATAAATTTTGCTAAAAATTATGACGTTAACATATTTTACTTGTGTTAAAAAAAGTGAAAAAGTATCTAAAATGCATTTTAAGTATTATATGAATACTTCATCATTTGTTGACTGTAGTCGGGATCATTGAGCCAATGTGAACAATCCTTTCTTTAGCCAGGACTACATACAGTTTTGAATTCAGTTACTTTCTCCTAGACCAGTTGCTACCCAAGGCTATAGAAATCAGTCTGTCTTGCTATTTACCAATAGTTGGGTGGAGAAGGGTATTAGCATGTGAATGTAATGGATCCAAATCAAATTCAAACTCTGCTCTCCAATTCCTCAATCTGAGCTACTATCCATTACACCACTGTGCCTCCATATACCATGGAGAGTCTGGGTCTAATTATGGATTAACAGAAGTAGAAATTTTGAAGATGTTACATTCTGTCCCTTCTTTAAAGAATTTCTAACAAATTATTTGTGAAGCTCTACATTTAGTGAAATACATCTTTGTTGTAGAGTAAATAGTACACCCCCGGTGACTAGATGAACTAGTCCATTACTATAAAGATCTCAAGGTTGGAGGTAAAACTGGTCTTCAGACTAACTAATACAGGCATCAATGCAAGTAACTGAAGCATTACATCTAGAGAATTCTTATATGAAGTATGTTATATAAATATGAATGTATTATAACAATAGCCATAAAATAGTGATGATGAGGGATTCAAAACTCAGCATTTATAAACATTGTATCAAGGATTCAGAACTCTTACAATTTGTAACTGTTGTAACAAGGATCGGAAACTCATACGAGTTCTAACTGGAGTTACAAGAATTTCAACCATGTTAGTTTTAAAAAAAGAAAAAAACATTCTTGTGAATATGGAGAAAATTTTGGCTTCCATAGTTGAAATTCAACAACAGAAATGGCAAAATTTACAGTTGTTAGAACTACAAAAACAGTAGCATAAATTGTTGGATATAATTCTGAAGAAAACAAAAAATTCTTCAACATCGCTTATGCTTGATGCTATCCAAAACACCATATCAGAATTGATATACAATCTTGATGAGGCACTGACTTTTTCTGCATATTTTCATAGACATTCAGTCACGAATGCAATGGCTGGGAAGATGAAGCAAAAACGAGATTGTTGTTAAGGAAAATAACTCCGATAGAATATGAAAAATAATGCAGTTACATTTTACTGAGAAAACAAAATAACTCCAGATATGTTCAAAATATTAATTTTTGTGCAAAATTTAACAGCTAAAAGAGATACTGAAATACTAGAGAAAATTTTAACAAAAATTGAACAAAACAATAATATTACACTGCTAGAAATAGTGGATGATTCAGACAATGCTAAATCTGAAACACAATGCTGAAGAAATTCAGAAAAAAGAATGTGTGTTGGTACAAGCAAAGGACAAATGTACAAAAAGAATAAATCCTTGTTTCAGATCTGGTAAATTATATCTTGGAAAAGACTGTCCCTTTAAAAATGCAGAATATTATAAGTTGTGGAACCAACAAGGACATGTTCTAGAAAAAGAAAGCATATTTAAGTAGTGGATCTGAGGCAGAAACACTACAAAGTCAAATATGTTGGCGGACTCTCCAGAAAGAGGTGGAAATGCCGATACTATAAAAAATAAAATATTTATAAAAGTATTAATCTCAAAAGTGGGGATGTTTTGGAGTAAATAGTACACCCCCGGTGACTATATGAACTAGTCCATTACTATAAAGAGCTCCAGGTCAGAGGTAAGACTAGTAGCCATTTGGAGTCAGGCAGTTTGCTGCCAGGCTCACGACAGGCTTGTCAAACTCTGTTCCTTCAGACAGAGATGAACCCAGACGAAGATATGCCTAGAGGCAGATTCTCGTCTGGGGAGTTAGACAAACCTTACCCCATGTATGCTGGATCTAAGAGGAATTTTTGCCAGGGTCTATGAGCTCGGAATCCCCCCATTAAAAACCGTCCTTGTGCCACATCCTGCCTTATAGAGAGGTTTGTTAAATACTTAACTGTTTGGAGTCAGTCCTCAGACTAACTAATACAGGCATCATGGCAAGTAGCTATAGCATCATGTATAGAGAATACTTATATGAACTACATTACATAAGTATGAGTGTGTTATAACAATAACCAGAGAATAGTGGTGTTACAATAATCTTTTAAATGTATTTCAGATCAATGAAGTGAAAGAAAATGTTTATTATTTACTATTGTTTTGATTCTGAACATTCGAATTCCTGAATGGGACAAGTCATGGTAACCATCAAATAATCAAAGAATCATCTAGCAATTTGTTTTATGTTATGGAATATATTAATATCTTACTTTGCCCTTATTTTCTTATCCCAAAGTCACTGGAATTTTAGATATAGATTAAATGCTGTTTTCTATAATTGAAATTTATGATAAAATATCTTTTATAAACTTTAAATGATATTGTAATGTTGTTCATTTTTTTTAATTTGTTAAAAATGGCCACGATCATTTTGATAGAATCTGAAATTTTCTTTTCTTCTAATTATTAAATATTGTTTCAGTATGCAGCAGTTGACCGTTCTGGACAGTGCATTGTTGTTGCTGGTAAGACTGGTCTGGCTCATTATGCCTTTCGCAAATGGAAATTATTTGGAAATGAAACTCAGGTTTGTATATACATTTATCTAATTTTATCTATAACCCTAATGTGCATGTTCTGTATTTAAATGTTTGTAAAAAAAATAAATTTCACTTTTATTTTAAAGACATTTTTATGAGATTCAGTGTCACTCATAATTGTCCACTTTGTAGAAAATTACACAAGTCACAATTCTAATAACAAGAGAATTATATTCATTTCTAAATTATAATAAATTCTGAACACTGATTACACTTGCTAATGAAGCACAAAATTCAGCTGGAAAAATTTTAGAACCTGATTCCAAAATTACATTTTTGCATAATCTAATTTTTCCTGTGGAATTGTCTTCAATTCTTCTGAAGTTATAAAATAACATACTTTAAAATTATATTTTTGTTTAATAGAATTACTTATTTTAATTTACTAAAGTATCGTTAGATGATTAAGTTGTTTTAGTTATTGTTATGTGCCACAACAATTATTAATGTTTCAAAATTTCTATGGTAATATTACATAGAGAAATGATTAATTTTTAAAATCTTAGACACCTTTTTATTTTTAAATTTCCATCAGCTGGTCAAATCTATCAAGTCTTTCCTTATTCCAAGTTCGTTTATTCTATTAGTATTATTGAATGATTTAATCATATTTCAACTGATGCACACACTATTTGACAATTCTGTATTGATAACTGTTGGCAGTTCATTCAAATAAACAACTAGAAATGTATATGTATATAGGGAATATTTAAACCTATTAAACTTCCTTTTGTAGGAACGAGATCTGGTTGTCTCAGGTGGTCTCACATGGTGGAAAGATTTTATATGCTTAGCTTGTTATAATCTCCTTACTCGGAGAGATGAGGTAATATTTTCTTCATTATTCAATGTAGTAGTATATGTATGGGGGGGGGATAAATATTTGTACACCATGAATTTTTTTAATTAACATGGTTATAACTTATGAAAAAACTTAAAATCCATACAATATTTCTACACCATTGCATAATGCTGCAATATGCAAAAGACAATTAGAAAACTTTGTTATAAATGAAATTGGGTTATTTATAAAATTTTGAGACAAAAATGTATTCATACAAAATGTCTTTAATATCAAAAGACTTAAATTAGCTTTATTTACATAATTCTTTGTAAGATTTTGCTAGATTCTTCCAATTATCAATCAATCTAGAACATTCTGCAATTCATTTCTTATATAAGATTATCATACACAGTAATTATCATCATGGAGAAAGGCAAGGAACTATCAGATTCGTAAAAAGAATTGATCATCAAACATGCGAAAGAAAACAAAAAGCTATAGGAAAATAGCAGATATCCTGAATATACCATTTACTACTATTAGTTCTGTTATTGCTAAGTATATAAAGGTGAAAACTGTTGAGAACAAAGTGAGAGTTGGTGCACCACACAAGATTTCTCAGAGATCAATGAGAAGAATTTAGTGCAAAATTCAAGAAAATCCAATGACTGCTTGGAGAGAAATACAGGAAGAATTAAAAGCATCAGATATTATTGTTATGAAGCAAACAATAGGCAATAAATTTCACAGAAGTCAATTAAGATTGTGTTATCCAAAAAAAATTCCATTACTATTGAAGAAACATAGGTATGTCTGGTTAAAATTTGTTTGTGAACATAAGAATAAACCTGAATCATTTTAGGAAAGTGTTTTATCGACAGATGAAGCAAAAATTGAACTATCTGGGTGTAACTCATGTCTGGAGAAAAGATATCACAGCCTTTTCACTGAAGAACACAATCCCAACCATGAAATTTAGTGGTGGCAATATCATGGTTTGGGGATGTTTTTCTGCTAATGGTATGGGTAATTTAGAGATAATAAATGGTAGAATGAATTGAAAAATATACCAAGATATTTGTTTGGGTCAGTAGTAAAGCTTGGACTCTCAAATGAATGAGTTTTGCAACAAGATAATGACCCATAACATATGACTAAATCTACAAAAAAATAGCTTAATGAAAATAATGTCTATACACACAAATGGCCATCAGTCTCCAGACTTGAATCCAATAGAGAATTTGTGGCATTTATTAAAAATTCAAGTTAATAAAAGAGCTCTGAAAAACACCCTGGACCTAAAGAGAATATGCAAAGAAGAATGGAGTAAAAATTAACAGAAACTTGCAAATCATTGGTTAAAAGCTAAAGAAAGAGACTGATTGCTGTTGAATTGAGTAAGGAATATGCTACAAAGTATTAAATATGTATTATAATGTTGTGAATACTTTTTTCACCTAAATTTTTTAATTTCATATAATTTCATGAATATAACAAATTTTTTTGCATATTGCAGCAGTATGCCATGGTATACAAATATTTTACAAATTATAAAATTAGTTTATAAAATCTAACAATGTTAAATAATAAAAAAAAAAAATCATGGTGTATGAATATTTCTTTCTCTGCACTGTATATAACATTAATTTTGCTTACTTTAATTACACATGGCTTTCAGAAGCTTACCTGTTAGGTGAATGTTACTGATATTTTTTTTTCTAATGATACTTTTCATCAAATGTGAAGCAGTAGTATGAATGAAATTAGGTAAGTTTGATTGCACATTTGTAAAGAAAAAAAAGCAAAGTTTGTGAATATTATTGCTAATATGTATGAATTTTGAATGAAATTTGCTTTCTATCTTTTGTTGCTCTATGTAACTTCTCTTTACTGCTCCTCTTTACCCTTATGTGAAACCCATTCACCCAAATACATTAAGTAGGTTATTCACTGTTTCCACCCACTTCTCTTGCCTTCAATATATCCTGGAAGTATTAGATTCTCCAGGCCCCTTTGTTTTATGTATCGTGGAAATTTCAGCTACATCTTTCTGATTGTAACTATTAGTTTCTTTGTAGTTTTTATTTTCCTTATAACTTCCTTGATTTGTCCATGGTATTCTCGGCATTTGTTAGTAGAACCACACCTCTGTTGCTTTGGGTTTCTTCATCTTATGCTATTTCTATGGGATTTTGGATTTCTGTACCTGTTTAATTTTGACATTCCCAATACATTACTAACAACTTGGACTGTTTCTTTTCTGACAATATTCATTCTGTGTTCTTACAGTTAATAGTCCTTTCTTTTAGCTTTCCTTTTTTACTTTGTTGAAGAGTTCTTTAAATTTTCTTTTTGAGTCTGCCATCAATACTGTCATTTGCATAACTTATGTCCACCTATAATAAATCTTGGTAGTTTTAAGATTTCACTGTTTAGATTAAATAAATCTAGAGGGAAATGTATCCTTGTCTTATTCCTCTTTATATTTTTGTATATTCACCAAACTCACTCTCTATCCACATGCAGGTTATTCTTGGTATAGGTTATGGATTACTTGAATATCTTTACTGTGTAAATCAAGCTTTTCTGGTATTTCAAGTAGCCCTTAGTGTTATACCTTATCAAATTTGGCAAACATGGACCTTTGTGCCCGCAAAAAGATAATGGTGTTTCAAAAGAACAGATTTTCCATTGGCACCGCTATCATGTTCACTTTCTCGGCAATATCTATTTACAAGATTATAAAAAATTATTTATCTTTTTATAAAGATTTCTTTACTATTTTATAAAGAAATAAATGTGAAAAAATATTTTTATTCAAATTTTAAAATTATTTTCATACTTACTTTTTTTATAAATTGATAAATGATAAACATTGCATTGTATTAACTAGTTCATATTTTAAATATGTTGTAAATATAAAATTATTTTTGTAAATCTAATAAATAGTATATGGTATTTTTGTGGTATATTCTTAACAAAATATGTATAAATTCAATTTCATGTTTGGGTTTTATTAAAATTCTAATCATCGCTTACTGAGAAAGTGAAGATAGGGAAAATTGACAATTGATGTTTTAAAATTTATTGCATTGTAGATGGTTTGCATATTTTAATAAGTTTGTAAATCTTCACTATTTACATTATTTGGACTATTGTCCTTATCTCTGTCATCATATTTATTACAATGTTTCGGCTGTTGTACGCTCTGGCCTTCTTCAGGTGGTTGGAATGTCGAACTGAGCCCTTTATTTTGCTCACTGGGGTAGACTGTTCTAATTCCACATGCCATGTTTAATAGATGTCAGTTATCAGTTATCTCATGTTAATTCCCCTCTCCAAGTTCTCCACTGCCTTAACCGGGTATTGAACTTACAATCTTTGGGTCCTGTCATTGGATCTAACCAACACCTTTATTCACTGTGCCATGTGTACAATGACAGGACCCAAAGAGTGTGAATTCAATACCTGGTTAAGGCAGTGGAGAACTTGGAGAGGGGAATTAACAGGAGATAACTGACATCCATTAAACATGGCACGTGGAACTAGAACAGTCTACACTGGTTTTTGGCAGGCATGAAGGTCCATGTTTGTTTAAAATTCTTTTACGTAATCTGTTAAATATAAGTATAGGTCTGAATTTGCAAAGTCCTCCCTGATACCATTTTGATAAAACAAAATTTCTTGCTCCCATGTCTTGAACAAGCCCACACATATTTTTCTCTTCTATTTTTGGTTCAATTTTATTACAAGCTCTATTCATTTGAATTCTAAGTTCAGTTATGTGGCTCATCAAGCTGATGGAATTTACATTCATTTGCACTTTATCATTTCTTTGGTATCGCTATGAGGATAGATCTACTGACATCTTTTTGTATTGCACTGTTGTCATTTCATTTATCATTTTGTTAGTTTTATTGATTGTGGAATCATCTACTAAGGCTAACAGCATTTCTCTTACAATCTCATCTGGTTTTGCTGCTTTATTTTTGTTCATCTTGGTCAGTGCTAATCTTAACCTCAGATTTTAATACTACAAAAGTCCTTACATGTTTTTAATGGTTTTCAGCTTAAACTGCTAGACTATTGGCAAAGAATTTGGATGATGATGATAAACAAGATCATGTATGATAAGTAGAGAAATTTAATCTTAAAAGTTATGTAATTAATAAACAAAAATTTTAATTTAGCTTGATATGTAATTTTCAGAATTGTTTTATCAACAAATTTTTAATTATACTTAAGAAGAGAAACATCAAAAAAAAATTATCATGAGAATCTTTGACTAAATGCTATATAAAACCAATTTTAAGGCCATTGTATTGTGTTACTATCATAGGCTCATAATTTTACTAAAATTTAATTTGTACAGCAGATTTAATATTTGAAGAGAAGCATGATAAAATTAGATTCAGTTTATTGAAAAATAATTTTATTTATTGTATATTCATCAATCTAAATTTCTTAGTTCTTAATAAAATTCAAGAAAAAAATATATTTACACAATTGTTTCAATATTACATACTTTGGGCAGAGTGCACTCAGGGGCTACTCTATCAAAGGACAGAGTTGCAACTGAGGAAAATTATACTGAGTGGTGCCCACACCTGGGGAACAGCTGCCCAAGACTGTGCCCTCTCATGGGACCAGAGAGAGGGATCAGTGCTCGCACCGAGGTCAGCACAACTGACGGTTGCGGAGATTGGAAGCAATTTTTGTTTCTTGCCCAGGTGTATGCGCTCAGGTCCCCACCTTAAAAATGATCTTGTGTGACATCTCGTCTCAGTGTGTCTGCCTTTGGGCAGTGTGACTCAGTTGTGGCTGCAGACAGAGATGCAGCTGAGTTAAAAAAAAAAACAAAAAAAAAAAACATGAAATGCCCACCCCTGGTGAACAGCTACCCAAGGCTGCACCCTCTCATTGCACTAGAGAGGAGTATTGGTGGTCACCACTAAGGCCAGTGCACCCAACAATTGCAGGGGCTTGGGCAATTTTTGTATCTGGTCTGAATGTATACACTTGGGTTACCCACATTAAGCCTAACCTGGTTGCTTCCCATCTCGGTGAGGAGGCATGGGTTAATACCTGGACAGACTGACATGAAAAGAAATTTATTTATTTGTAAGATTATTATATAATATTTTACTAATATATTATTTATTACCATAGATTTTAGCACTTTTTTAGCAAAATTTAAATCTACAATATGTCTTACTTTTTTGACTTAAAACATTTATGGAGCAGTGGCAAATCAGAGCTGCTTCTATGTGTCATGTCCCTTCAGGATGTGTGCAATCATGGTTCTCCACAATTTTCTGTCCTTTGTATTTCTTAGTAAAATTTATTTATTTATTTTTTTTTTTGCTGTCTTTCTTAATCCATTAATATGGCTTTATGATTTGGCTAATACACATATGTATTAAGCAATTAGCATAAAAAATATGAAATTGTTTTTTTTGTTTGTTTTTTATAATAAAGATCACAATACAAAGGAATAATAATATTATCCTTTTAAGACTTTTGATAATACTAAAGTGGTTTTGTGTGGCAAAAAATTGAGTACAAAATAATTACTTTAGAAATTTAAATTAAAGTAATCTTATTGGCTAATCATTAAGAATCTACTTTATATCAAAGTCTAGATAGATATATCATATGAGTCATAAAGTTACCTTTATAACAAATTAATATATCAAACAATTTTATTGCTATTTTTAGATGAAAAGCTTGCACAATTACATAACTGGATAATTAAATTATCAGTTTGTCTTTATTTTTTCAGTTTTCATTTCTTTATATGTAATAAAAAAAATTTCTTTCTATTCATTGATCCCCTGAATTTTAATTTGCTTACTGTAATGAGTTCACTTATTGTTTCAGATTCGATGTTACCCGAGAGCAAGTAAACTGGATAATATGTTTGCCTGTGTCACCAAAGTGCCATCCCATGTCCTACTTCTTAATACCTTCAGAGACATTTTGATAGTCTTCTGTACAGATTGTCATATCATTATGTACAAACTGGAACGCAAGAACACAAACCCTTGTAAGTTATTAACTGTTTATGAAAAATTTGTCTAAATGTTTTTTATTATATCAACAATTTAAATTTTTCTCTTCTGAATCATTCAAATACAAAGGTCTTTTCTATCTTTGTATTATCACATTTGACTTAATCTCTGTCTTTTAATGGTATTCATTTCAGTGATTTTCTTTTATGTTAATATCATGTAAATGTATACATATGACTACAGCAGTAAATCTTGAGCATGAATTTTGCAATTTCATGACTTTGCTTATAACATTTTTCTCACTTGGAAATACAATTCTTGCATTAGTTAAAAAAAATGTTCCTATTTGTTAAGTGAAATCTTTTTTGCAATGTTTTTCGTGAAAGAAATTATATTCATTTTAATCAATTAGTTTGCTTATAACTGTTTCTTGAAAATCTAATTTAATGCCAAATGGCATGACTATATAAGTTATCTATGTGAAATTCATTATGTCATTGAATCTGTAGGATAAGCAGATTACATCTCTGAAGTAATATTCTCCAACTTAAGTATTTAGAGAATTTATATATATATATCTATATATATATAGCATATCTTCATTCAAACATGTTTCATTGAATTATAAAGACATATGTCTATTTTTATAATAATCCTTTCTAGTTCTCTAATCAGTTTCTTGATGTTAAGACAAAATTCATCAAGGTAGGTGCCATAGTTTTTTTCCTACCCAAGTACTTTTGGTCTCCTCAGGGATCATTCTCATACAGGGTGCGATAGGTAAATTGTCAACATTTTATATTTTTCACTTCAATTTTGTTGACTGCACAGTATAGTAGGGTCAGTTGGGCACCATTTGTAAGGCAAAGAGCATCATGACACAATTCACTCTGCTAGAAATTTGGAAATGGCATGCTGTACTGCTTGGCATTTATACAGGAAACTCCAATACAATATTTCAGATTGTCCTCAGATTGACACCCAAACAATGTGGAGGATTCGGAAAGAGTTGGATGTGTCTAATGGTGATTATGAAAGTATGCTAGCTTGGAAAATTCACTCTGATCATTTTGATAAGAAAAGAACTCTCAAATCTGTTGGTGAGGGCCTCAGACTCAACTCAGAGGCCTACATCAAGTAACTTGAAGAGGTAGTACTTTCCTGGGTCAAGAGGGTGGCTGCTGGAAGACTCTATGTCTGGCAACAAGACTCTGCACCATGCCACATTATGGCTGTCAGATAATTTCTGTGACTACATAACCTCTTACATTTGGCCACCTAACTCCCCAGACTGCAGCTCCCTTGATTATGATGTGTGGAGCACAGTTAGGCAAGATACCAACAAAATTCATTGTAACACCAAAGAGGAACTGAAGGCAAGGATTATGGCAGCATTCACCAACTTAAACAAGGAGATTGTCCAAAAGAGTTGCTCAAGGCCGTGGTTGAAGCCAATGGCGATTTTATTGAATAAATTTACGCTTTAGTATTTCAAGATATTTTTGTGTAATTACCAAATATTTACCAAAGGTAAATATGAGTGTTAAAATGAGATATCAGTGTTATTTTCAATTGTGTGTAATTTAGACGACAATTTATCCATCGCACATTGTGTGTGTTCCCTCATCAATAGTGAGCATCTTTCCCTCATAAATATACCAAATTTTAAACAATCTATTTGGATACACACATAGGAGTCTTAATGTTGTACCTGTGCAATGGTGTCTGCTGGTCATTGGTTGTAATGGAAAAGTCATCTTAGAAGAAGATATCTGTGACAATAAAATTGAGAATGTGTTTTCATTTGTATCTGAGAGGTGATTGTGCGCGATGGAATACCATATATAAAAATGTTTGTAATATGTTGATGCTCATTTGCTTATGATCACTCATTTATTTTATTAATTAAATTACTTATTTTGTGCAGACCCCACCTTGACCATGACCAAAGTACAAGAGAATTCTTTACAGAACTTCGTTCCTCATCCATTATTCGTCACTGGCATAACTCTTACTTCCCTTAGAGCCGAATCAGGTAAGATAATTTAAGCTTTTGTTATCAGTAGTTATTTCCCCTGATTTTATTAATTGCTAATCTTTTACTATACAGCATAATTCCATTCTTTTTTATTCAGTCGCGTGCTATCTACATATTGGTTAATTTTCTTTCATCGAGTAATAATACAAATGTTACTGAATTCCACTCATCACGTAAGTTATTCTTTTAAAAGTAGTTTGTTTATTATTCTGGTTAAGAACAAAAAAAGATTATGGACTCAGTTTTTTCCTTTTTTGTTTTTGATAGTTAATTTTTTTTTATCAGATTATTTTGAAATGAAAAAATTTTCATTTTTTTTGTGTATTTTTTTTTTGTATTTTTAATTCTGTATTTCTACAGTTAAAAATATTAAATTATTTTAATTTGGTATTTTTGAAAATTTTTGTTTTTCTTTGTAAAGTTACATGACAAATTACTTATAATTCTAGGAGTGACTTCTTTGAAATAGAGATGCATTTTGATAATTTGTTTTGCAACTCTTGTAAACATCTAAACTAACTTGTCTCAGATATTTCTCTCAGATTGAAAGGAAAGTTATTATGAAATTTTTTTTATTTTTAAATAATGTTTTCAAATTTTTTGGATATTACTAACATCTGTATCATTAAAATCAAAAATGTAGTTTTTTTACAGGGTTGGTAAAAATTCAAGATAACATTTATTCTCGTGTAGTTTCATTTTTATTAAATGAATCTAAAAGAATAGTTTTACTTGATATCTTTAAAAATTAATATTTTTGTCTCTTTTTTCTTAACATGGTTTAGTTTTTATATTAATTCTTGATCAAACTAGTTTGAAACAAAATGAATTTTAATTTTTGAACCTTAATGAATTTGAGTAAATGATTGGTAAAACAAGGACTGCAAATGCTGGTTCTAAAGGGGCAGTTATCAGAAGAACAAAGGACTAGAAGTTGTGAACAGTCATGTTTTGAAAGAACATGGCATATACAATCTAACAATATATAGTTATGTAAATTTGGAAAAGAAATAGTGTCTTTTAATACAGTTTGGTGTGAATTACTTTTTATTTATATATTAAAAATTATTTAAATGCCAGTGGAAACCACTATAGTTATTAGCATTAATGACTTGTTTATTTGTTTTGGACAGATATAGATGAATCCAGATATAATGGCTTTCATGATTTCTTTCAGACAGGATATTGTTTAAAGCAGGAGGCCATATACATAGTTACAGAAATTAATAACAAAAGAAAAATCTAAGCTTGTAACTACAAAAATCAATGTATTTTTTTTTATTATTACAGTTTCACTGTACAGTCATAACTATGGTATTGCATCAGTCTTTATTTCTGATATGGTAAATTTTGATTGAATGATATATCTTATCAATATATTTACTGAAGTAAATACTACTTTTCTCAGACATAAATATTTAATTGTTCTCCATGTCAAAGTGGTAATCAACGCTATATAATAGTTACCATTGTGCACTCATTTCATTTATATATTTCGTGTCATGCTCTATGTAATTAGATAGGACAAAATTGATAATGTTTATAATTCTTTCAATAATAAGGATTTTTTAAAATAAAGGGCTATAAAATGGGGCAGCAATGATACACTTTAAATTTTTGACTGAATATTCTATATAAGGCAAAGTATGTCATCAGGCCTATAATGCTTGTTCTATCATATTGCGACAATCACTTAGTAGACAAAGGTAGCTGAGTTTCTTGCAGAATGGCTTGAACAAATAAACCTGCAGTCTAGAATAAGGGATTTTCAGAGTAATTAAACAAAAGCTTCACAAGAAACGTAGTGATAAAGGAATTTACTAAACACTTCATCGGTATCTTCAGTTCAAGTTGTGATAATAACTTCTGTGATCTACAATGCATGGATTGAGACCACTAAGGAAATCTTTTTTTTTTTTTTTTATGTTATTACAAGAAATGTAGTAATAAAAAAAAACTAATTGTGTAAACACTTTAGTTGCAAATTCTGAAACTTCATTATGCAATATAATGAAATACATGTAACTTATGTTTATGCAATAAAAGTAATACAACAAAAATCTTTTTAAGAGATGTAATAATAAGGGATCATATTAATTCAATGGTTCATTGGCCTTTATTTTAGTTGTAAACTCTGCATCTACACTTTATTGAGTCATTCATTGTTTCAAAACATTTGTTACATTACATCTCAATAAACTCTTAAAATATTAAAATGAAATTAAAACTCTCTAACAACTGCTGTCATTTTTGACTGCATGGAGTACACTAGTAGTAGAATAATTATTGATGATGTCCTTTTTGTTGTTAAATTTATAGTTGTCTTAAAAAAAAAAAAAGTTTAAGTCTTTGTAATTAGCAAAGAAAAAATATCCAAAAAAAAATATTTACTGGTTGTTGGCAGTGAAAAAAAAAATATCAGCTACCATTATTATTGATTTAAGAACTTATTTGGCTAAGTGATAATATTACTATAAAAAGGTTGTTTTTGTTATGCATTTCTCTTGCACATAAATTTGGAAAAGTTACAACTAAGACAGATACAGAATTAATAGTAGCCAATTGGAGTTACTTAATGCCAAGAAACAAGATGTGTATAGCAGTTAAAATTAAGATAACTCCTTTTTATGTGGGAACACACCTATTCTATAGTTAATAGACTCTCCCAAATATATTAAGTGAATTATTTAGTAAAAAGACATCTTTGTTTCACAAGAGGTGGAAATGTTTGAATCTGATGAAAGATGACGAACAAGACTATATAACGTACGCAGCCAATATGAACAAGCATTGTGAAGAATTCAAGCTGGCAGTTAAGCGCAGACAATTTTAAGTGCTTGGTGTTTGTTCAAGGGCTGGTATCAGAAAGAGACGCAGAGTTGAGAAAATTAGTATTGGCTAAATTGGAAAGTGAGCTGAGTGTTACGGTACAGAAGTTGGCAGAAGACTGCACAGGATATGTTAGCGTAAAGAAAGATTCAAAAAATATAGAACAGTCTGGCGTTTCGCATGTAAGGAAAATACACTACAAAAAAGAGTCAGTCTACCAAAAAGAATTCTAAAATTGCGGATTATCAAGCAAAAAGTGAAATACCACAGAAAAATAAACAAAAACCCCCCGAAGCCATGTTTTGCTTGCAGTGAACTACACTGGTACAGATATTGCAATTTTAGGAATAAAAAATGTTTCAACTGTAAAAGATTGGGTCATTGTTACCGTCAAAATAAGTAATAAAAAAAATAAAAATGCAACTCGACATTGGTTCCGACCTATCTATCATAAATTTGCATACGTGGAAGAAGTTGGGGAAACCAACTGTAATGAAGACAAAGAAAATCGCGAGGTCAGTGATGGGAGAAAAAATACAATTTATTGGAGAATTTGTTACAAATGTCACGTTAAATAAAAAAACGCGAAAAGCTAAACTATTTGTCATAGAAAATACCACAAACTTACTTGGTACGAATTGGATAACAGAATTCCAATTATGGGATCTACAGATAAATTCTTTCTGTTACAAGGTAGAAAGTTTAAACTCCAAAGCCCAAAAATTAGTAAAGAAACTTAAGGAAACATTTCCTACTGTTTTTTTCTCCAGGTTTGGGAACGTGTACCAAGATGGAGGCAAAATTCCAGCTAAAAGAAAACACTCAGGCGGTATTCAAAAAGTAAAGGAATGTGCTGTTTGCCTCAATTGAACAGATAGATAAAGAATTCGACAGTTTTGAGAAAACCGGTGTATTTAAAAAAGTTGCGTGTAGCAAATGGGTACCACTGATGGTATACGTGGAAAAAAAAAAAAAAAACCCAAAAAAACGAATGTAAAGATGAAGCTGACACCGAGAAAAACTAGGGAGCAAGTTACCCACAGCCAAGGACATGCAGTATTATTAAATGATTTAAGTCAACTGAAGTCACCACAGAAAACGTTAAGGACAAGATCAACAAAAGGGAAGCTAGAGGCTGAACAAATAGAAACAAAAGAAGAATCTACAGAAACTGTGACACCATCCTTAAGAAGCTCAAAGTGGAAGGTTGTTTCTGGTAACACTATGGAGGTACCAAAAAATAGAAAAGCGGATTGGCAATATGATGTACTTGGTGAAAGGTGAAAAATTCACGTGCAGTAACCAGATCAGACGACGTTTTTCAGACATGGTTGATAGCGGTCCCGCAGAAGAAACGCCAATGGAGGTGATTTTTGATACGTTTGATGTAACAATTCCTGGA
The DNA here is from genome assembly GCA_903632075.3 of Acanthosepion pharaonis. NCBI lineage: Eukaryota > Metazoa > Mollusca > Cephalopoda > Sepiida > Sepiidae > Acanthosepion > Acanthosepion pharaonis. The sequence goes on along the minus strand of CAHIKZ030005563.1, from coordinate 120,345 downwards.
ATGATTTTACCTGAGGTACACCAATCCAGGAGAAAAAGAAAGGCAACTGATCATTTAAAAGTGGATCCAAAACGTAAGAGATACGCTACGATGTTGCTAAAAAAATGAAGATTTTTTTTTGTTTTTTTTTCATCATATTTCCTGTAAAAAATAAAGAAAACTGCTTACTCCTACAGAGTAAAGTTTTAGGAGGTGGGGGTGTTATGTGGGAACACACCTATTCTATAGTTAATAGACTCTCCCGCCTATAATAAGTAGGAGTAGTAAGAGTAAGTCGACGTCAGACGACAGTTAGTCAAATACTAAAGTATCAACGACCACAACTAGATTACTCTGCATTATACCTATTATATCAAGTTCCTAACATTTTGTACGTTGAACCTATTTTAGGACCGACTTAGTACAAATACAAGCTTCCACTGTGAAATCACTCCACAACACTCCTTTTTTTTTTTCTCTTTTCTTGATTAAACTGAGACTACTAAATGTTTACTCTTTAGATAACACTTAAACAAGCACACATTGTGGGGAAAAATGTAAATGTTTACAATATAATGTGAATAAATAACGTGTTAGGTTCAGTTATAAATTTTTTGTTCATCAGCAGAGATGAATCCAAGTTAACTAATTATAATAACTTTCAATTAGCTTGTAAATGTAGAGTAAGAGATCTTATTGATAGCAGTATTTACTAAACTTGGAACAAAGACACAAGTGTGGCACACCTGGTGAGAATCTAACTTATAACATTGATAATTCTTTACAAGTCTAGCTTACTTCATGTAACTTATTAAATTTAATTTTATGTTGCAACCTGTGAGGATTGAACTTGCTAGCAAATTGATCTATGATCAAGATTGCTAACCATATATAGAAAGCAGCTAACTAGTGAAACTTAGTCTGAAGTAGTGATAAGTATAGTAATAAGTAGTGATGGGATTTCTGAAAGAAAATAATTTTTATGTAATTTAAACATTTCGTTTTATTTAATCCAACTGTAACAATTTTAGTTCAGCCATTGAATTTTTATCATCTTGATTCTCTGTTTAGTCAGATGTATAATTTCTATATTCATTAATATGTAACAACTTTTTAGAATTGACTAAGCTTCTTTTTTTTTTTTTTTAGTGTTTTTCTTATGACATTACCCATATCCTAGTAATGGCATAATTAAACTTATTTGTCTTTTATCTCCTGTAAAAAAACTATACTGAAATAATAAATAATGTACATATAAAATGTACCCTTTAGTATAAGAAGATAGCACAATTGGATATAAGAGCTATAATTGAAAAGTTTAAATATTGTTCAAACAATTGAATGCCTTTGTGTTGATATGTTTATCACAATGTTTTAGCTGTTCCATTGTTAAGCTTTTGTTAGATATATAAAATTGCCATTTCTTCAGAAAATGGCAACAGAAAAATGGCTATTAACATATCGACCCAATCAGTCCATTTCAGAACGTTAGATACAAAACTATTACAGCACCCATTTTTGGCTATTTTCCATTGCCTTATTCTGAAGGCATAGTATTTTTTTTTTTTTTCCTTTCTTTCAGACAAAGACTGAAATTGATTGGCTATACTGTGGTAACAACATCAAGAATACAAAAGCAACATTTAGCTTTGAATTGCTTATATTTATGGGGCATACTTGGCAAACTATTCAAAATAGACTTTGCTCTACAAGCAACATAAAAATGCTTTGCTTAAGAATATTCTTTTATGTTCCTATCTTTTGACTAAGTGTTAAACTTAAGTAAATAATTTTTAGCACTAAAATCAGGTTTCTAGTTTTAGCTCATTTAGTAAAATGCATATGCCTATTTAACATATCCTACCTTGCACAATGTAAATATGGTTATCATCTACCACCCAGACAATATTCAGAAATTAGATCTAGATCAAAGAGGTAGGGATGAGGGTAAAGTGGAAATGCATGAAATGACCTAAAGAAATTAATTAACAATGATTAGCTGTGTCACTGGTGAAAGGACTAAACCAAGGGTCAGCAACCTATGGCCCGCTGGCTGGATCCGGCCCGCGAAGGCATTTTGACTGGCCCACGAGCCTGATTACCAATGACTCTATTTTTAACATGAGAGACGAGGCTTTCGAACTAGACTATCTGCCAGTTATCTTTCATGAGACTTATTTTACCAAGTTGTGTTGCCTATGTTTAATGTCAAATAATGGATACATATTTGTTATGACCCTTGGCTACATTAAAAGATAACAGAATCGAAAGGAATGATAAAGTGAAAGAGGCCAGGGAGGGACTGACATGCGAGGTAGCAGAAATCTAAAGACAGTTAAACATACACGCATTATAAATACATGCCTCATGAATGTGTGGATGATACCGCATGTGTACGTACGTAAGTGTATATGTTTGCAACTATTTGTACTCGTATGTAAGGGTATATGTGCTTCGTTTTTGGAACAATTTTCAATAAGTTTCAAACCTACACATCATAATTTCATCCATTTCACTTCGGTTGATTTTTTTCACTTTGAAGTATTTTGACGTTCCTTGAGGAAAAGTAATTTTTGTTAGGTGTTTTTTAATTTTAGATTTTCTTTTGTTTTTCTGATTTCTCAATGTTTATTTTCATTATGGTTTTAAATATTTAGGTTGACAGGGGTCTGCATATGTAATTTTCTTTAATTTTTCATTAATGACCTTCGTCCAGTCCACGACCCGTCGTTATAACACGATCCGGCCCACAGGGTCGAATGAGTTGCTGACCACGGGACTAAACAGTAGAAACGTCAATGAACTAGCACCAGGTTGAGTGTTTTGGAAGTGTTGGTTTAGAACAAACTGGTTGTTTAACTACTAGCAAAAATAGCAGTGTTTTGCTTATGATATGCTACTCTCACAAGAGGAAAATAAAACCTGTGTAGACAAAAGCCACAGTTTTGGCATGAGGAAACTAATGCTTTGGTTGCCTTTACTCGCACACTAGAATGCGGAATTGAATGTGTTCCTCAGTTGACCTAGCTTCTTTAATGTAGCTACCCCCACTAATTTGTGATACTTAAGGTTTACAATGATATTCAAAAAAAAAAAAAAAAAAAAACTTTCTTGAAGCTTTCTTTTAAGTTCCCTTATGTAATTTAAGCATATATTGATAGCTAAGTAATATCTAATCTCCAACAAGAACTAATAAATATCAGTTATCTTTGTAAGTAGCAAGTTGTTGCTTAAAGACATTATGGAATAACATTAAACTGTCAAACAGTATATATTTATTATTTTCATAAATTCATCCCTAGCAAAGTGATAATGCCACTAAGATACAGAGATTACTGAGAGTGAAAGAGAATGAAAAATTTAAAAGAAACTGGAAACCCAATCCTAGACAGAAAACAAAAGATAAATCTCTGCTCCTGTTCAAAAGACTGAAGAAATGTGTGAACCAGGTGATAGGTTCACCTATCTACTCCTATTTGTATTCTGAATAAACAAAACTTCATTTCTGCTAAATGTTTGTGTCCAGATAAAATACGCTTTGAAATCTAAATAGATATAGCAATGCATACATACATACACACACACACACACACACACACACACACACACACACATATATATATATATATATATATATATATATATATATATATATTTTATACACGTTTCATTAAATAATATAGACAAGTGTTGTCTATTTATTTTATGTAAAATTTGTTCGTAACATCTGATAAGTTTGATAACATTATCATTAAACGAAGAAAGAAATACACAATATTGATCCATATTTTTTTAATATAATCTAAGCTTTTGGCTTACTTAAGCCATTATCAAAGATGTAAATCACAAACATATTAAACAATATACGGACATGACAGTGATGATAGTCTGTCATTGTTTACATAGTTGATCACTAAGCAACGATAAACACGCGCATATAAGACGCTAGAAGCGAAAATCGCACCGCATCTCATGACGTCACACATGACTACTCGAGAGTGAATTGTAGAATGAAGGAAAGCCGTTGGTATAAACCAATGGCTTCTGTTACCAATTATAGACATTTAAGAATATTTGTAGAGATACCATAATTGATTTTGTTTAGGTTGGGTTTTAACTGTTTGATGTATAATGCTTCAAGTATTTTTAGTTTTTGTCTATTGTTTTCATGTCGAAGTATAGTTGTGTTTTCGACAAGTATTTTACGGAATTGTGTGTGCGGGCAGGCATGTTGTTTTAAATGCCTAAAAAATGTTAGAGTTTTCATTAAAATGTAGTGTCAAGTGTCGTGAAAGCGAGTTTGTGGTGTGACCAACATAAATATTATTTAATTCGTTGGAGATACACTCTCCCAAAAGGGCACTTGAATTTATAAACTATGTTGGTTTTTGCAAATCGCTAACGGGGAGAAGAATCATTCGAAGTATTAAGTTGGATATACTAGATTTAGTGTAGTATATGATTAATTTAATTTTTTGCTATGATCTGTAGTTGATATATTAGAATTTACTAAATTTTTTAGTATGTTTTCATCTTGTTTATAATTAGTATGCATTTGATTACGATATAGGAGATTAATATATTTGAGATCAGTAGAAGCAGTATTATGTACAATTTGCTTATTTTCGACAATGACAGACTATCATCACTGTCGTGTCCGTATATTGTTTAATATGTTTGTGATTTACATCTTTGATAATGGCTTAAGTAAGCCGAAAGCTTAGATTATATTAAAAAAATATGGATCAATATTGTGAATTTCTTTCTTCGTTTAATGATAATGTTATCAAACTTATCAGATGTTACAAACAAATTTTACATAAAATAAATAGACAACACTTGTCTATATTATTTAATGAAACGTGTATAAATGAAAATATGTTGCCTAAATACACACAATATATATATATATATATATATATATATATTATTATTTAGTTTAAGCATTACATGCTACTTTGTAATAAATATATCTTGTATTTCTCTTTGGATTTTTGTTCATATCTTTAATATGCTTACTAGAGATTTTCTTCAAAAAAATAGAAAATTGATTTATTAATAGTTTAAAATGTGCTAGCAATTTTTATTTTCTATATGAATAATATGACTACTGTTTAAAGTTAAAAAAAAATTGTCTGATAGTATATTTCCCCCCAATACACTTTTTACAGGCTTAAACGTCTTGGGTTTTATGAAATTTAGATTATATATTCTATAACTTACCAATACCTAAACTTAGTCTAATTCTATGACCATCATTGGTTTGGTTCAAAAGAGAGCTCCACATCTGATGCATATTTACTGATTAGCAAGATTCGCACAATGCAAATTTTTCCTGAGCAAGTTCAGAGGTGAGATTGATGACTAGAAGGTGTACCAAGTTTATGGGTTGCCTCATCTTTGTAGATTAATTCAGTGGGGGTGGCTTTCTGTCAATTCTTTTTATGACAAGAATGCCTGTGACATTTGTGGTGGTTGAAATGGCACTTTTGTCTGTGATATTAAGTGGTGATTGTGGGTGTATGCTATTAAATAGTAGTAACTGAGGGTGCAAAAAAAAATTGGGTAGGCAACATGGTAAAAAGGAAGCTAAAGTAATTTTTTTTTAATTGGTTTATGGTTATTTCAAAACTATTAAGAGGTTATCAGAAAATATTGCTTGAACTTGTTTACAAGATGCAACTTTTGTTAAAGATTTTTATTTAAAAATCCCTTGCATTTAATAGTGAAAGTATTTTTCTTTATATATATATATATATATATATATATATATATATATATATATATATATATATTTATGTGTGTTTAGAATTTAAAAACAACAAATTCTGTAGAAAATATAAGATGTTTAAAATAAACCCCCAAAACTGTGCTTGACAGTAGAAATATTGTCACCACTGAATCAAGTATAGACAGACAATTAAAATTCTGGGCGCTGTAAACTTCTTGGTGTGACTCTTGGTTTTGCAACCATTTGATCATCAGGTACCCAAATTTGTGAGAAGCTGCATACACCACTACCACCATGTGGAAACTGACAGTTGTGCCAGGAATATTACTGCAACCAGGATTTTAAGCAATTTTGTCAATTTATAATTGACTTTTATATAAAAATTATTAAATTTGACCAATAATGTCTATTAATATTTTTATTGTATTTTTCAAATTTTTGAATAAGTTGGTTGTTGTACATCCAAATCAAAACTGGAAAAAATATTCAAACTTTGTTCTTGTTACTTTTGACTGTCTTGGTTATTATCAAGAAATGTTTTGAGTGCAGTAGAAAAGACATGTGTGGAACAGTTTGACAGAGCTTGACAGCACCAGAAAATGAATATTTCAAATATATACATATATTATTTTTTTTTATATGCATGTCAAATATTTTATACACATTTCAAGATACTTTAATGGAGGTTGTGTTTTTTTTTTGTTTTTTTTATACAATAATAGCTTCAAGATTTTGAGTGAATGATATATATATTACTTTTATTGCCTGTTAATATTTATCATATATTTATAGTTGTATTTTGGATGTTTGTGATGTGGACAAATTCCATTAACTTTCAATAAATCACAAGTTAACCTACAACATCATGTGATTGTATGATCAATGTAAGAAATTGATTTTTTTTTTTTTTTTTTTTTTTTGGAATGCAACCTCCCAAAGGACATTGACAATTCATAAACAATATTGTTTTTACATAGGGATATATTGAAGTCCCCCTGAGTTATCTATGTAAATAAAGCGCAGTGTACATGCATCCATCCACCTGTTTTTGGAATTCTGCAAATCATAAACAACCTGAAGTAACCAGTAGTAACTACTGTAGTTATATGCAATTAAAAACTATAATTAACTCATTTTAAAGTTAAATTTAAATATCAAAGTGAAAGGTTTAAAAGTCAATTCTTTATTAAAGGTTTAACTTTAATTTTGCTTTTTGATGCAATTGATGTCATCTAATTAAATCATAATTAAAACTTAAATGAGGCATGGTACATTGCTCATGTTTGTTTGTTTTTGTTTGTTTTTTTTTCTAGCATACTGTGGCATTAAAAATGTTATAGTTTGAGTTCCCTAATGTCTTTTAAGAGTGACTTTATGTCAAGGGATCATAAAGAATGGTGATTTTTTTTTTTTTATTATATATATATATATATATATATTTTATTTTTATCTGACTTTTTTTTTTTTATTCCAAATGTTATTTTTAGTGGATACCTGTGTTTGAAATAGACTCCTGGTTTTTTATTTTAAACAGTGTATATTACATCTATCAACCTGCTTATTTGGGGTGCACATTTGACCTTTCAATTTTTATAAGCTAATTTGCTTTAAAAATAAATCTCTGTCAATACAATCCATCTATAGGCAGATTTGTCGACCAGTAAAACAGTTTGTTTTTGTCATCTACTCATTGCCCAATTTTTGGTACTAGTTTTTTACATTCCATTGCTTTTATTTATACTAATCTTTTATGTATAGGAAAGAACTGTTTTGTTTTTGCTTTTTCACTAGAAATAAGTTTCATTGAACAAGTTTATGTAAAAAGTTTATAAGGAAACTTAACTTTCTTCATTTGTATTAAGATAGGATGGTCTTTTCTGCTTGCAGACTTTGATATAATACTTATATCAAGTTACAGTCTAAAGGAATTGCCTAAAAAAATCTCTTCATCTCCTTTCTTCCAAAGAAAACTTTTTCCTCCTTCTTTGAAGACCTTATAGAATAAATCCAAAAGACCACTTTCATACTGTTGGGGAATGAAATTGTTACCTCTGAAAAGGAATTAGTGATGGAAGCTTAATCAGAATTCATGCTGCTTTACCCAATAAATCTCTCATGCTAACAATTATCTTGGTTTTCTTGTATTATTTTGTATTGTAGATATTTTCTACAATTTGTTGTATATGCATTTTTTCTTAATAGCGTTGAGCTTCTGAATTTATCTCTCTTATTTTGTTAAGGCAATTATAGTAATCTGTGTCCAAGATCAGTATCTGATTAACGGTGGGCTCATTTCACTGTGAAGAGAAACTAATCAACATTGTTTCCAGTGTTGCATTTTCTTGTCCAGAAATAATTACTGATGCAAGGTTGGGAGATTTAATTGTTCTCTCTTCATTTCTATTGCAAATCAATTCTTCATTTTTTGTCTTGTTTTCTGAAGCCCTTATTAGGTTCTTGGTAATTGTGCCAAGAATTGCATTCTTGCACGGATGAAAATAATCTTAAAATCATTATTAACATTATTGTTTCTCTTCTGAGAATTGATTGATGCCTTTTGTTTTGGTTTGACTTGTATACAAAAGCATATTATACCAACTTCATAAGTCAGTGGAATGATCAAATGTTGATTGCTACTAGTATAACTGGTGAAGGGCCATCATTAGTTGTTGCTAATCCAAACATTTACCCCCTGGATAAACTTATTTCTGTACGACATTAAACAAAGCAGTTTTTTCAATACCATATCTTAAAATGCTTTGATTGAATAAAGTCTTTCCATTCTCTCATATTTGATGTGTGTGTGTGTATATATATATATATATATATATATAAAATATGCACATTTAATGTTTTTTCCCCTTTATTTATTATATTCTGTAATTTATAAGTGAAAAGATTTAAGTAACTTTACAATGCTTATACAATTAAAACATTTTTTTATTATACTTTCATTCACCCAATACAAGGCTCAAGTGCCTCTCAAAGTAGATGGTTTCTGTATGGTGTTGTATGAGCATGAGAGAACTCAAGAAGTGCAGTTTATGAGGTTATGTAGAAAAATAAGCAGTTGACACTTTACTCAAGAGGTCAATATTGTAGTGATTGGGAAAACCTCTTACTGTAAGTCTGTTCCAAAAAGCAACAAACTTCTTACTAATGGATTGTGTACATTGCATGGCAGGTCCCAGCTGCAAAGGTCAAGGTTGGTTAACCAAAGAATGTAGCACCACAGAACACTTGCCATGAAAATAATGATAGAATAGCAAGAGATTTACGATGTTTTGTCTGTAGGGGGAGAAAAGGGTTGTAGGGTGGAAAATAGTTCATCACTCACAAGGCCGCATAGACGTTTTTGAACTCTATCAAGATAGGCAGGTGAGCACTGGACAGCTCCAGCCCAAATATGGCAGCTATAATCCGTTTTTGGTGTGATCTATCTTTTGTAAAGATAGAGTATAGCAGGGGAGTCAGATAATTACTGGAGCAGTACAATGAACCAAACATTTTTCCAATGTCTTTTGCAATAGATCACACACACACACACACACACACACACACAATATAAAGTTCCATTTTGAAGTCTAGGGTGAACTTGAATTCCAATAGATATTCATGGCAAGAAGCCTTCTTGAGAGCCATCATGATAGGTGAATGTTCAGGGTCTGCTTGGTGATGGTGGAATTTTACAAGCCAGTCCTTTCCCCAATGCACCACCTGGGCTAGGCCAGAGTAGGATCAGCTGCTAAATTCTGGTCATCCAAATCTTTGTATCATTTGCATAGATATTCACTAAAGATTAGAGCATATAGTAGGACTGAGGTGAGACCCTGAGGAATGCTGGCATTGATCTCCTGAGCTTCCAATGACTGGCCATTAATAACCTTCAAGGACCTACCTGTCATGAAGAGTTTGATAAATGAGAAAATTTATTGGTTTTATTAATTGTATGCAGAAGTTTCTTACAACAGAAATAAAATAATGGCTTTTCAACAGGGTTTTTATTACCCCACTACACTTCCTTCAGCTTTGTCCCTTCAGGGCATATGTGATCATGGCTCTACATGGCTTCCATTTCTTTTTTATTCCTTTATCTTTATTTTTTTCTCTCTCTCCTTTTTCTGTCTTTCTCCACCCCTTTTTCTCCACCCCTTTTTCTCCACCCCTTTTTCTTGTCTCCCCTTTTTCTTGTCTCCCCTTTTTCTTGTCTCCCCTTTTTCTTGTCTCTCTTTTTTTTTCTGCATTTTCTTTCCTCTCTCTCTTTCCCCTCTCTCTCTTTCCCCCTCTCTCTTTTTCCTCTCTCTTTCCCCTCTCTCTCTTTCCCCTCTCTTTCCCCTCTCTCTCTTTCCCCCTCTCTCTCTTTCCCCCTCTCTCTCTTTCCCCCTCTCTCTCCCCCCTCTCTCTTTCCCCTCTCCCCCTCTCTCTTTTCCCCCCCTCTCTCTTTCCCCCTCTCTTTGTTGTCTCTCTCTTTCCCCCTCTCTCTTTCCCCCCTCCTCCCCCCCCTCTTCTTTCCCCCCTCTCTCTTTCCCCCCTCTCTCTTTCCCCCCTCTCTCTTTCCCCCTCTCTCTCTTCCCCCTCTCTCTTCCCCCCCTCTCTCTTTCCCCCCCCTCTCTCTTTCCCCCCCTCTCTTTCCCCCCCTCTCTCTCTTTTTCTCTCTTTTTTCTCTCTCTCTCTCTCTCTCTCTCTTTTTTTAAATTGCCATGACTTCCCCATTCTAACAAGGTGGCTAGTAATTTTTGCTCACACCTAATATATGCTTGATTATTAATAATGTAACTCCTTTAAGGATGCACTGCACAAAATTAAAATTTATATATTTAAGTATCATTATATACATTGTGTTCAGGAAAACCACCTGAAAATCTACCATCTCTGCTGCCTATGACATATCCTCAGCATCACATAGAGAGATGGTGACCAACACTGCTGTATTAGTGCAAACAGACTTGTGGAGCATGTCTCTCTTCCTCTTTCAGCATTGTCTTTGATGGCTGTGTCATGTATGACAGCATATACCAAAAGGCATCGCATATGTGAGTTGGCCATGGGACACCGTGTGGTTGTCTGTCTTGCACTATACTTCAAGGACTTTTGCAAGAGGGACCTGAAACTTGTAAGAATTGAATTTGGTAGCTGGAAACTGCTAGCAGATAATTGCAGTGGCTGTTGCCATGCTGTTTGAGGAGGAGTCATATGAGCAAAAAAAATAAAGCCAACAGTTGGTGATCAGAAGAATTTCACATTCCAGTTTTGTCTATTACACCTGCAGAAGAGTGCCATGCAAAGATTGGACTATTAAGCCACTCCAGATACCATTCACAAAAGGACTGAATTATGATCAAACAGGGTACTACCATTATCTCGCAAGTTAAATTGATGCCTACTATATACATTGTGCTCATGGTTGCACATAAAGTTAATCAATATTCAATGGGTAACTATAAAGGAAAAGAATGTCTATATTTTACACATATTGCACTCTACCACACACACACTTTTCTGGGAAGTTTGTTTAACCCCCCCCCCCAATTCATCATTATTTTTTACTATTCTTATTACTTACATTATTTTTCTATTTTTTTTCAGGTGTTCGAATACAAAAGCCGACAAAAGATGTAGAAAGTATATTAGTAAATGTGTCTGGCAAGTTGCTGATGTTTCAACCTGAAAAGTCAAGTACACACATCAAGGAAGACAATAACAAATATCATTTGGTAATGTATCACTTGTAGCTTTTCTTTTTCTCTTACATTACAATTTGCAGCTTTCATTTTTATGGCTATTCACTCACAGTCATTATTACTTAATAGGCATCCCTTTATTTACTTTGTTGACATAAGTGCACATGCATACATTTTTTTTCTCTCATTAGTTGATATTTTCAGCCATTTACAATTAGTAGATTTTCAGCCATTTACAATTAGTAGATTTTCAGCCATTTACAATTAGTAGATTTTCAGCCATTTACAATTAGTAGATTTTCAGCCATTTACAATTAGTAGATTTTCAGCCATTTACAATTAGTAGATTATTTATGTACTTTCTTGTATTTTGCTTTTTCAAAAATGCAATCTATTTCAAAGTGTTAAAACTTACCAAAATTTCATTAGTGCCAAAGAATTGTGTTAGCCTTCCATCATTCAGTGCAGTCCAATTTTTTTTCTTTATAGTAATAAATACATAATTAACTAATGGTCTCTTAAGCTCTATATTGGTTGTGTTTGCATGTTGTAAATATAGTTCAGTAATAGATATCCCCCTGTCTATGTGTATATGCCTATTTTATGTATATTTATTCACATCTATATATTTATAGTTATGTATTGTGGGGAAAGAAAGTTTTGACAAGGTGTCAATAAATTGTTATATATTAAAAAAAATCTCTAAATTTACCCACTCCTCCATCGGTGTTTCAAAGGATATCAAATTTTTAATGTTAGCAAATTATTTCATTGTATTGCTGTAGGTTAAAATGTTTCTAGAAATTTTGTGTATTTTGCTTGTGTGTTCTTGGTACATAATTTACTTTAAATTAATAATCTAATTACTTAATGTCACTAAGTTAATTCTTTGGTCTAATATTTGTAACTCTGTTGGATGATATATATTTTTTTTTAATTATCAGTGGTGTTATTGACTATTCAATATTATTTTCAGTGTGCATCATAATGGAATTGATTGAATTTAACAATAAATCTCTCTAAATATTGTCCAATTGTAATATTTTTATTTTTTATAATTGTGTTTCTTATCTATAAATTGTAATTAGTAATTTTTTTCATGATTATTGTAACCAAGTTTCATGAAAAGTGACCTTACCTATCAACTATTTTCTGTATCTATGTTCTTGTGGATATTTATATTACAGATTTATTTATTTAAGAAAAAAAAGTACTTGTATTGTGTTCCATTCATAACTTTAACATAAAAATGTTCTGTTTCTGGAACAAAATATTAAATGTTTTTCAATAAAATTGATATTAAATATAAAAATAGCTATTTTCAATTAATAAACTGGACATTTTTTTTGGTTACCAAATATTATGTAAAATATTAAGATATTGAAAGTAATAATTAAAATATGTGATTAAAGTTATATATATATATATATATATATATATATATATATATATGCCTAACTGACTATACAGGCTTTCAAACCTACTTTTATTCATATTGCTGACAAAATGTTTTTTTTTCTTTTTCATACTATAACTTTAAAATTGATAAAATTCCCTGTACATTACTTAACAAAAATAAATTTGTAATATCACTTTATAGAAACTCAAATTAATATCACGTTTTTTGTTTTCAGGATGGTCCATTTTGTTCTCCATCTGTTGTGGCAAGTTCAGTGGAAAATCTCTGGACAACATCAAAGGCAAATTTGGGCAAGATGCAGTTAATGGAGGCATTGTGGCTTGGTTGTGGAGCTCAGGGAATGAAGGTATGTGCAATAATGTCATTTTAGATAAAGTAAGAATTCAGTACAAAAACAGAAAAATATAGAATAAATGAAGTCATGGTTTTATAAGAGGATAAATAAAACTCCTCTTGTAAAGAAAATCTTTATTTTTCTGTATTTCCAGAATATATTTTGTCTAGTCATTGACTTTTAACAAATGTTTTCACATTAGATTTAAGTGTTGAGTTATGGATAATTTTCTTTCATTTTGGGGGGGAAAAAAAATAGTAAGGTATTGTTATGAAATGTTTTGTTTGTAATTTTATATTCAGGTTATAAATTATATCTAAGCAGAGCAAATTGTGCACAAATATCCATTTTCTATTTGTTTGTATATTCAGTAAAACTAAATTTCTATGTAAACACAAATTTACCCAAAAACAAAGATTCAATGTATTTGACTTCTAAAATGATTTGCTAAGTTTCAGTAATATCTAACGTGTTTGTGTGTTTGTTTTTTTTGTTGATGTTGTTGTTGTCTTTGTTGTTGTCTTTGTTGTTTTTTATTTTGTTTTGTTTTTTTGATGAATGCAATTGCTTGCACATAAGTACAAAATCATTTATAAACACAAGTGATTATTCCAAAATTACTTGTAACCTTTAAAGTAGCAGGCTTGTTATTTAAATGATTATAAAAATATAGTTTGTAACTTATTATAGATTGTTTTCCTTTGTTTAAAATTAGTGCTACTTTAAGTTAATCTGATTATAAGATGTTAATGTATTTAGCTTCATCTTAAATACTTAACCATTTATTTATTTTTAATCTTTTCAAAGTGGTTAATATAAACACATGCTGGATTGTTATCAAGAATAAAATTACAGAAAATTTTGTAAATGAAATAATATAACACAATTTAAAAGCTAATATTAAAGAGGAAATGAAATGATTTTATAACTTACAATTGTTATTCCTGGTAAATAAGTAATTGCCAGTGTTTTTATTAATTCATTTTATTGTCCACTAGCAGTAGAGCCCAGCGTTGCCCGGGGATGTAACAGTAAGAGATAGATCAAGTATCGACCATCATAAAAGACTGAAAAATAAAATTGACAAAGATTATTGTTTAAGGTTGACAGACACGCATGTCTTAATTAGTTTTTTTTTTTTTTTTTTTTTTTCTTTTTTTTTACGAATTGGTCAAACCCAAATTCAAACAAAATCATTGTTTACAATCGTTATGAGTCTATCGATTGGTGAATAGAATTTTATTATAAACAATTGTCTTGTAAATGGAATTTTAAAAGCATTCTGAATGTAAATAAAAAGAAAAAAGTGTGCAAGACAATAAAAATACTACCTGCGAAAAAAAAAAAGTGGATGTTTGTTTTATCGGCTGAAAAATGTAAAAACCGATCCCATATATAAAAGGAACACACACACACACACATACACATAAACAACCTGGGTCTTTTAACCTAAGTCACTCCACGGAATCGCTAAAACATAGAGCATAGTCTGATGAAAAAAGACGCCAAAGTTTATGAAAACAAAATTTTATCGTCAAAATGCTTATGTTTTTTTTGTGAAGAGGATAGACTAAATTTTTTTTAATTATTTTTTAAAATTTTTCCATCTTTTAGAATATTCTAAATTTTGATTTAAAAAACCTTGTTTCTCTTTTGTCGCAACAAGGGGTAGTAAATAACACAGATAATTTTAGTGCGTTTTTTGTATTTACACACATTAATTTGGAAAATCTTGCAAAAATAAAAATAATTGTCAGATGTTAATGAAACTTTCAGAAACTATTCACAGATGATCGAAATTATTATAAATGTTTTTTTTTTTTTTTTAAAGTCATGGCAGAAATATTTTTTTTCTATTTATTAACACCCCCATAACTAATTTTATGAAAAACTCTAGAAATTTGAGACCATCAGTTTTAGTGATTACAATAGTTAAAAAAACACAGGGCTTTGAAGAATGCAAATCATGTTTTTTTTTTTTTTTAATAACGTACCTGAAAATCAGCTGTGAATTGTAAACATACAAAAACTCAATAAAACAAATATATAATTTAGTTTCAAATGCTTCTATTTGTTTTAATTTGTTTTTATGAATATGGACAATATTTTCTGAAAGCAAAAAATTTTTTCAATGAAAATTGAATTTTTAATACAATTATTTCTTATTTCTTTAATTTTAAAAAGATTTTTAAAAAATGTTTAAATTGAATTTAAAAAAATATTTTAACATTAGTTAAAAGCAACATCAACCTTTCAAAATGTCTGTGTGAGATTGTCATTGTCTAGCGCTTTGAAAATTGTATAATTTGGACCAATCAGATTAGCCATGGTAATTAAGAAATGTAATTTTGTGTTTATAGTCGGACAGTAATTATCAAAAACGGAAGACCAACCAGAATACAATTTAGTTGCATTATTTGAGTTCAGCATTGTTCTCCACTGTTAAGCCCTTTACTTTTTTTGTGAAACATGTATGGAGAAGTTAATTTGAGTTTTCAATTTCAACTGAGAAGGGTACCTACAAGTAACAGTATCATCTTATGAAATTTAACTACTGCTAAACTTTAATTTATATGATCTTATTTTTATATTAATCTGTTATGACATTTTTCCATAAATGAAATATCAAAATTAATAATAAAATGAATGGAAATACAAATAACACAGTAAAATGTAATAAATGTACATAAAATTATAGTATTTTATGTACACTTCTGATAAAATTTCATAAGAAAGGTACCTAAATTAATTAGATACCTTTTTCTTATGAAATTTAATCTCACTATTAACAGTCTTATTTTTTAATTTCTTTATATTTTCCATAAAGCATCGTAAATGTAAAAATGAAAGCTAAGTACAAAAATAATATAAAAAAATTAGAGCGCTGAAAAGTTTTCCTTAAAAGTAACAAGGTAAATAATTTGTTCACTTAAATAATTTCACTTCCTTCCATCCGTGAAAAGAATTCTCCTCCCGTAAGTTATCTAAACGTCATGAATGTGCCTTTTTCGTCAAGCGACGCGAAAGGTTATGACCTGCTTTGTTTTATTTTCAAATTACATTTTTTCGGGCAGAAGCTAAGTTAAGCTTGGTTCAAAATATTTTAAATAAACAGTATAATTTCTGTTTTTATTAAAATCAGTTTTGAAAAAATGATAATTGATTTTTAAAGAATATCAAAGTAAGATTTTAATGTTTTTTATCAAATCGAAAAAAATGATTGAAGATGATTATCTGTCCTTTTTTTTTTTTTTTTTTTTGAAAAAAAAAACAATATTTTAATGAAAATTTCAGACGTGCTAGAAACGATTAAAAAAATGTAAAAAAATACCCCCAAAATACTTTGATCTTTCCTCTTTAATAATAATATGAACATTAGACGATAAAATTTTGTTTTTCGTCAAGGTCGGGTCGTTTTTTCATCATGCTATGCTCTTTTGTTTACATTTTCGTGGGTGAGTTGTCCCCTTTCATTCTCACGATGTGTCTTAATCGTGTTTTCAAATTGATTTTCTTAAAAAACAACTGTGTTTTTCCCATTTTCGGCCCCATTAGAACCACCACAATGTAATTTTATGTAGTCCTGTGAAGTTTTGTTGAAATCGGCTAAAAAATGTAGGAAATTCGATTCAACATATAAACGTTACAGACACACACACACACAATCTGCGTTTTATAATAAGATTAACTGTAAATATATTGCTTATAATTTTGAAAAGGGCTATTAACATTCCAAATTTTGTTTGGACAATTGTTTTTGATATTATCTTGATCAAGAACACAAAGTGGTTAAAATGTTTGAACAAAATTTAGAATATTTCAAGTTATTTTTAAATGTATAAATGATGACCAGCCAGTTTTTTGCTGATTGGACATATTGATATATTTCTCGATGATTAGTGTTGATGCAAATGAAATTGGTTTCATTCCTATCAGGTTTTTTTTTTTTTTTTTTTTTTTTTTAAACATTTATTGTAATTGATCAATATGAACAGGGTTTATCTATTCTATTATCTATATCTTCAGTGATTGTATATTTTTTTTTTATAGCATCACATTCATGATACTTCTATATGTATATTTTCCCACTAGGTTTGGTTGCCTTTGTTCCCAAGAGATGAAGGCAAAACTCATAATTTCATGTCCAAGAGAATTATGTTGCCATTTAAGGTAGACATTTATCCTCTGGGTAAGTATATGATCTTATTTCAGAGACATTTATTTTCTTAAATGTGGTTATTTTTTATTTATTTTAATGCTCACATTAACTGATAGAATCTGTTATAATAATTTTCTTGTATGTATTTGAAAATTATTTTTTCATCATATTGGAGATTTATCTTATTAGTTCTGAAATTCATTAATTAGGATTCTTTGCTAGCATACTAAACTTGAGAATCTTATGAACAACTTTTTCTCCTGACTTCAATTTTAGTTGTTTCATTTAAATATTGGGTTAGATTCCAATTTTTTAGCTTGTCTGTACTCTACAATTTATTTGAAAAATCGATTTCCATTTTATGATAATGTCTATACTTATGAAACTAAACTTTTGAAAGTTTTTATTTCCTTTTTCTATTCTGTGACATATTTCTGTATTTTTATTTTGCTTGAAAAGATTAATGTTTAAAATTAAATTTCTGCATGGTTCTTGATAGTTGTAAATATTATACCTTACATGCTTATGTAAAGGATGCATTAGTGAGGTTATGTTATTGATATAAACAGTATAATGGTAATGGGTTTGTTCTAATCAGTAAAGGTAGCACTACATGCCATGTGTCTTTCTGTGGTAACCTGAGGGTCAAAAGCCCTTGGGCATGGTACCAGATGTAACACTATACGCAGGAGGCAATATGGCAGTTTGATATGTGTATGGTGTTTTATCCCTCTTTGTTTTCATTTTAGGCATGTAGTACTATGGCTAGGAGCATCTGCTAGTTAACCAATCACAGGTTTGGTTATGTCCTGAACAGACACCTCTACCAACCCTATGTTTAGATAGGATCTGAAGAAGTCCCAAGCTCAGGGTTGAAACATTGCAAACCTGGTGATCTCTTCTTACAGCTGCTGCTATGAATTGTTCCTTCCATTTCTCTTTTCTATCTTCTATATGTCACTTCTCTCTGGTGGCCTTGATGAAACTCTTAAAATTATACCCTGTTGTGTGTGTGTCCTACTAACTTGCTATTGGTACGATTTGATATTCTCTAAGGGTTACTTTTGCTCAAGAAAACTATTCTTCCTAAAAGATCATTGGCACATATGTCTTTATTTAGACAAACTACATCACCCATCTGTCAGTTTTGTTTGAGTTTTTCAGAAAGCTATTCCTATGAAATTCTGCTGAAGAATCTAAACCAATTGGATGGATAAGTTTTTATATAAATATACCCTCAAGGTTTTTAGAGATAATTCTTGCTTATTGAGTATAGTAGATGAGTACAGGACTCTATCCAGTTATACTAAGTTATCTGCAAATTAATATTTAGGTTTGATTTGTCAAGAACACCTCAACTCATCTAATTTCTCATCATAACTAATTATACTTCTTAGGTCTTTTCCACATTCCATTAATCAATAAACACAAATTTTCTTTCACATTCTTTCCTGGTTCTATTTTATAAAACCAGGTTTTTCTATATTAATGGTTTGTTTAATGTTTATCCTTCTTAGGTCTCTGCTTTGCCCTTGTTGAATAGATTAAGATTTGATATTATTGTCAATGTGACAATGTATTCAACATTAAGTGTAAATTTTCCAAAATAAGCTATTGAATGAATAAAAGTTAAATATTCAACTTTAATATATTTAAGGAAATGAATTTTTTTTTCCTTCCTGATGGAGGACAGTGTACTGATGATAGGTTGGGTGGGGATTATGGCTCTGCTGTTTACATAGGTCTTTATAGTTGGTATAAGAATGATCTCAAACAAAGAATCAACATTGAAAGTTTTCAGAGAAGTAGGACTTAAGATAATCCTTTCCAAAACAAAAGCCATGGAATTAGAATGTGAGAAGTAGTGACACATACTCTGAATCTATCATAAAAATTCTAAACACTTTAAATACTTTGATGCATGGATCAGTTATAAATTGAACATGGGATAGGCTGTACTAGGTGTACTCTTGTCTGGCACTATAAGGTGCTACAAAATCAAAATATTAACCTTAAAACCCTATTCATGTTCATAAATAGCCTCATCAGGCATAGATTTTCATATGGATATCATGCATAGCATCCAACATTCAGAAATATCTAAACTATCATATATATACAATTGTTTTCTCAGATTAATGATTAAAAATGGTTTCAAGCAAATGAATACTTACAGAAGACACCATTAGAACCAAGAGTTTGGTGGTACAAAATCAGTTTTACCAATCTGAATTTTGTGAATATTTCTGAAAGAGAACAGAAGTATTGAATGGTAGCAATTTGTGAAATTAAAGCATTCATAAAACTAGGTTAAGGAATTGTGAATCTCTTTAAGAGAGTCACTTATATTAATCATTTATGCATATGATCAAGTAAACTTTAGCAAATTGTTTCCTTTTTAGTTTGTTTTATATTTTTGATTCACCACTTTACAGCTTTTTTTTTCTTTTTCCTTATTTTTGCTCTTCCTTTGTTTTATATATTTTTGCATAGATTTACGCATACTTTTAAACTGTCCATTTTTAAAACCCTGATAATATTTTGTACCCTGCCAACAGATTATTTAAAGAAATTTATTAATTTCTATCTGAATTTCTGTGATGAGGAGTCCTAAGTATTTACATTATTTATACTATTGTTCTCATCTTTGTTGCCATCATAACAAAGTTTCTGCTATTGTACCCTGTGGCCTTCATCAGGTTCTTGCTGATCCTGATAACCTTCAGGGAATTTTGAACTTAACCCTTTATTTAATCTACAGGTGTAGATTGTCCACATTCCACTATTCATGTCAAGGGACCTCTCATCTAGTTTGTATTTAGTACTACTCAATTATTGCTTGCTCTGTTTCCACTGCACTACCCAACCAAGGGTTTAAACTCCTAGTTATTGTCACCAAATTCATAAACCAATGCTTTAATCTATGGGACGATTCAGAAAGTAGAACCTGGAGCTTTAAACTTACTCTACCTCTTGCTGCTGCTTATCATGCTTGACTAAATTCACCAAGGCTTCTCTGTTTTTGCTGCTGTTGAAGCCTTGCTACCATTTCTCTTTATTTATTAGTGGCTCACATATCCTATTTATTTCTATGCTAAACCTATTAAGGTCTTTATACATCAGCATATGTGCTGATGATTTCAGGTATCTGACACTCCAGTGTTCTTCTCTGACTAATATTTTTACTTCCTTCCATAAGAGTTTTCCTTCCATACATGATCAGCCAAGTCTGATTTCATTGTATCTCTGTTCCCCAAGCCTTTTAGGAAGCAGCTCATTTCACCTTTATATTTTTTGGAATACACAAAATTCTTGGTATACTCTACTGGGCTTGATTCTGCAGAGATTACTCCATAGATTTCTTCTGAATATTGTCCTGATGTTGTCTGGGCCACAGATCTTCTGTATCCTTTCTGATAACCTCTTGATGTAAGAGAGACAGACTATGGCAGTTTTCTAGTTCTCCTCAATCCTTCTATTTCAGCCTGCTAGCATGGTACTGATTTTTCTGAAGAATACATTTGTTGCTGATCATTATTTGTTAGTCTCCCTCACTTCTTTCATCACATCAACCAGCCATTAACCTGTTATTGCCATCATTAATTGGCATAGTTGGTTTCCCATGTTGTGATCTTTACCTCTATTTATGAATAACCTTCACTTTATGCTACACCAGTCAATAGAAAAATGCTGTTGCAAACATTTTTTTTTTTTTTAAAACTAGTTTTCATTGTTGCGTGTTATCTCAATGTTTTTAAGTTACCACCATTCTTTGAGCTTCTTTTATGGAAAAATCTTTGTAATGAAAATATTTCATTTAATGATCTCAGAATAACTTATTATCACATGGTAGCCAATAATACACCATGGAATATATTGGAAAAGACATGCAGCAAAACTACAAATGAAAATCTTGGTATCCTTTAAGGCATTATGCATGAAAGACATACTTTTGAGGTATACATTGAAAGTTACTCTCCTATGAAGTTACTTAATCAGCCAAGTTTTTGTTTACATCTTTGAGAACAGCCATTAACATTCCAAATTTAATTCAAACAAATTGGAGTCAAGGAACATAAAGAGAGCGATGGAAAAACACAAATTAGCAAGTTGAGCATGCATTATTACTCTTTCTGTGATTAGGTGCTGGCATTTGATACAATTGAAAGAGACAGGCTATATTTGCTTTTTACATAGGTGCAATAGTCAGGCTTATAGAGTTCAGCACTATGTGGCTTTCTTGATTTGGTAAAGAAAGTATTCCACCATAAAATGAAACTGGAATTGTCTGTATACATGAATGTTAGCAATGTTTTATTTGCATATTTAACATTGTTAAAATGAATTGATACACTGGGTACATTCATGACCATTTCTGTCATCATTTTCTAATGAAATAGAATTTTTTTTTCTTTTTCTCCTGGATTATACGTCTAATGTAGGTTGAAGAATGGATTAGTGTAAACATTGTGGGAACATCAAAAACACTAATAAGTGTCTGAACAAAATTTGAAAACCTAAATAATAAATCAGTTAAAAAAATGTTTGCCACAGAAAACAGATAAAGAAAATTGGTTTAAAAAAAAAAGAAAAAAAGTGCAATAAATCTCAGAATTTCAAATAAGAGAAAATATCAAAATCTTATTTTTCATACCATATATTGTGATCTGTCATGAGTTTTTCATCCTACTGACAAAAAATAAAGCATTTATATGCCCATATTAAAAAAAGAAAAAAATTTAAAAAAAACTGCATAACTCAGTAATTGAGTCAGAATGCATAAACTCTATATCTATTAGAGCCAAAAGATTAAATCTCTGAATTTTTGATGTAAGCAAATTGTCTTTCATTGATGACCTAGTGTTATTAATAAAGAATGGATTTTGTTTGAAAGAAATTCATATGTTTCATAGACACTTTACTGCTTCAGTGGTGAGTGGGCTGCACTGGAAATTGATCTTTTGATTTGAGTAGTCCTATGTTGATGTAGTTACATAATGAGCAGTTTCTTCCAACTCTATAATGGGCAGAATGTCAGATGGGATCAAGCAGTAACATTGATAATTGGAAGATCAATAAAGAACTCTGAACTTGTGTGAACTGAATGTGGAAAAACTGTTCCAAAATAAACAGCTGCCATTTATGACTAATGATTACTAAATGTCTTTATATAGATGATGATTAGAATAGTATAAGTTTGTATATATGAAAGGAGGGCAATCTTCTATGTACATTTTCTGTTTTGACCTATTAACGCTCAACTTGTAAAAACTAACATGAACAGTTGTATGCTGCAAAATTAACAATTCAAAATATTTTTGCTTTTAGTTTTTCTATCTTATTTAAGATAGATGAGTATAAAGTTTATACCTGGAGAAACATGATCTTTGATTCAACTTTTGCTGTTGGTTTGGTTGGACATTACTTTTTCAGCTGAAAGGAAATTTGAGTTTTAATCCCATATTGTTGGAGTTGGGATAAATCATTGAAAGAAATAAAACGACAAACTATATTGAGAATAGTTTACTTAGCCTGAACAATTATGTTTTGGGAGTAAAAAAAAATTATTTTGTTTTATAAAGTCTGTAAATTAAGTATATGAATAGAATTTGAAAAACTTTATTAAATTGTGATTATTCTATTTATAATTATAAAATTATTGTTGTATTGAAATAAGAGAAAAAGAATGAAGCAATGGCAATTGAATAAGAAATAGATGGTGTATGTTAAGAAAAAACACAAAAAGGAGTTATTATCTATCAAACTAACCACAGCACCAAAACTAAGATGTCATTCACAAAACTTTCTTATGCTTCTGATGGAACATGACACATACTTTTCTCTATAGCTCACAAGGTCTGGAGAAATTTTCACCACAAACCTTTGTCAACAACTCTAGTGTTGAAATATTCAGTTTTGATGAACAGAAATGACAATTCAAGACATCACTTAACAAAACGAACCTAGTAGAAAATAGTCATTTGGTTGGGAAATTTTATTTCATCCTCCATACTCATTAGATCTTACACCACAAGATAGATGTGTTTTGATCATTAGAACATTTTCTTCAGGACATCTTTCACTTTTCTTGTCATCAACAGTCCTATTATTTTATCAGCAGGGGATGGAAAACTTGCTTTTACATTGGGCTAATAGATGTAATTATATTACTGCTTAATAAAATTTAACTAAATTTTAAAAATTTCAATACAATCATTCATTGATTTATATGTTTAATTTATTACAGCTGTGTTATTTGAAGATGCTGTGATCCTTGGCACAGGAAGTGAAGCAATATCCTATTCCTTTGGTAGTTTGGACCGCCACTTACCTTCTGACCTGCCCTTCTGCATGCTTGACAGAACTGTAAGTAGACACATATCTTCTTATAAGTATATTTATTTATTTTGTAATTCTACTTATCCATGCTTGTTTGGTAATCTCTGTTATGAGCATCTGAATTTATCTTGGAAAAATAACTAAAAAAAAAATTTGATCTTGTTTGATTGACTAGTTGTATATATTCAGCAAATTCTTGTCAATGAACTGTTGACATTTGGACTCTGGTAAAATGTGGCTGGTCCTTGCTCTGAAACCACATTGAAGTTATAAGACTATGAACTTGTAACATTCTCTTTGAGAAAGAAACTGAGAAATAAAGTAAAACACTCTAAACTTAATTTCATACTTTTTGTTTCTACCTCTGTGATTAGAATATAATCTTGTGAGATTAAAAGAAATGAAATTGTATTTTTACTACCAGGTTGGTAATATTTGATGGTATAATTTTGTTTAGGAAAGAAGAAAATTAAGATGTTTTTTTTCTCATAACCACTTCTATATAACACCTTCAAATTATTATTAACAATTCTAGTCATTCAATGTAAAAATAATCAAATTCTAGAACCCTTAATTGGTAAGCATGCATAATAGCATATATACAGTCAGATATTCTGGTCACTTATACATTGTTAAAATCTTAATAGGTATCAAATATATGAGGTCTTAGGTTATGTTATATTGCTTTACTGTAATCTGATAATATTCTAAGTTTTATTTGTTTGTCTTTTTTCCTATTTAATCTCACCATATTTTACTAAGATTATAACACTAATTTGAATTAATTGCACATTAAAGATTTTACTCTTTGAGGCACTTTGTTTTTAAACCTTTATTAAATTATGTAGATTTTAATTAATTTTAAAATTTAGTAAGAATTTGTTTGTTTTTCTTTTATAGAGCCAAATTTATCTTCATCACATTCTTCGACAATTGTTAAGAAGAAAGTAAGTTTTCTTTATTCAATTTAAAAAAAATAAATCATTTAGTATTGTATGTATATTATGTAATATATTTTAGTTTGCTTATTTTTAAATCAAATGTTTTCTGTCTGTTTATTTTTTAAAAGAAACCAAAGGCAAGATGATGTGATTTAATCATTTTGAACAGGGTATGATAGTGGGTGTCAGATGGATGGAATAGTTTGTTTTTGAAATTGTGAGTGTATTTGACATTCATTGTGCATACCAGTATTGCAGCCATTTGTGAACAGTGCAGTAGCTGACTGACCAAAGGCTAGAATTGTTTACAATAACTGACAAATGACACTGACTCAAATCACAACCAGATTCAATTCAGGAGGTACCAAATGCATATTCAGTAGATCAGTTCAGCATTAACTGTTCTTTCTATCACAATTCTAAGATGCTCTGTGACTCCCTGGCTGTTTTGAATAAAAGTGATGTGTGAAAGTATTTGATTGGGGAGCTTTACCAGACAAAGGAAGATTTTCTCCTCGGGGGCTTGGTTACCTAAGTTAAAATTCACCAATAAAGATGAAGCATCTCTCATCTGGCTGGTGATTTGAGCATGCTCTAGTTCTGCAAAAAATCTTTTGCACCGGGACTGGTTGCTTCACAAGAATCTGTCTGTTGTGGAATGAAAGAAACTATTGAGTTCAATACATGGTTGTATGTCTGCTAAGTAAACTTGTTGAAGGTTACATACATAAGAGACATTTCAGGTTATAACATGAATCTGCTTGAGATGAATAGACAGTATGTTTCTATCTTTACTGAATGTAATGCAAATAATAATTTTCAAATGAAGAAAAAACACACCTTCAGCCCAGCAGCCCAGCTGAATGACTATGTGGAAATGTTGATAAATGGTAATCAAACACCAACAACTTTTCCATATTATTTTATTTACTTATTTATTTTTCCTTGTCATTTTTGGACTTTTACAAAAATAAATAGTAGTTTTGTAATCTGTCTTTGATTCGACAAATTTATAAGAAAAAATTGAATATTATGTTTTTAACAGTGTGTATGTTGGATATGACAGTGGTTTGAGAGTGTTTTATTATGAGGTGAAAATCATTATCCTGCTGGTAATTTCATAAATTTTGTCCAATTAGATTTGTTAATCACTGTCTACTGTGATGACCTGCTGTATACCAGGTGTCCTGCTTTTATGGTTTTGTGCCAGATAAATGAGGCACAGGTCTCATAGCTGAACAAATATTTCCGGGGGTGGGGGTCAATAATTGGCGCTTTAGGCTAGTCTTCCTAACCCAATTACAAGTAAAATAAATATCAAAGGAGAAAAAACAAAAAAAATATGTAAGTAATCAAGTTTTGAACAAAAAAATATCCTTGTGTTTATACAAATTATCCTCAAAAGTTCTCTCATACAAACACTAAAAAACTGTTTGAGGAATGAAACTATTGTGCGGTCATTTTATACATTTTTGTAACATTGTTCATCTTGCATCATTAGTCAATTTAAGTTTACTCAGAGATTGTAAAAGTGAAATTTGGGCCATATCAAATGAATTTCAGATAAAACCCCAGAAAAACGTATTTGAACAATTTTTCTCCTCGGCACAAAGCTTATATTCATCATGAAATTAGATTTTGAATAACTAAAGGTTGTCAGCTTTTGGGATGTTTCACACAGATGAAGCAATGCTGTGAACTAATTTTCAACTATTATAATAGCATGGTAACCCTGGTTTAATGATTTTATTGCTTGATAATGTCTATTGAAGACAAGAAGCAGAAAATAATTAAAATTAAACTGAAAAAAATCCAGTAAAACTAATTAAGAGTGAAGGAAGAATGGATTAAAGGTAACAATTAGAAGATATAAAATCAATTCAGAGAAAGCTCTAGGTTACAAAAAAAAATGAAACTGAAAATAAAATTAATTAAGATTTACTAAGAAGATCCATCAACCAACCTCTATCTAATATTTGTTTGTCTTGCAAAATTTCCCCAATTTTTTTAATCATTTTGCCTCAAGCAAGGCTTTGACACTAAGGGTTACCAAGTATGAAAGAGTATGAGAAAAAGAAAAACATTATTAAGAAGAGACAACAATAAAAGAACAGGAAGTAAGGCAGAAGACAATGATTGATCTTCAAAAAATTTACATGCAATGTCAAAGTTGACTATAAGGGAGTTGCACAAACAAGAAGTGCAAGAGAAAATACTGTTAGCATAGAATTTATAGTTACATCTAGTCCTTTCAAATGTAAAATGATGATGTTTAACTGCCAATCAAGTACTGCAGTTTAATTTTTTTTAGCAAGTAAAAGCAAAATGCCATAACAATTCAGAAATTAAACTTCCCAATAAAAATTTGTAATAATTTCTAATTCAACTTTTAGTAAAAAAAAAAAAAAAAATTAAATTTTTTCATTTTAAGACATCTTTAACATATTAAATGTCCTCAAGGACAAATGGACCAGTGGATAAAGGTTTATTTCGATCCAGTGACAGGACCCAAAGAGTGTGAGTTCAATAACTGGATAAAGCAGTGGAGAACTTTTCAGAATAGATTAAAAGGAGATAACTTACATCCATTAAAACATGTCACAGTGAGCGAAATAAGGCTTTCAATTCGATATTCCCAAAACCTGAAAATGAAGGCTGGAGCGTACATTGATCGAAACTTTGTAATAAAAATGACAACATAGATGATGAGGACAATAGTCTGAATAATGAAAATAATGATGATTGAAATTTATTCAAATTCTAAATGTCACAGAATTAAACATTTCTTTCAGTTTTGTGATTTGACTCATTTGTTAAGTTTGATGGATGAGGTCCTTAGGTACAGCATTCGAAAGGATAAGAAAGAAATTGAATTTTCTTTTCAAGTCCTGAATATTCTTGTGACCTCATCCATCAAACTCAGCAAATGATCCATAATCTTGGAAGAAGCACTTTCAGACACTTTCTGTTTTACTAAAAAAATAAATAATAAAATTTTCCTCTCAATAGACTTAGTTTTGTTTTGAATAAAATCATTTGCCTCAACATTTCATATGCAAACAGACCCTTTCGCTGCAATATATTAAAATCATATAATTTCTCAAACATATCAGCTGTTTTAATCATCTTCACTCCTATTTTGGTCACAATTTTTTTTAAACAATAGGAGTTTTAAAACAAGAATTGGGAAGACACTATCACTAACCCAAGGATACAAGAAATGGGCCATGTGTCCAGGAGAGGATTTTATTGGCAACTCTATTCAGTATCAAAAAATCAAAATTAAAAGAAATAAGAAGGTCCTGCTTTAAAATATTTACAAAAATACAAAAGACAGTTTTTAAAAGCATTATATTAAAAAAAAGAAAAGAAAATAAAAAAAAAAAAAAAAAAGATTAATTTAACATTGAAAACGATTCAAAAAAATCTCTGGCTTCCGTTTCAAAACAATTCCGCGATTCCCGTGATCGATTCCCGTAATCGATTCCCGTGATCGCTGAAAATTGGGGTTCCCTTCCACACACATACAGGTAGAATCTAAGTAGGCAAAGAATCGAAATCGGAATCGGAATCGTCTTGGTATCGGAATCGTGAATCAACATTTTCCTGGAATCGGTATCCTTATTGGAATCGGAAAAAAATTAGAATCGTCCCAACACTAATCTTAAACTAAAGTTTTTTTTATATTTAAGCCAATATGCACAGATCACCTGCTGCACAGCCTCTATATGTGGCATTTAACTGTAAAAAATTGGGAAAGGGGGCCCATTGCATTTTCGGTCCAAGGGCCCGTAATACTCTCAGTCCGCCCCAGCCTCTATCTAATTCAAAGGAAATGTAAATGCATTTCAGGTTTGCCTTTTGTTTACCTAGTTGCATAGTTAAGACAATCATTCCAATCTCATTTTACTGCCGTCTACCTGAGTAACTGTTGAAGTGGCTGGTTTCAGCCAGTTCCTTGCTATATTCAGCTGTTTTTAGCCCGCCAAATTCATAATTGATATAGAGAAGCCAGTTTTAATTAATGATTGTGTTTTTACATCTCAATACCATAACATTGCATGTTAATTCAACTGATTCACTCATAATCTTTTAAACTCTTATCTTTTATTTTTTTTTCTTTATTTTCCTTGCTGTCAGACAAGATGCACCTATCATAATCACCGCTCTCTATCAATAACTTAAATTTCATGCCTATGAGAGCTCTCTCTTCTGTCCTTCCCTGTTTGTTCACATGGCTTCCTTCAGAGTGCATTCCTTCCACTCTCCCACAGCACTTAATGATTACTACTGGATTTTGTCAAAAAAACAGTGTAAAATATCATCTTGTAACATTTACTGAGGAAATGATATTTAGTGCTGCATGTTCAATAGCTAAACATTTTTTTTAATTTTAATCATATTCATTTGGGTCACCCTTGCTCTTTCTGTGGTTTAAATGTTTCCTTCCTGCACCAGGGCCAGAGTCCTTTTTTGGGAGTTCTGTTTTCTTTGTCCATTTCAATCTTTTTCTACATACATACATTATCTTCCTTGATTTCCAATCCATTAACCTTTGCTACACTTTGGTTTTCCCTATCCAGTGCTTCTGGGAGAAAAATCCAATTGCCAGAGATTGCTTTGACCTATGTCTCTCTCAGTTACATATGAAACAGACTAGCCTTTTATCAAGAATGCGCAGATACTTTCCATTCCATGAATACCAATGATCAATGTTGGTCACATCTTTTTCCCAGTTTTCACTCCTATGATTAATGGCACCAAATGTGCCTTTAACTATAGAATTGTTCATGTATTGAATATTGCTGTCACATCTGGTCTGGTGCTTCTGCTATGTATTTAGAGATTCTTGATAAAATCATAAGAAGAATTTGCAATGTTATTGATCCTGACATGGCATCTCTTCCACTTTCCCACTGCTGTTGTAACCCTTTTTCGTCATCACAGCATCAAGTGTAACATAAATGTTACCTAATCAGCTATTCTGGTCACCATATGCTGAATATAAACTGGAGCTAAGTAATCATGATACCAGGTGCTACAGTTTAGTGCTGAAAGCAGCCACTTCAACAGTTACTCAGGTAGACGGCAGTAAAATGAGATTGCTAGGAGTTATGAGAGTCGTGATTTGGACGACGCGACAGAAGGGATTCTATGGAGGCGAGAAGTTCACCTCTTCCCAACTGATCTTGTACTTTAAGCATCTGCTTAAAGTCAAGATTAGGACATATATATGAAAAGGGCAATTCTTCATCAGAATTCAGCAAAAATGTGGGTGCATCTTGCCCGTTTGTGTCTTGTGAAAGGGGATGACCTTTTATATTGACATTTTGATGCCGGTTAGGCATTAGGATATTGCTTTTCCTGGGTTGAACTAGTGCAACCCATCCAGAAAACTAGACTAGTATAGGTTCATTTGTTGATGTTTTAGTTTCTTTTATTTAGTTAACTTAGCTAGGGTATGTATGCTCATTGGTCCCTTTTTTATTGCTGTCCCTATTTTTCTTCAAGTTTAATTAATATCCCCCCACTTTAGGTGGTCAGTGGATGCAGGGCGACTTTCGATTCGCCTGAATGTTTTTCGTATTTGTTGTTGTGTTTGAATGAGTGCGTGTTAGTGTGTGTGCGTTGAGATGAATGAATGATTTATTCTATTATAGTCCCGCATTGATTTCGGCCAGTGAACTGGTATTTCTGCCATATTAAGTGATTGTGGGGTGTTTATTACTAATAATATTTTCTTTAGTTACTTGTAAATAGATTGTGCTCTTATTGTAAATAAACATTTGGGGTTAATTTTAGAATTATTGTTATATACCCCCCCACAGACTTTTTAATTGTATATATCCATAATTATTTAGTTTTTTCATAGAGACGATTTTTCAACGTTTGTTTGTAGGTTGAAAGATATGTATGAATGTGTTTTTTGGTGTAAGAAATATTATTCGTATGATTGTGTCAGTGTCTGCGACTAGCTAAGTTATATTTAAGACAGAAGAAGACCGTAACTCCACATTCCCCTATTTCGGCCATGTGCCACATTTCTGTTATTAGAGAATAAATATCCATATTTATTTACAGTTGTTTTGACTACTTTTTCAACGTTAAACACGCTAGCTTCAAAATATAAATAACTCTTTGGAAACATTAGAAAATCAATGAAATTATATAAAATCGAAATCCAATCAATCAAAATGTATTGATTTTAATTAGTTTCATAAGATTTGACAAAGTGATATGGAATAAACTGAGTCATGATATATTTCTTCACGGGCGGTATATAATTGAGCCATCAAAAAACAGGACATTTTTTGAGCAATGAACACAGGATATACTTCCACGAGTTTAACTGGAAGAATTGTAATGAAATCGTTAATAAACAAAAAATCTGTTGTTCAACAATAATTAAAATTATAAAAAAAACTGAATACATTAAGGACAAAAATAATATCACTCTTCCTAACAAAATTTTAAATACATTAACCTTTCCAACTATGAACTGATCTCGCCCAAAAAGAATTTTTTTGTCTTGAGACCTAACTCCGATATATACCGCTTAAAGTACAATCGACTTTTTAAAAAAAGTCTTTTTTGAGACCTTTACCACCAAACATAGGTAAACTCCAGGATGAACAACTAATAGAAACTTGGACCAGAATTCTAAAGATCACTTTAAGCCGAGGCACTGAAAGATAACATGATAAAAGTTAAACTCCTGATCAAAAATTCTTTCTGTTCAACTGAAAACTGCCGCACCGTTCTTTGTAACCACCCTGAATTATTTTAAAAAAGCTGATAAGACCAACATTTTGTCATCCTAAACATATTGGATTACAACAAAAACTTGACCACATACTTCATGATCACAAAAGTTTAAAAACTCAACAAACCCCGACCAACCAACTAAAATCAATGCTTAATAAACTCATTAATGCTAATAATGCTGAACAGAACTCTTTAAAACTCCCTAAAATTGTTGGTGATTACAGACCTGGTTACATATATGGCACTATAAAAACACATAAACCTAACTATCCTCTCCGTCCTATCATATCGCAAATTCCAACTCCTGTATATCATCTAACTAAATACATTAACCAACTTATTACTCCCTACCTTCCTAGTAAATATAGTGTTAAGTCAACAGTAGAAGTAATCCAAATCCTAAAAAGTGAAAAACCCAACAATGAAATCATAGCTTTACTTGATGTTGAAAACTTATTTACAAATGTCCCTGTTAGTGAAACTTTTGACATAATTGTAAGAAATATATACAGTAACTCATCTTTACCCCCCACTTAAAATTAATCGTAATATATTACGGAAACTACTATTAGCTTGTACTACTGAAGTCCCTTTCTGAGATCATCATAATAATAATAATAATAATAATATATATATATATATATATACACACACAATGTGATGGTGTCTCCATGGGTTCAGTACTGGGTCTGACATTTAGCAATTTCTACATGTTGAATCTCGAAAATAAGATATTTACAGATTTTAAAAAAACCATCCATCTACCTAAGATATGTTGATGATATCCTTATGTTAGTTAAAAATACAGATGAAATACTTCAACTTCAAAAACGTTTCCAAAATACTTTTCACGTATGAACTCAATACTACTAATAAAATTCCCTTCCTTGACATATTGATAAACACAAATAATAACAAATTTACTATTTCATCATACAAAAACCTACCAGCATAAATTCATGTACACTTAACTATAAGAGTAAATGCCAATATTATTACAAAATAGCAATTATAAAGAATCCAATACATCATGCAGAAACTAATTCACCCATAAAACAGATTTTTTACAGTGAACTAAAGAATATAAAACAAACAGTTATTAATAATAGCTTTCCAAACTATATAGTTGATGAACAAATAAAATGCTTTCTTAGAAGTCTCAATACTAAGCAAATAGAACATAATACTGCTTCAAATAAATAAAAATTAGTAAATATCTAATCAAATCTACATCAGATCCTAGCAAAAAAAAATTAGGTTAATAATATATCTACACAGATCAAATCTTAATCATATCAACTAAATTAGTATATTCAACTTAATACGCAAAGATTCTACCCCCCCGTTAGCAATTTGCAAAAAAACAACATAGTTTACAAATTTAAGTGCCCTTTTGGAGATTGTATCTCAACGAATTAAATAATAATATTTATATTGGTCACACCACAAACTCTACTTTCACAACGCTTTGACACTACATTTTAATAATAACCCTA